>VZRM01008696.1:0-335953 GCA_013397955.1 Grantiella picta
CCTGCTAGAATTTCTGAGGCCGGCGATTCATGCCACGCTAAGCGCACCCCGGGGGCCGCCTGGCCCGGACTTGGTGGGGATACGTGTCGGGGAGACCTCGTATTGTGAGGCCGCTGCTGCCTGCCGTCCTCCAGCAGAGAGAAACGTCATCTGATCACTTTTGTGGTTCTCCTGGGGACTTGCTTTCAACAGGTCTATGTCTTTCTTGTGTTAGATGCCCCAGAGCTGGACACAACATTCTGCGTGGGGGTCTCAGAAGAGCTTGCCTCCTTAAAGATAACTTGTTATGTGCAAATAAAGTGACCTTTCCCTGTACTATCAGAGAAGCTTTATTTTTCGGTGTTGCAAAATATAGCGTTATTCTATTTCCTTGGCCTTTCCCTTGGTGTCCTAATGGGTCACTTTTATTTCCTTGACTCAGATTAATTTGTTCTGAGTTGACTGTTTCAGACCACACCTAACAAAAAATAAAATGTCTGCAACCATAAAGTGTCAAAATTTTATTCCAATTTTCTCTAAACTGATATTTAAGCTTCTTTTTTCATCCTGTGTAATATAAAGAATAAATATGACTATTAAAAATTATAGCCTTTTTCTGATTACTCCCAAAACTAAGCCAAAGCTTTTCTGAAATTAGAAATTATACAGTGGTTCTAATTTCAAGCGAGAATATAGATAAAAACATTCAACTTCCACTGTATTTCCTCCTACTTACAATTCTGTTTTCCAGCACTAGATTGGTCAATCATAAATTACAGGACATGTAAATAATTTAAAAATTCAAAACATTTTTCAATATTTCAGCATGTAATTATTTCAACAGAATGCAAAACCAGTTGAAATAAGAAAAAAACCAGAAATACCATAGAAAAAAAGTAATTCAGTAGAAGTTCCTCTGCTGAGTAAAACTTACCCATTTTTCTTCCCTTCTTCATTTAATCTCCAATGGATTTCTTTTAGCTCTAATTCTTGTTCTGTATCTTTTGTAAGAATACGTGGAAAATACAGCTCCACATGTTATCAAATATTATTAGACCAGAAGTATAACTTGAGTGCCAAGATATATGTCAGCATTTTGGCAGCCAAGATCCAACTCAAGATTACATGTCACATCAGATCATAACTATGATGAAATTAAAGGAAACACAAAGAAAGACAATTCCATACTAAGTGTGCAATCACTCCATGAGAGCAAAACTGGAGAAGCTAGTCTTACTGGTGTAGAGCAAGGCACAGTTGCAAATCTACATAAATCGTCTTCTTTCCAAAATTAAAAGAAAAAAAAAGCCAAGCCAGAAAAACAGTTCTCCAAGTTTACCATGCTGTTTTACCCTTGCTCCGTCTAAAATAAATTTTTAAAAATAAATTATGTCAAGATTTTGGATCCAAGCATGGTGCTGTTTTACACCTACATTAACAGTGGATCTTTTCCTCAAAGATCTCAAGTCACATTTGGTCCATATTTCAGCACTTCAGTGCATAAATGTAATTTATTGCTTGCAGACACCAAAACCGACGCTGGAAGTTTTGGGTCAAGTGTGCCTCTTCGTATAGCATATAACCACCTTTGGAACTGTCGGAGGCTGTGAGGAGGCCTTAGAATTTTTCTCCATCACTGTTACTAAGCAACAAATAGCTGGGTGATTAAGAGCCATCAACTCTTTCGTAAGAGACAAAGGGTGTGCTTGAGCAGGGCAGGGGAAGGGAAGAGCCGGCCATTGGAACACTCATCATCCTCGGACACCGGGAGGAGAGGCTGCTCCTTGCTTCTGGCTGAGACCAGAGGAAGTTCGGCTGTGCCCTGTTCTCTTCTGGCTGGGTGAGCTTTGATTCAACCTCTTTTCCCACTGGGAGGTGCACATTTCCCGGGCTGTGTTCTCTCGCGGTGGCTGCCGGGAGAGTCCGGCTGCCTCTGCCGCCCACCCTGCTCCGTCGCACGAGACCGCGGTGTCTGCTGTGACTGCAGAAATCCTTGCTACCTTGCTGGCTGGCCAGGGAGAGACAGCGCCACCTGCAGCCGCTCGGCAGTCATGGCACCTGCCCTGCCTGGCCGGGAGCTCCACAGCGCCACCTGCTGTTTTTTGACCGTAATTACACTGTACCGGAAAGTCATCTGCTATTTGTTTCTGGTTCTATTTATGGTTGTTATTATTTTTATTTCTTGTTTATAGATACTAGTAAAGAACTGTTATTCCTTTTCCCATATCTTTGCCTGAAAGCCCTGGACTTCCAAATTAAAATAATTCAGAGGGAGGGAAAATCACATTCTCTGTCCTAAGGGAGGGTTCAACTTCTCTTAGCAGACACCTGTCTTTCAAACCAAGACAGGAACAAAATACTATTCAGTAGAAAAAAAAATATTAAATATTTGCTTATCATTCCAAACTGAGCAAGAAGCTATAGCTAGATTAGCAGGAAATTGGTTTTTAGAGAAGGAAGAAGGAGATTGCCCTCTCTTCCATTCAACCACTGAATCTTAAAGGCTGGCCACTTGTATAGTTCTGCCTTGCACTGAATGCAGCCTATGCCTGACCAGATTTCAAGCACTCTGTTTCTGCAGCAGTAGCAACTGAAGCAGCTGTTGCCTCCTCGACTTTATGTTTCCTTGGAATATTGCCAAAAGAATGAAATGAAAGTGCATCAGATAAGAACACTTAAACAGAGATAAGCTACATTTTCAACTTTAAAATCCTTCTCAAACTATTTAGTTTTCCAGAGATATAACAGAAAAAGAACTTTTCACAGGTAAGGAATGAGGAAAGAATAAAAACTGAGAAAATCATCCCACCTCCTCCTGGAAGAAAAGGAAAACTTTTCTCTATCAACAGCCTTGTGTACCTCCTAATAAAGAGAGAGCTATCAATTACAGTATTTTGTCTAGAACTGATGAAAATACAGTCTTTAAAGTTACACTTTTTTAAGTCTTCACTTGTGAAACGGGCACAACCAATATCACTTTTTGTTTGGAAATTTATAAAATATAGGCATTCAACTCATTATGCAAAAATGCAGTATAGATAGTCTTAGTCACTCAATAGAGAATTACACCTTCTGTTGTTTGATTCAAAGTTTTGAAAAAAATTATAACCTTACAAAGACTATTATTTGTTTTCCTGCTGTTCTCAAAGATAACAAAGGGAAGAGGATGAAATTACTGTGAATGTATTTGCATTAATAGTGCAATGCAGTTTTATACTCCAGAAGCTATTCTAAAGGAAAGATATAGAGACTAGTGGATGAGGATAATGACACCAGTAAGTCTCCTTGAATATTATTACTGGTAGAATGACATCCAGGAATATCTTCTAATTAAGTAATTGCTATTAAAATCTCAGCCAGCCACTGGCACTAATGCTGACTACTTAGTAGCCATAAGATAGTCCTAGAGACAATAGGTCAGCAGTTAATAAAACACAGGATAGAATAATTGCTTTTCCAATAGAAATTACAGGCTTGCTCTGGGTTTATTACTTTAAGTGATCCCTTGCTGTGGTTTCTATTTGCTTTAAGGGAAACCACAAAAATCTAAGCTTCTTTTCTCATATAATAATTCAAAGCAGACTCTTTTGGAAAAAAGTCTTTGGTGTTATGAATTAAATTAAAATGGGGTTACATAAACCCCCAAGTACTGAGTCCATAACATCAAAAGGTTAACATTTAGAAGTATTCAAGGCCAGGATGGATGTGGCCCTAAGGAACCTGATCTGGTGAGTGCTATCCCTGCCTAGGACAGGGGCTCAGAATTAGGTGATCTTTACAGTCGCTTCCAACCCAAACCGTTCTATGCTTTCGTGAGTCCATGATTTTATGAAGTTTTTTCCCAAATGATTCCATTTCTAGACTTTAACATGTATGGTAATTGTAACTTGACAAGTGCATGGTAATGTATCTATGCTGTCTAGCATTGATTTAAACTCTAATCCTGCACCAGTTTATGTGAAATCATGTTCAGTATCATGAGCTTTCAGAGAAAATTCAAGGTACGAAGATGTCCAAAGCATAGTGTACCAATGTACTAGCCTGTATTCCTGAAAGTACTGTCCATATACATTAGTACTTGTCTACCAAGGAAAATGTTTTCCTTCATCAGCTGTGACATGTATTAAAGTTTAATGTATTTGCAATGATGCTGTAAAGAATGACTGATCCGATGTTCTTTTCTTTCAAAACTCTGTAATAAAAAGATAATGGCTCTGGACAGAAAAATATTCCAGTACAATGTTGACAGCAGACTCAATCAGAATACATTGAACTCTACAACCCTGACCTAGCAAAGCACTTTTGTACCTTCTGTATGTTAAACAAACAAGGAATCTCATGAGTTCTACAAGACGTACTAACACTTTAACTCAAAATTTGTTTGATTGATTTTTTTTTTTTAATATGGTGTGCCACATTTCAGCATTAGACAAAATCTGATGCAAAGCACACCTGCTAAGACCCTGGAGGCTATGGAACCTAAGCCTGGAAAGGCGAGGTTAAATCAGAGAAATCAAGAGATATTTTAATTTTAGCATATATCCAGCAAATATAATGGTAAATTTGAGGATTTTTTCTTCATTAGAAAGAAATATAAAATATTTTTGGAAGGTAGGAACTTGATTTGTTCCATACAAGATTTCTATGGTCAAAATCACTTTACGAAAAAGGACTTCTAAAGTTTGCTTGAAAGCTTGAACTTTTCCAGCCTTCTAATGTTTGCTTGAGTGACAGAATTATATTATTCTGAAGGTTGCACAGTGACTCTTTGATCTTAAAGCTTGTAAAGGCTGTCTCACATGTGCGTGTTCTAATATTCGCTGATAATCTGACTTGAACTTCAAGGCTATAAGACCTTGGATCAGTGATTTGCAATTCAAGTGCCTAAAAAAAAAGAAAACCAGTTTAGTCTTATTAGGTGGTGTTGTAAAGCTATTGCAGCCAAGTTTTTTTAAGCAGCTCTGAAGTTCTGTCCAGAAACTTTGCCTACATGAATACATGCAGAATATCACAAATATTGCCTTGGGCTCCCTTGAGTCACCTTTTCCCTCTGCCAACCCATAAGAAATTCACACAAAATTTTAAGTAAGAGTTAATCAAAATACTAAAACACTCAAGCAGATAACCTAAGAAAATAGGACAGAAGAATTTATTTTCTAAGCTGCCTCCTTAAGCTATGTCCCTTTATTGCTATATGTTGTTTTTCCTGCAATACAAATTATGTACCTTCTGAACAGGATTGTCATTATGCAGTACTCTGTGCAGAGAAAGAATAGGGAAAATAATGTTAAAAACTTAAACAGGAAAGACAAAATGTTAACACTAAATTTTGAACATGATGTAAATTGTAAAGAGACAGCCTGAAATTACCTGTTATTTATCTGTATAAATTCCTCTGGCTCACAAGCCCAGTCTGATTGACAAGGGATCCTCCAAGGCTTGATTGGTCCAACCTGTTATGAGAAATGTCCACAGTGGAAGGTGACTGCACTGAAGGCCAAGGTTGTTTCAAGTCATAGAAATAGTATCCTGCTGCGAAGAAAATGGAAAGCTAAGTCTATAATTTGTGCCCTTTACAAACCACGTTATGCCAAAGTTCACTCAGACTGAAGTACTGTTCTGTTTTTTCACTGATTTTCCATCTCTCTGCTCTGTCTCCTTTGGCCTTCTTCACAATTTACATTCTTTCTCAGTAGCTGCATGAAATAATGATGCCACTTTATCAGTTTTCATGTAATCACTCTTCCATCTTTATTTTAAAATACAGAGTTTGCATCAGTGATTTTCTTAATTACTGTCATAGATGTGAGATTAAATATACTTATTTCTTTCCATTCAAATTTGTGTTTTCTAAAGAGCAATAACACACATATTTGAAGATTGCACTTGAAAGTATATTATGGAATATGGAAAACAGTATTGGTTATGCACAGGGTAAAAGACAAATTATTGCTATCGGGAGATTCACCGCATTCAACAATTTTGGTTTTCTTTTCCTGTATTTCATAGTAACAGTAAAATTAACCAGTGCACTGAATGTATGCAAGAGTCTTAAAAAAGATATTCATAAGCAAAGAAAAATAATTTGTTAATTCTTGTGGAGATTATTTTGAAAAAAGAGAAGCAACTATAACCCTTAGTATCACATGTAACAGAAGTCATTAACAATTTAAGACACATCTGAGACATCAAACACTACTAGACTAGTGTTACAGCCTTCAGTTACCTAGACTGTGAGATTGAATGTTACAAGTGGAAGACATACAATAATAATTTAGTAACTAAATCTATTCTGTTTTTCAGTAACACAGAATTCATCGGAAATGAAAGCAGGATGTAACAAAAACAAATGCAAAAAAAGGAGTTAAAACTATGGTTTGGACTTGAATTTTAAGGAGACTTTATGGTACGGGATGATTATTTGGCTCCCTATTACACACAGTCAATCAATAAGCAAGGTGCTTTAAGTTTCTAAAGGTTCAAATCAGATACACCATTATCTAGTTTTCTTGGATAGCTATACATGGCCTTAAAATATTTTTAGGAACAATAACATCTTTGTGATATGCATTTTTCCAAGCAGAAAATCACCTTGGGCCCCAAGACCACCCCAACATATCAATCCAGAGGTTCAGCCCTGGAACTTGGCCTAGTGACTCCTAACTTTTGTAGCAGTGTGGGTATCAGTGGTTCTGCTCTTTCCCCTGCCCCCTCTCCCTATGTGGCTTGCGTTCCAGAAGTTTCTCCTTTGTTCTCCTTAGCTCTGTATGTTATTGGCTCTTTTGAATTATGTACCTTCCCCTATCAGAAGTCTATTTGTGTATACCCCTGTTCTTCTCCCCTTGGACTTTCCCGGGTTGGCTCTTTGGAGCTAACTCCTCCCCTTTTCCCTTCCCTTATAATTCCCTGCCACAGTGTGCTCAGGGTCGCAGTCTGTGGGCTTTCAGCCCCTCCACTAGTCCCCTGTTCCCCACCCCCCTTCGCCTCCCCTGGACCCTCACCCGAAGATCCTAATAAATTCCCTGGAAGACCACAGATTACGTCCGTACATTTCTTAGTCCCACCTTGTTTCCCACCACAGATTGTGTCCGTACATTTCTTAGTCCCACCTTGTTTCCCACTGAGTTTCTGTCCCCCGAACTCCACGCCGCTCCAGTGTGCTCCTCCATCCCGGCGCAGCCCAGCGCGCATCACGGCACAGCTGTTTGCCTTTCCGTGTGGCATTGGGGCTTTTGGCTGCTTTTCGGGGACGCAACGCCACGAGCTTTCTGCAGTGGATCTGAGTAGCCAATTCTTCTGCCAGAGATCTAGGAAATGTAGTCTGTGGGGCTGACTACTCTGCTTAAAGAGCCATATAGCTTAAAAGATCTGTTTCATTGGGAAAAATAGGTCCATACTTGAAGTAATGAGAGAACTATGCATTTTCTATACATTTTTTCTAAGAAGGCCAGGCATGACAAAGTCTTCTAGCAGTAAGCAATTGTTGCAGAAAATATGGTAGGAATGCATTAAAATTAAGAGTACATGACTGAAAATTTTTTCAAGTGCATTATAATATGTGGAACTAGACCTTAAATTTTGTTCTCTAACTAAAAGTTCCCATATTGTTCCATCCTTGCAGCATAACGGTTTTCACACAATCTTATAAATGTGGATGTACCCATAAATATTTTTTATACCAAATTTAATTGATTTTATTACCTGATTTTTTATCAATTCCAAATTATAGTTGCTGGGTTTTTATACTGTATTTCTCTTCTTTTTGTTTCCTCCAGCTGCTTGATCTGTCACTTAAAATTACACGTTTCATAGGGTAAGAAGGGAACAGCTTAAATATGAGGAATGTTCACTTTAAATGAGTTAAGAACACACTAGGAAAACATGATAGATAGATAGATAGATAGATAGATAGATAGATAGATAGATAGATACATAGACTTTAATAAAAAGGAAAAAAGGAAAAAGAAAAAAAGAGAAGTAAAAGTGACATTACAGTCAACCATGTCTAAAAACTATGTGTTAAAATGATAGGAATGCCACATGTAACTGGATATAGAATTGTACATAAATTCAGAATGTAAAGCCATGCTTCAAAATCCACCTCATTTCATTCAGAAATGGATAGATTGAAGTTTAATTTAATTTTATTTACTCTTTGTGACATAATAGGAAAAAAAACATTTTGCCCTTTTAATAGAGACTTTGCTAATCGGAATAACAACTGTTCTCTGAGTTTCTGTACTCAAGGCAGAAAAGATTACACATCTTTTTCTGTGCAAAAACAGTTGAAACCTTTATGTGTAATTATTTTGTGCAGTAGAGGTGAAATTAAAGTTCAAATGTAATCAAGTGGTTTATACCTCTTAATGTTCTGTTATATTATTTTTTGTGGTTTAAGAGTTTAATTTTGTATAACAAAGAATTAACCATAAAAATGAAATTTTACTGTTATACAATAAAATTATTTTTAACAAAAATGACATAATAAAAATTATACTTTCAATACCTATACCATTTATGTGCATATTTTTATTTGTTTTGTACAATAGAATTGTATAACATATATATTATCCCTCTTATTTCTAGTTAATGTGTTTAAGAAAAGGTCACATTAGACACAGACTAATTCATTATTCAACTTTTTATTCTATTCTCTTTGCTAAACAAACCAGGGTACAGCACCATAAGCCAAATTATTAGAAAAGATTTGTAAAATCATTATATCCATAGCTAGGTATTTTTAAAAAGATGTTGTACAGGAAATATGCTCTAGATGCAATAGAAAAAATACACAATACACACCATAATGTGTGTTATGTTACCGATACCTCCATTTTGATCTATACTAGTCTTTGCATTTTGATGAAAAATTGATATCAAACTTCACTGCCAATATTTTCATTTCCTATTTGTCAATCAGGGGAATAAATTTCTCGAGAACATATTTGTGGGTGTAAATACCTATGCTCTGCTGCTAATGTTAAGAAGCATGAATATGACCTGCTTCTGGTGACTTCCCAAGAAGCTTTTATGACATTCAGTTTTGTAACTGACTCGAGTCAAACTTACGTGGAACAAATTCTGGGTGCCTCTTTGCTAAAGGCAGGCAACTCCCATCTTCTCTTCTATGGCTCATAAGGCAACATGCTACAAAATTGACCATGCAATTGGTGAACAGACAGCAGAGCTCCTTTGACTTCTCTGGTACTATATTTTTCAACATTCATTTTTCATCTCCGTATTTTTTATTTTGCAGAAAAGGCATAAAATAAAAACAAACTAACCTAGAGACTTGAATTCTGCCTGCAAGGAAAAGTGAAATAAGAAAGCATGAAATGGCAAATGGATCAAAATGCTTATTTAGTTAGTATAGTTGGTGTTAGGTGATTTAATTTATAACATATTTCCTCATTAAAGTGTTTTTTTATTTTTCTATCAAATTACAACTTTTCATAAAGCATATGATATGCTTTTTCATTGTGTATTGAGTTCAATGTACATCCCAGCTGAGCATGAACACTGACAAATTCTTTGAGATTTTTTGAATCACATATTGGAGGCCACCTGTGATAATCATCTAACAACTAACATGAAAGAGAAAGCTTATAACACATAGGGGACATGCATTATTAGGGGAAGTTATAGAGCTTAAACATCTTGATGATGTGTGACGGTCATATATACAAAACAAATTTACCTAAAACATATGTGTAGCTGTGGCGAGCACAGACCTTTCCTGTGAGAATTCTTTCTGTCTTCTTCTTGTGTTTTATAAACAAGGATAAAGTTTGGATGTTGTTTGGAACGGTCTCTCGAGATATGGACATTCAAGCCTGGCCAATCGGCCTGGGGGAGGTTTTGAAGTGACCAATCTGGGTGACCTTTGAAAGTCTGTATAAGTTGGACTTAATTAATAAAAGACCTCTTTTTGGCCACACTGAAGAGCTGGACTCCTTCTCTTTGCTAGCGGTTCATCAACAACATGTAACATAGAATCATAGAATGTTAAGGGGTGGAATGGGCCTTAAGGATCACCTACTCCCAGCATCCCCTGCCATGGACAGGCATGCCTCCCATGAGATCAGATTTCTCAGAGCCCCATCCAGCTTGGTCTTGGATACTGCCAGACATGGGGCATCCATGACTTCCCTGGGCAACCTGTTCCAGTGCCTCACCACCCTCACAGTAAATTTCTTCATAATATCCAACCTAAATTTCCCCTCTTTCAGTGTGAACCCATTACTCCTTGTCCTATCACCACAGTTCCAGATGAAGAGTTTCCCTCCAGCTTCCCTGGGGGCCCCTTCAGATGCTGTGTGGTTGCCATGAGGTCTTCACACAGCCTCCAGGACAAGCAGCTCCAGTTTTCTCAGCCTTGTAGGGGAGGTGCTCCAGTTCTCTTATCAATTTCCTGGGCTTCTCTGGACTTGCTAGAGGAGTTCCAAGTCCTTCTTGGGATGCTGGGGACACCATAGCTGGATGCAGCACTCCAGATAGAATCTCATGAGAGCAGAGTAGAGAAGCTGAGTCCCCTCCCTTGACCTGCTGCCCGCCCTCTTTTGATGCAACCCAAGCTATTAAGACCTTCCCCACTGCTCTCTCTTTTCTCTATCTCTGTGTACTATGAGCTACTGACTTCAGCATATGGTCTAATTTGCACCTTAATTTGGGCAGAGACATCGCTCCAATAATTTTAATAATCAGATCTTAACACCATCAAATCCATGTCTCTTCAATTTGGAGGCAAGGATGTTGTGCAGAACAGCATCAAACGTGTCCACGACTGTTTTGTCACATATATTGTACAAAGAGATTTTTTTAATTGACAATTCATATTTTTGCAACCCTCATAATTTAANTCAATTTCCTGGGCTTCTCTGGACTTGCTAGAGGAGTTCCAAGTCCTTCTTGGGATGCTGGGGACACCATAGCTGGATGCAGCACTCCAGATAGAATCTCATGAGAGCAGAGTAGAGAAGCTGAGTCCCCTCCCTTGACCTGCTGCCCAGCCCTCTTTTGATGCAACCCAAGCTATTAAGACCTTCCCCACTGCTCTCTCTTTTCTCTATCTCTGTGTACTATGAGCTACTGACTTCAGCATATGGTCTAATTTGCACCTTAATTTGGGCAGAGACATCGCTCCAATAATTTTAATAATCAGATCTTAACACCATCAAATCCATGTCTCTTCAATTGGGAGGCAAGGATGTTGTGCAGAACAGCATCAAACGTGTCCACGACTGTTTTGTCACATATATTGTACAAAGAGATTTTTTTAATTGACAATTCATATTTTTGCAACCCTCATAATTTAATTCATGCTGATTTCTTATCTTTGTAGATAAATTCTGTTTATTAGGTGAGCAAAATTATTGCAGCACTGAATAGCCCACAGTGTTAACATTTTTTAATATGAAGTAACACTATCCCTATTTTATAAGACTCCACTTCCACTTTATTAATCTCCACTTCCACACAGCTCCAGCTCCCTAAAGTTCAGAGGAACTCTAGTACCTTAGTGATTACCATGGAGTTTTCCATGTATTTAAAGTTGTGTCTGTGACCAGTATCTATTTCACCTCAGCAGGTTTTGGTGCCTAGCTCCTATCACCAGAAACTCTAAACTAGGCTCTGGATCAGTGATTGTAAACAATGGAGTCTCCTAGGTCTGAAGTCATTAGCCAAGACACATGAGCTATCATTTTTGAGATCACTACAATTGCAACCTAATTTAAGACACTTCACTGTGTGAAGGCCATGTGTAGAGACTCTCTGACACAGCTAACAACTAAGCAGGTCTCTTTCAGTCTGAACAACTCTTTCAGTCTGCACAACTCTTTCAGTCTGCCTCATTTTCTTCCAATAAAGTACGTAAAGAACGGTAACAAGAAAGTACAATCAATTAATTTTAAATTGAGACCACAAGAATTGAAATCTGTTTGAATACGACAAATTACTACCAATAGCCATTTATTTGTATATCATTAAATACTCCAAAGTAGCTGAAAAGAAAATGAGATGCAGGTTGGACTGGAAGTCTAGATTTATTTTGTGAAAGGCGTGTTATATTTCAGCCTCCATTTTGCCATTACACTTGATTACCTCCTTCAGAACAAATTGTAACCAGTTTATTGGATTGCATCTTTATCGCTGAGTGTTTGGCTTTTAATAGAGGAAAAATGAACTTTGAATATCTCCTGCTTAAATGAAAGCTTAAAGGATGCTTGTGTTCCCACACTCTGTTTACGCCAAACTGGTGAAATATCAATAGATGAGTTATAAGATGAAGAAAAGAAGAGAAAAGTCTCTTCACAGACAAAACCTAGACACAACATTCAGAGATATGTTTTGTTGATAGAAGGCAGAGTACACAGATTTGTACAGCTTCCACACGGTGCCAGAAAGGAAATCATGGATGTGGGTATGCATCCCTGAGACACACTTCTTTACAAAAAGAAGTTTCTGTATTCTTTACATGATCTGTCACGTTTTCAAAAGCAGCTATGTGACAGATTGAGAGCAGAGCTCTGCAAAAAGTGTCTGCAATATGTTGTGCGTGCTTAGGAAGAATCAGTACTATCCTGAACTGCTAGCATGGCTATTCATATGTGCAAGATATACCAAGGAATACCATATACTTGTGGATGTTCCTAAAAGGCTGCACCTTAACAGATTGTCTAGACTGTGTTAAACTCAGTAGGTCTGGAGGGAGAAATGGGATCCATTATCACTGTGGAATGATCATCTACAAAGTGTAGATTAAACAGGAAGGTATCTCTGTAGGATTACTATAGTTTACATTTTTATTCATTATTTCAACATAGAAGTATGACGCACTGATTCAAGCACATGTCCAGTGCTTCCCAAATATCTCTGTACCCCATCACTTTTCAATAATGATTTACCATATCACTGGTATATTAACAATACTGATGCCATAGGTTGGATAATTTTCCTGTCAGTTTTTACTCTAAATATCTGTAAAGGCTGCAGCTGAAACTCCTGTAGGCATAGCTATCAATATTGAATGCACTTAGTCTAAGGTGCTTTCTCTTGTGGAGTAGACTGTATGTTTTCATAGTGAGAGGGCTTTAAATCCCATCAGATCCCTTCATGGTCGTGGGAGGGAGTGTTCTTCCTGGCATGGCATACCCATCTGTTTGAACAGCAGCACATCTTCCCACACAGTCTTGAAATCAGCTGTATTCATGTGACAGTTGTAGAAAGCATAGGATATATTGACCATATAGGAAAGAAAAATCATCAAATCATCTAAAAAGCAATGGATTTCTGGTGGGCCTAAATCTGTTCTTTTGTGAGTAAACTCCCATGAGATACATGGAGAAACATGAATATTTGTGGATTCTAGATCAGGTTTGAAAATACATGATGATTATACTCCATCTAAAATATCCATGCCACTAAAATGTCAATAATAAAGTCACTTCAGAACTGTGGCTTTGTATTGCAGAACAATCTTTAAGTGAAGAGCTTATTTTCTAAAGAATTGTAATATCATGGCCTTCTAAAACACAAACTGACATTGTTGAAATATTTATCAGATCTCAAAAATATTAAAAAGCTGCCCACCACTGATCCATACCTAGAAACTCCTATACTGAGTCAGCTTCAGTACATTGAATAATGGTGTGTGGCTATTAGTGAATACCAATTTGAATGTAGTGGCAGTGATTTATGTTTTCTTATAT
This sequence comes from Grantiella picta, assembly GCA_013397955.1. Taxonomy (NCBI): domain Eukaryota; kingdom Metazoa; phylum Chordata; class Aves; order Passeriformes; family Meliphagidae; genus Grantiella; species Grantiella picta. The sequence continues at coordinate 13,689 of VZRM01008696.1, forward strand.
AGAATTTTATTATTTATTTAAACATATCTTAGGATCCAGGACTAGTAATGAAATCGTTTTAGTTGTATTGATTGTCCTTATAGCACTGAGTACTTCTTATCTATCCAAGTCTTCTGTTCTGTAATTAGCCACTCATGGTGAGAAATGACACACTTCAATTTAATTAGCTTGAAACACATCCACATTAATCTGCTGATATTTTGTCATGCACAATGCCCACACAGTCTCAGAGATGTTACAAAGATATGTTTTTACGTTTTGGTTGGTTGTTTGTTTTGTTTTGTTTCCTTGTTTACTGCATCAGAAGGCTGGCAGAGAATCACAACTGCTCACAGGTACTATTCACTGCAAAAGGATTGTGTTTAATTACTTAATGTCTTTCTGATTTAAGGAATCCATATCAATTATTTAATTAGCATTCTGCTATAATTATTTGAATGCTCACAAATTAATTGAAAGCTTCTTACCTTTTGTTAGTTTGGTAACTTCCAAGGAGCATTCTGAGAAAGGATAATATTTGCATAGTACTGGTGATCCCATCCTTGCTTCAAAATCCATGTTGGAGAGACAGTAGCCTGTCGAAAACATTGTACTCCCTTCTGTGTAACACAGTAGACAGCTTTCTGGCACCCTGAATTGACAGGTTCTCCTTTATGAAACCAGTATTCACAGCAAATTCAGTTGGCATTCAGGCAGACATTCTCTGCTTTTCCATGTTTACGCCATAATAATTACTCCCATTGAAGAACAGAGAGAACTCCAGCAATGGCAACTTACTTATTTACCGTGTATTAACATTTCAAACTCTCTGCTTTTCTGTGTGCATCTGAATGCAGGTGGTTTTCAGCATCTGACACACCAAGTTTAAAAGCGAACCAGGAGCAATTTGGAACAATTCTGCAACAAAACAGCTCCTGCTTTTCTACACATGGAGTTGATCTGCTTAGCCCTTTGATCCTGCATCATGGAGTCTTTAAAACTGCAGACAGTAAACCAGCCATGTCACCGAACACAAAAATTGGAGAAAATTGGGATTTTGCATTAGGACTTTTACAAAAGCTTTTCTTTCTGTTACTTAGGCTTTCACAATCTGTGCCACTAAGGGAAGAATTCATACATGGCCATTTCCAAATTTGTTGTGATTTTATCTTTTTTTCATGAGCTGGGAGAGAGTACATAGGATTTACCAAATCTGCTAAGCTTTGTGCTGTTGTAGTCCAGAAACAAGGAGAGGTGGCTTGCTGCCTATTTGCCAAATAGAACTCTTCTTTTGAGTTTAGGGGTACTGACACTAAAAAAAATTTGGCAGTGATTTTTAGCTTTAATTTGAAGAGAAATAAACTGTAAATACAAAATTTTAAGTTATCATTATCATAAATGTTGATTGATCACAACTGCTTAGAAAGGAGCAGCATAAGGCGAAGTACTGAACAACATTTTTCATAAAAGTGAATTGACTGATTGAAACCACAGGTATGATCCCATGGAATGTTTTATTTGAGCTCCTATGGAATAAGTAAAAGGAGAGGGTATCTGCCTTTCTTGAGCACTGCAAAAACAGTTGAACAAAACAATAATCTATGTAACAAAAGAGTGTACCTCCTAAGGTGGGAATTGTGTCATATTTTGTATAAAGTCATTATGATAGGCACTAGCTAAGGAATTGCATTCCACAGGTATAAACTTCTATAACCACCCTGAATCTGATCCTAGCCCAACTTTTTGTTCAAGTCTCATCCATACCTAAAACTGTTTTGATATCCAGGGAGAACTGCAGTCTCAAGAATTTCCTAATATTGGTCCTTATTTGGTATAAATTTCATTGTACAGATTGAGTGTCTCAGTTTCTCCTAAAGAGAAAGAAATAATTAGGCTATCATTCTTGCTTGGGTTCCTTCAGTTAGAACTGGAGCCCTTTGACAGGAAGAAATATGCTACATGGAGTCGCTCAAACATCACACAACAGCCAATATGCTAAAACAACAGCACGACAAACTGCTTTTCCCCTCCATGTTTCTTTTGTGTTTGATGAGTATGAGACGGTATTTTGACTGGAAAATAAATATCTTCTGTGAAACACAAGAGATTCCTTTAGCATATCAGTGTACAATTTCTACTTAAATCAATGTGAATTAGGTATATACAAGCTAGAAACATACTGCTTATACACAGCATAAGTTCTACAGCATGCGGTTAGGTAATTTGTTAGTGCTTGACAGGAAAGAGTGGGTTGCTTTGGCTCTGTGTCAATCTAGAACTCTTCTCCACTGTTCAGATACTGGACTTAGATCACACATTCTGAAAGGTGGTAAGCAGAGGAAAAAAAAAACCCTGAAGTGAACTATACTGCTGGTTAGAGATGATAGGGTATCCAAGACAAGAAAAAAACAATATAGATTTAACAGAATGAGGAGCAGTTTTGGGAATGTATCCCAAGTGGGATATATTTTTACTACTAAAAGTAAAAAGAGTTAGGAATAGGGTCAAAGTGCCTGGTATTTTAATTTTTTGAGGGACTAAGAAAACACACCCTGCCTATTTGAATAAATGATATTGTGAGAAATACTAAGAAAATTTTCTCCTCCTAACCGTCATCTAGAGTCATCCTCACACAATCTCAAAGACCCTGTTAGTGTACTGAACATGAATCACCATATCAGAGTTTTTCAACTTAATGATCTACAACTTTCAGATGTTTGGCCTTGTCGCCCTAATCATTCCATTGTTGGTTTTTTGGTTTTTTTTCCTAACAATCATCAATTTACAGGACACATTTATTTCAGAACTCTGTTAATGCTACCCTTTCACCACAAATCCTCTCCTTCTTCTTTTGTGCTTATCTTTGGATATATTTATGTGTAGATGTCATATGCCCCTCAATCTTTAATTTATAATACTATATAAACTGAGCTCTTTAAATCTGCTGTCCTGAACAAGCCCTCCATTCATTTTATCTTTTTTGTAGTCCTTCTCAGGTAATGTTCCAGGCTGAAATCCATTTTTTCTGAATATGACCTGAACTATATGCAGTATTCCAGATTTAAGTCTTACCAATACCTTATTCAAAAACATTGACTTTACTTCATCTCTTCCAGAAATACTTTTCCTGATTCATTCCAAGGGTGCATTACAGGTTTTACAGTCTCATCACACAGACAATCAGAGATGATTTGAACTAGCTAGTCACTCAGGTTGTTCTCTGCAGACATAATTTCTAACTCATCAGGTTACAGCTGAAATGACTGTGATTAGATTGTCAGCACATAATTTTGCACTGTTGCATTTTATGTCCTATCTGCTTACAACACTCTTCCTCATCATTTAATTTCTAGAGCTAAATAACTCTCTGCTACTAGTTACAATAATTTGCAAGGTCTAATTCCATTGACCTGTAATAGCTTACCACGTGAAGGCTTATCCCTAAGTTTCAAAAAATGCTTTTTGAGTGGATATTATCTTAATGTGTGTAACTAGGGGTTTTCCTTTCTATTTCAGCATTTTATATGCATTTTGAGAAAGTGTTTTTCTCATATTTGGCAAGTCCTTTCCTACAGGCATTTTACTTCTTTTTTACAGCATACATATTCCTGAGAATTTCAGCACTTATTTGTACAGAAATTCCACTATTTATGCCTTCCAATTCCCAAACTCCTAGTCTTCTTAGGTCTAGTTTCCTTTTTCTGAGTGACCAGTTTTAATGATAGTCTTTTCATTGTTTTTTACTGTTTCATTTAAATTGAATGCATCTATGATGACTTCATCTAGAATCTGTTACCCAAAGCTCATTCTTCTTTAATACCCTAGTTTCATACCGAAAACTGAACCTGAAGTGATGAGACTTATTACTGGTTCAGCAAATATTTGGTGAGGAAGGTTCCTAGCAATCTCATCCAGGAATTCCAAACACTATCGATATCTAAGTAACATTTTCTTTCAAACATCTTTCTGGGAAGAAAATAATGTTAATGTAACAATCAGTGACATTTATTCCTGGTGATAGTGCTTAAGATCAATATTTCACTCTGAGATCTACCATAAATATCATTCACCATAAATATCATTCACCATAAATAATCTTGTCATTCTTCCACAATCATGACCAAAAGTGATGTTTCCTCTGCTCTATCTATCTACATTTTAATGCAGTCTATCGAAGCACAAATTTCCAGTGACTCCTATTTTTCTGATACATATTTTAGTGCTCTATGTCCTGGCAAATGCCTACCTACCTTAGTGTTCCTGCCACCATTTTTTTATACCTTAGATCTGCTTATAATGCCACTGAAAACTATATCTGGCGTGAGTGGTAACATCTGTGTACAAACATTACCATTATTTCTGATTTCCTTCACCTAACTTCTATACTTTACAGTTCACAGCAGCATACGTACTGTCTTTTTGCTTCTTCTAGGATGTCTTATTGGTAAGTGCTTGTAGATTCCTTCCAAAACAAGTATTGAAACAAATCAGTTGTACTTTATCTCAAGGTTTGTCAGCCTAACATCCTAGGTGTCGATAGTGAGCTCTGAGGCCCATCATTTGGAAAAAGTGCTTTCTTCAGGAATGTCTCCAAAAGCTCAACAGCCCAATCCTCCTTACAGTAGTAATTAATATAGTAAAAAAAAAATTGTATTTAAATAAATAGATTATTATCAATCACTACTTTAAAAGACAGCACCATCCTTGCGGTGAGTCACTCTTAAGTCAAATTCTTAAGATATTTCACATCTGTAGCTCAGAAACTGTTATGCTATGCAGTCACGCAGATTTTTCACTTCAGCCAACCTGAAGTAACCTTCTTCATTTGTGTTTTTTTACTCTGATAAATCTTTTACTCATTAAGAACACAGTAATTCAGGAACTTCCCTTTATAATAAATACAGATTTATTGATATATAGGTATTGATATATTCCATATAAAATAGGACTTTTCCTATACCAGCAAATTCTCCATATGCTCCATACCTGGTTATTACTATTTGCTGTAAGGACTCTCTGCAAGGACGGATATGGGAGCCATAGTAGAACAGAACTGATACAAGACAATAACTTTTTTCTGTTCTTCAGAGTGAACATTTATTGCTGTCACTCACAAATCATGTAACTGACTATGGATTTTAATATGTTTTTCTAGTCTTTATAAAATTGCATAAATAGCCATTCATTTTGTCTTTTTATTTCTGGTATTTTAAAACATAGTCTTGCTTAGTAATTCTAAATATCTTAAAGAACAGAATCTGTGTATCGTAGAAAACACACAGAAACAGTCAGTGGCAAAACACATTTCTCTGTGAAATTCTAGCAGGTATAAAATGAAACTAACAGTGAATGACCTCTATATACTAAGTAAATATATATACATATATGGTAACCTAGTTCCCTAAAATCTTTTGATTAATTTGGCAGTTATGTACCGATGTTCAATTTTCTTCTTGCACTTCTTGAAATCTCAAAGGAAAATATTCCAAAACCTAGGAAGGGCAATAGAGAGAAAAGCAGACACCAATTCCAGTGCAATGTGACACTGTCCAAAAATAACTTGCCTAGTGGTCATGAAAAAATGACATCCAATATATATTTACTACTCTGATAATGAGATGTTTATCCTTTTAACAGGCCTGCTTATTTTTTATAGAGACAATCCCTATCTTTAAGATGGGATTTTCAAATAAAATTACTCATGCCCATTTCCAAGAAGTACATGTTCTAGTAGAGTTTATATTCCTTTTAAGAGTTGATGAAACTGGCTTATTAAGGGGCTTCTGTTTGTTTCCAATAGAATCTGTAAAGAATTATGGATTCATTATTTGTAGGATAATCATATATGTTGGCCACTGTCACAGGGATGAATCCCAATTTGCTAGACACTGAACATGAATATCACGAATTGACTTCACCACCATGGCTTACATCTGAGTAAGAAATTCAGCTGTTTCATTAGTTTCAAAACACACAAGGACTGTATACAAAAGGGAGTTCTGTTCTCATTTCTGTATTTTTTCATTATTCAGGTAGGCTGAAAAAAAATTACTGTAGGCTCATGATAGGAAAATATTTTGAAACAAGTCAAAAGACTCACAACTAAATCAAATAGTTTACAATATAAATATTTTGCCTTGTTTATAGGAGGCTCAGCAAGGAGGTTTGATGAACAGTTTAAAATTAGGATTTTTGTTTCATAATAGTTAGGTTAGCTGTGAAGTAACACAGAAAAAAATTAATAAATAATCCTTTATCAAAATGTTTATGTACACCTACATGAGGTATTCAACATAAAGTATTCTTCCAGTTTTTTCCTCTGAGAAAAAAGTGGGCTATTTCTTAGTTCCTAGCATTAATATTTCTGATTTAGCACAACATCATAACAACTAGCAGTGCTATCCATTCTCTTAGGCACTCAACAAGTGTAGAAGAACTATTATAAAATAAGTAATCAAATTCATTGCTAACAATCACGCGAATAAATATAGTCAATTTTATGCTGATAATAATGTTCTGCCTGGTGAGAAGGGTCACAAGGGAAATTTCCACAGCTGGGCACAGCATGCAGCTATTTTGAATTTCATTTATTGATATCAGATTAAAGTAACTTTATTGTGCCAAATCAGATGATGCCAAGCTAATAATGAATGTCAAGGAAGAGAAGTGATGCCAGCAAATCCTAATGAAGAATCACAGTCAAACATGTTTTTAGTATCCTAGATGAGAAGACAAAATAGTGTGGAGACTATATGAAATGCAATTATTCATAGCGCATTGTTACAGTAAATGCACTTTTAAACCATCTCATAAGAGATCTTTCAAAGAAAATGCAGTATTCACTGGAGGAAGAAACAGGATAAATAATTCATCAAAGCATGAACTGCTTTTTTTTGTCCTCTGTACTGCATGTTTTGAAGTCCTCTGATAAACATTTTGCTCAGCTGCTGTGCCAAAATAGTCAGAAATAGTTGTAGTCCCTGTCTCTTGGTAGGTAATTCTCTGTTTCTCTTTTCTAATGGAATGACACAGAAGACTCTTACAGAGCTTCTTATCGGCAGAACATCAAAGAAAAAGATTTTGAAATCCAGAACTCGCTAGGTAGATGTCACAGTGCATTATTTGTTTTTTTCATCTCTTCATCTCCATTTACTACTGTTGTATTCCACAGGACTCTGTAACACACACAGCATGTGTTACTGAGACTTGAGAAGTTTCAAGTTAGTTGATTTAGGCAATTACCACTACAATTCAGAAATATGTCTGGCTGTTTAAAAAGTGTAGCACATCACTGGAAGAATCCTCACATGACCTACCTAGGACAGCTTGTCCCATGCTTAAAATAGATGTGTTTTCAATCAGATCTCCACCTTGTTATCTACCATTTCAGTAATCTGTTGGTGCATTAGAATTGGATAGAATAGCTCAAGTTAATTCTGACAGAATGCAAGTTCAATAGCAGTGGCAAAATACCTTTTCATAGAATATTGCTGCTAAGTTATACAGCCATAAAACTATTTCCATACGATGGTGATAACAATTGTCATTACCATGCCACTTGTAACAATAAATTCTATCACAGCTGCCTTCTTCACTGATTTCCAACATATTGTGTTTCATCATGTTGCAATTTGAATGGTCTTCGAAGCAGCAGCTGCATTTAAATCTAGAAATAACCATATCTAAACACAAGCCCTGAGTCACTGAGAGTCAATGCTTCCTTTCCACAAGCTTGATTTCAACATGTTTTTGTAACCAATTCGTCTAGAGATCCTTTCAATTGAGTTTTCTGATTTACCATTTACCTTTATGAAGCCAATATTTTTCATGAATATCCATTGCCAATAATAATTATAACAACTCCCTGATCACCCCCCAAGCTCACATTTGCTCTTACACTCAACCATAGTTTCTTCTTTTATGTTGATATACAGTGAGTTCTTACTAATGTGATTATTTTTGTGCTTCAGTGGTTCCAGAACTGTGTGCCGAACTGGATAAAGAACTCCAGATGCAGTCTCACCAGGGCTGAGTCAAATGACAGGATCATTTCCTCTGTATTGCGCTGGCAATGCTCTTCCTGATGCACCCAGGATACCACTGTCCTTGGCCACATGGGCACGCTTCTGGCTCATGGACAGCTTTTTGTCCATCAGGACCCCTGAGCTCTCTGCAGAGCTGCTTTCAGCAGGTCAGCCCCCAGCCTGTACTGCTGCATTGTGACTGGGGTTATTCTTACCCAGGTGCAGAACTTGCAGACTTGCTTTAGTTCAACTTCAGCTTGTCTAGGCCACGCTGACTACCAACACAAGACATCTGTTGTAGCAGACACTGCTTCCAGTTTTGTGTCATCAGCAAGTTTGCTGAGGGTACACTCTGCCCCATTATCCAGGTCATTGACCACCTGGGAATGTAGCTGTAGGCCTTCAACTTATCACAACCCTCTGAGCTCTGCCACCCAGCCAGCTCTCAAACAACCTTGCTGTCACTCCTCTAGCACACACTTCTGAGCTTACCTTTGAGGATGGTACAGGAGACAGTGTCCAAAGCCTTGCTGAAGTCAAGGTAGACCACTCCCTACTGCTCTCCCCTCGTCTACATGGTCATTCTAGCCTAGAAGTCTATCAGGTTGGTCAAGCATGTTTTCCCCTTGGTGAATCCATGTTTATTACTCCTGATAACCTCCTTTTTCTTCCTGTGTTCATAAATGACATCCAGGATAAGCTGTGCCATCACCGTCCCAGGGATGAAGGTGAGACTGACTGGCCTGTAGTTTCTTGGGTTCTCCTTCTTGCCATTTTTAAATACTGGAATGACATTGGCTTTCCTCTAACCTGCAGGCAGCTCTCCTGTTCTCCACGACCTTTGAAAAATGATGGAGAATGGCTTGACAATAGCATCTGCCAAATCCCTCAGCAATTGTGGGTGCATCCTATCAGGGCACATGGATTTGTAGCTGTCAGGTTTGCCTATATGATCTCCAAACTGATCGAAATTCATCAAGGGAAAGATTTCCTTTCTCCATCTCCAGGGATTCCTGAAGGCCAGACTTAGCAGTAAAGGTTGAAGCAAAGAAGGCATTCGGTAATTCACCTTCTCTGTATTCTTTGTCACTAGGGCACCCTCCTCACTCAGCACTGGGCTACATTTTCCTGATTCTTTCTCTTGCTACCTGATGTACTAGAAGAAAACTTGTTGTCGTTGACATCCCTTACCAGATTTAATATCAAATGGACCTTAGCCTCTCTTGTCATATCCCTACACATTCTGGGAATATTTCTATCTTGTTCTCAAGTGGCCTGTCCCTTTTTCCACCATTCATAAAATTGTTTCTTCTATTTGAGTTTTGCCAGAACCTCCTGGATCATCCATCTGCAGATCTCCTGTCTTCTTCACTTGATTTCTTACTCACAAGGGTGCACTGATCTTGAGCTTGGGGTAAATGATATTGAATATGCATTGTCTTAGGCCCTCCTACCCTCTAGATCCCTAAGGACTAAGGATCTTCCAAATAGGTTCTTGAGGAGGCCAAAGTTAGTTCTTCCAAAGTCCAGAGTTGCAATCCTATTTATTATCCTGTTTCGTCCAAGTAGGATCCTGGGCTCATCATATCATGATCATCGCAGCCAAGGCTGTCCCAGCCTTCACATCCCCAAACAGTCCATCTGTGTGTGTTAGTTCAAGGTCCAGCAGCACATCTTTCCTTGCTGGCTTCTACTCCACCGATGTCAAATTCTCAGAAAGTATGAAAAGTATGAATATATGCTCTCAAATGTATATAAGATACAGAATTTCTTAAGACAGGAAGTAATTAAAATATGAAATGAATTGCCAAAAAGTCACTGTGAATATGTCAAGCTATGTTTAAAATGCTTAGCTTCTACTCAAAAACAGAATCAGAGACTATTTTCTAGTCTTTTTTTCTTTCTATCATTCTTTTTTTTTTAATTTCTGCTATTTCACAAGTTTGCAAGTATTGCAGGTACTTGCAAATCTTATTTTATGCCTTAAAATTATTTTTGTCATCTTTATGCTTGAAATGAATCTAAGACTAAGAAAATCTTTCCCAAAAAGAGTCTTAAATTCAGTTATCGTGCTATGACAACACCACATCTTTTCAGCAGTAACAAAAATCATTGCCTCAGCACTAAAAGAAGACACACCAAAGGCTGTACACATGCAGCAATACTCTTTTATGTCACTTTAAAAAAACAAACAAACAACCAGATAATGGACTTCTTTTGAGGTCAACAAAGTCTTTTTAAAAATCTTTTTTTGAGAGTCTTTACTTTTTTTTTAATTGTTGTTTGAGTTTTATAAGAGTACTTAAAAAATAAATGTGACTGGATTAACCCTGCCTGAAAATAGTGAATGTGATGACCTTGATCAGGGGGGACAAAAAAGAGCCACTTCACACACAAAACACACATTAAAAATAGCTGCTAGCTTTTCTTGTAAAGCATCCACTTAGAGTCATCAAGCAGTTTTTACCAGTATGAATTTGAATGGGCATGATGGCTATGTAAAAATGAGCTTGGTAACTCTTTTACTTTTATTAAGCATTTCATCATAGGTGGGAGGGGAATGTAAAACTTTTCCTATGAATTTATAAAACACAGCTTCCTATTGCTTTATGTCTACCACTTATGTGTATTTAGAGTTACAATATATGAATTTTATATATTGTTTGGAATCAGCAAGGTTTTCCTGCACAAGTTCTATTCCTCAAAGTAGGTCAAGTTTGGTTCTTGCAGTTTAAACTCTTTCCTTTTATACAGGAAAATCAGTATTAATTTTAAAGCAGGGAAAAGAATATTTCTATGCACAAAATAGATCTGAACATACAAATTTCAATTGGAAAAAAAAAACCTGCCTAAAGGAAAATAGACAGTAAGTAAACTATTTTATCCAGAATAATATACTTAAGTTAACCATTAGCCCCAGGTCCTGACCAATATAGTACTAATAATAGAATACTGATTGTCTTTAACAGACTTTAAATAACTGGAGCAAGACCTCTAGTAAACCTAAGTCCTGCAGAGTAATAGAGAGAAAAAAATGCTTTTTTTCTAGGATGCAGAAAAGAAACAATTCCTTTCTTCGGGGTTCCACACATTTCAAAAGAAAATTACTATCAAAGACTTGGATGTATGCAGCCAGTGGCCTCTTGCCTCCATCTGCTTGCACTCTTACTAACACTTTAAAGGATTTAATTGGCGACTCCAAATAGCTTTCTAACTGTAGCATTGCTCATCTCTCCCAGATTGGAAAAACAATCCCAGAAAACATGCTTATAGATTTCCCTGAGGAAAAAAACATAGTTGGGGAAAAGAGAGAAATCAAGGAATTACTTTGATTCCTGCCTATTGCACACAACTGAGAATCATGTTGAACAAACATTGCGTATTGTTTTTGTTTGGCTTTTTGCTTGTTTGTTTTTAATGGAAGTTCAAATGTGTGCAGTGATCTCTGCCTGGAGCAGCTACTCGTTTGTATTCCTGTCCTATAAAGGAGTAGCAATACCTCTGGAGGCAAATGTTACTGAAGTTGCTAGAACCGCCCAGGATGAGAAGAAACTAGATGCAAGCACAAATAAAGACTAAAAACAACAGCACAGTCTCTCAGTTTTTCTTTTTCTGACTGCACAGCAGTGTAGCCAGAGAAACTCAATCCAAAACTATTACAAGCAGAGCTGTTTCAGAAGAAAGAAAGGCCATCAGAAGCAAAGGCCACAGCCACAAATATAAACTATGTTCTCTCTCTCATTTCTGGAAGGTCTCTGTTAAGTCTCTGTCCCAAGAGTTTCTGTGTCAAGACTTACTCCTCTCTGGATGGAACCTGACTGCATTTGTGTTTTTAAAAGAATTTAGGGTTAAATGTTTTTGAAATACAGGTTGTTTTCTTTCACTGTTTTCCAATCAGATTGTCAATAATAAGTTTCTGAATAAAAAAATTTCAAGCCGGAGCACTTCTAGCCATAACAAACGTAAGGTGTCCACACATCTGTTACACTCATACTTTTCAAACTTTGTAACCTTTTCACATATTTCAGTATTGTGAACATAACAATGCTATTTAAAAAATAAAATTAAATTTAAAAAAATAGACCAAAAAAACTCCACACTAAAAGACTTTTTATTGAAACATCTAATTATTCCTTTTTTAAACTAAAGAAACCTGCAATAAGGCAAGACTGAAGTGAAGCCTCCTACTAAAAGTATTCTGCTAACACCAGTGTGTTACAAGACCAATTTCAGGTCAAGAAAATAATTTGTAATAATTTGTTGGAAAAAACCATGCTCTTAAGCTGGTAGAATGAACAGAATTATTCTGTACACAGTTGTCTTCACAAAAAAAAAAAAATAATGTTCCTATATTCCTAATTCCACCAGTTTCAGTGTACACATAACCCAGAAAAAGAAAAACAGGAGTAAAACAGAAAAAAGGCAAAATCAAATCTGGGAAATAGCTGAACAAAGAGCCTGTTTATACACAGATCCTGCCCCTGTTCCTTCTCTAACACAACCTGTCTTCCATCTTCATTAAACCTTTGGAGGATAATTTCAAACAGTACTTACCATGCCACAAAAGTATTCCTCTGCAGGCTACACTGTCCTAGAGTGATTAGCCCTGCCAGAGCAGCTATTTTTATTACATATACCTCTTCCATAAACATCAGAAACTGAATTGTTCCAGAACACGGAACACTGTAGTGAACACGTTGCAGGAGGTACCTCATATGCAAGAATTCAACAATGAAGAGTAAATATTCCTATGGAGGAAAGTGAAAAGGGCATACGTGTTAGGTCACTGTGGACACACTATTCCTGAGAAACCCACAACACCCCTCTTGTGCTCCAGGGTTGTACCCAGGCTTCATTGATTCTCAAATATTTCAATCTATTGCAGCTGTTGATGGACAAATTGATGTGGGAACCTAAAGGTCTCCACACTCTCTTCCCTCTACAGAAAATGTGAAATCAGTTGCTTATGAACTCAGACCCTTTGGGTGCACACAGACTTTGTGTGGGTCATAAAATGGGGAAGAATGGAGATTTTCCTTTCTCTCAATTACCTCTAGTTATCTAAAAGCTGGCAAGTATTTTTTATGTTTCACCTACGTCTGGTGGGGACTTTCTATGTGTTTGCTCTCTGAACTGCCAAAGCCTTCTCTCTAAGTGTCATATGGCCTGCTTAGAAGAACAGAGCACTAGAAGTTGTGTTTTAGGACAATTAATAATGCTTGCAATAGAAATGATTGCTAACATGGGTAAAATGGCAATTAAGTTTATGAAATGTATAAAGTGCCAAATGCATTTTATCTCAAAAGACATTGAGAAAGATAACTTTTATTACTGTTCAGATCTGTAACAGGTCCATCAATTTCAATTTTTGAATATTGTTGAGTGATAAATCACCATATATGAGGGGAAACTGCTGCAGCATTTTTATCATGAATGATTAAACATGAGCAATGCTCTTGGGTTTACCTCCTCCCTATGCTTTCCCAGCTGAATTCTGCACTGGAAAATTAACCTCTGAACTAGTTCCTGACACCTTGCTTCACCCTCTTCTGTTGCTCCAGGGAGGAAAAACAAACAAAAAACCAACCAAATAAAGCTGTTTGAGGACAGGCTGTATGTCTCCAGCATAAACGAGGTTTGAAGTAAATTCCAAGATGTGTATATGGCTTCCACTCTCATATTGGACTGCTTCCTCACATGCAACTCGCATAAACTCTTTTTCCTTAAACTCAAAACAACGGTGCCAAGCTACTCTATGTTGGAAAAATATTATCAGCCCATTACAGGGTGAGGATGGTCACCTCACAAACAGGAACAGAGACAAGGCAAAAGTGTTTAACTAATTCTCTGACTCTATCTTCAATACAGATGACAGCCCAGGGGTTTTTCAGTGCCCTCAACTAGAGAACCATGACTGCAAGAATGATCATTCACCAGCTGACCCTGAAATTTTGTGGGATCTGCTGCTCCAGCTGGATTCTGACAAGTTTATGGGGCCTGATGGGATTAATTCAAGAATTCACAAATGGCTGGCTGATGTCATTGCAAAACCTCTCTCAATTATTTTTGGGTGGTCTTGGAAATCTAGAGAGATCACAGCTGACTCAAGGCTGGCGAATGTTGTCCTGATTTTCAAGAAGGGCAAGAACAAGGAGATTGGACACTACAGGCCTGCCACTCTCACTCCAGTGCCTGATAATGTAATGGAAATTATTCTGTGGGTACTGAAAAATACCTGAAAGACAACTCAGTCATCAGTCCCAGCCAGCACAGTTTTGAGATGAAAGTCCTGCTTATCAAACCTGATTTCCTTTTCTGACAAAGTAACCCACCAAGGGTGGATCAAGGGAAGCCAATTGATGTGGTCTTTTTGAGTTCCAGTAACGTTTTTGATACTGTCTCTCACAGGATACTTCTGGACAAAATGCCCAGCTCACAGCTGGACAAACACATCCTGTGATGGGTGAGCAGCTGGCTCAGGGGTCAGGCACAAAGGGTTACAGTGAACAGGGTGACATCAGCCTGGGGACCTGTCNTGAGTCAGCAGTGCCCTGGCAGCCAGGAGAGCCAACCTGGGGGGCATCAGGCACAGCATGGCCAGCTGGGCAAGGGAGGGGACTGTCCTGCTCTGCTCTGCTCTGCACTGGGGCAGCCTCACCTTGAGTGCTGGGGACAGCTTTGGGTGACAAAATGTAAAATAGACATTAAGCCATTAGAGAGGATCAACAAAGCTGGTGAAGGACCTTGAGGGGAAGCTGTATGATAAGAAGCTGAGGTCACCTGGTCTGTTCAGCCTGGAGAAGAGGAGACTGAGGAGAGACCTCACTGCAGCCTACAACTTCCTGGGGGGAAGAGGAGGTGCAAGCACTGATCTCTCCTCTGTGGTGACCAGTGACAGGGCCTGAGGAAATGTCCTAAAGTTGTCTCAGGGGAGCTGGAGGTTGGATTTGGGAAAAGATGTTTCACCCAGAGGGTGACTGAGCAGTGGAACAGTCACCACACCAGCCTGACAGTTCAAGAAGGATTTGGACAATGCTCTCATGCAGATAGTGTGACTCTGGAGGTGGTGCAGTGCAGGGCTGGAAGCTGGAATTGATAATCCTTGTGGATCTCTTCCAACTTAGTTTATTCTGTCATTTTGTGACTCTACCTTTTGCCTGGAAAGGTTAGAATCTGGATTGAGACAAAGATTATGAGGGCAGAAAACTGTTTAGAAATTTTTTCTTGCTTCCACTAATGTCTTTCTTCTACTTCGTATAGAGGGAATATGTTGTTCTAAAAGCAGCCAATAATGAATCCATCAAGAAAGTAATGCACCCAGTAGTTCTTTTCATCCTTGGTACAGAATTCAAGATAGAGTCTTTATTACCAGACTTTACTACCTGACTAGGCCATTTTGCAATCTTGAAGACAACGCTAACACTGACATGTTAAAGCTAGATGGTGTTTTTCTAGTGCCTGAAATTCACTTGCAGAAGAGATCAGAATTCCTGTGCGCCTCTGTCACCAGAGACTAGAGGCATTTGGACAAGCATAGAACATCAGAGAAACTTCATTTATTGCTTTGTTTGAAAACAGACTTTTCCTTCTCGTATCGTACACAGCTGTTGCTGTATTTCAGATTCACTGGCTGTCTAAAAACAATCCTCTGACTTTTACATGACACATTAATCCCAGAAAGCCCTTGTGCCTTTGCAGGACATACTCAGTATTACCCTTGGGCAGGCTCTGGAGTAAAGGGCAGCGATGCCCTTACCCCACCCTCTATGTGGGCACACGAGGTGCCACTCCCCAAAGCACTCTGCAAATGCTGGCTGTGACATGAAGAGCCTTCACCAAACATGGGTGAAGAGCAGTGTACCCTGCACCTGTCCAGGGGGAGCACGCTGAAACCATGCCAGAGACTCTGTAATGTGTACAAACAATGACTCCGGCATTTCCAGGAAAGCATTTACCAGGTTTCTTGAACACTTACCACATTGCTTCCATCTGTTTGGCAGAATATGTGCAAAGATTATACTGTGCTTAGGTAACCTGTTTTTCTCGTTTTTCCTGAAATTAAAATTCTATATATTTTTTCCAGACTAGAATCTGAAGGAAATTACACAAAGATTAAAGCACTTTTGAGGAAATTAGGAATTCCCAGCAGGTGCAGGGCAGGTGGTTGAAGAGGACAGGAAGAATGTAGAGTTTTTCCCATGACATCAGAATACTTGGGGTTAAATAAAAATTATTCCATTGCTCCAATACAAATTAGCACCAGAAATTGCCTGCTCTGGTGATCAAGAAAAGGACAGACTTGTGGAATGACTCCACTCATATTTACCATGCTTAGTTTTCAGTTTAGAGTTACATCTAAAACTTGGATTTTAGCAGCCTTGCTACAGACAATAACCTGCTTTTATTAACCTGCTTTTTAGAAGGTGTGCATACTGACTTTGTACACCTACACACACAAAGTGTTTTTTACACATTCATGAATATATATATATAATTGCAAGCCCTTGTCATTTTGTTCTGAATTTAATAGAAATAAAGGCAGAATTTTAAAAAGTAAGCAACATACAGCAGCACTACTTAAGCAATGGTATTTTTACTGAAGAGAAATAGCAAAGAGCTTCTGCAAGTGCCATATGGGAATCCTTCTTGTCCTGAGCATCTTCAATTACAGAGTGCATTGCAATAATAAGTAACAGCTGCATGGGAGGTGAATCAGGAAGTCAGAGAGGAAGTTTTTAATCTTTTCTGGAAATGTTGACTGCACTAGAGAAGGCTAAAGCAGTGCTCCTAGATGCTGGGAGGACTGCAGTGGGAGGATACTTGTTCTTGTAATTAAAGAGGTGTAGCAGAGGGAATCTTTCCATCATTCCCCCATGGAGGAACATTGCCTTTGAAAGACATATGGTTGCCAGGAACCAGGGCTCCAGCAGTGCAAAACTTTCCCTTCCCAGCATGGCTCAGCATTAAGAGCATCATAATTGAGTACTCACAGTATTAAAAGGCAAGAAAAAAGTTCATCTGGGATCTGATCCAAAGCACACTGATGTTAATGGAAAAAATCCCACTGATTCCGATGAGATTATGGTCAGACAACAGTGTGTTTAGACAAAATTTTTAAAAAAATCTTTAGCTGTGGAATTTTCTATTTTCAACAACAAAAGACAGGTCAGGGAATTATTCAAGGGTGAATCAGTGTATAAATTACCTTTTTAGTCCAGAGAAAATAACAGTAATAGAACAGTTTCATTTTCTACTGTTTATGTTTCCTATTGTTTATTTTCATCCAGATATAAGCTAATGGGAAAAATAGCGAAGTCTTGTAACAGTGATCTCTTTAGTTGATAAGAGAAGCATCAAGTGACTTAAAAGCATAGAACTCCTGTCAGGGGAAATAGAGAATCTCTCATGGGCCAAAGGGTGGGAAACAGGAAATGACTGTTGATGTACAGACCCAAAAATGAGAGGTCAGTGAGCATACAGGAAGATGAGAGTAGATAAGTTTTTATAAAAGAATGAAAAAAAGAGAACAGAAAGAATATTCTTGGAAACATAAGTCCATTTGACATGCTAAGAGGAAAAGAAAGCAAAGATGCCATGGGAATTTTTCTTTATGTGGAGTGGATAGGAGAGGAAAAAACAGAGAAAAATTGTAGGCTGAAGCAGCTGATAAACACTTATCATCAGAGCAGTGAGATTACTGAAGCTGGGATCACACTTAGCAGGGAAACCCCCTCTAAATGAGGTGCTATGGCTAACATTAAAAGGTTTTGTAATATCAAAGCAAAACCTCTGGTGATAAATGAGAAGATGGGATGAGTTACTGTACTCAAAGCTGCTATTAGATTCCCTCATACTAAAAAGAGAGATTAGTACACATGTTACTCTCAAAGGTTTCTTGTGCAGTGAGATTGTACATTGCTATATCATTAATATTAACTACCTATCTAACTCTTTTACTTCCTCAAAAACAAAGGGTACAAGGCTGAACCTTGACTCACACCTGGTAACATAGCTTTCAGAACCAAAAGCCATTGCTGGGTCTAGTCTAAGTGGTTTATATACACGTCTTGCAGTACATAGTATACTCACCTCTTCTTGACTGGCTTTTGGGGGGGTTATAGTGGGTAAGAGTTTCATTACTCAGCTTTACTTAACAGCAGTGCAAGAATGCAGCTAGTGATATTTCAGCAGGATTTCCTGAGGTGAAGCCAAAACTTCATAACTTTACAAACAGGAACCTGTAGATTGACCTGTCAGCAGAAAGCAAACTAGATCTAAGCCCTCTGTAGCACCTCAATTCCTAAGATGTATGAGCTCGAGCTACAGTAACTACACCCACCAACCTACCAACACAACTCAGAGAAGTGCAAACAACAGATCCCTCTACACTCAATTTTCCATCCAGAGCTCAGAAAGGAAGTTATCATTAGATCACAGTTACTGGGCCACCAGAGACCTGTCTGATAATGCAGTCTTTACAGTAGCTTTCTGCTTTCTGAACGGTGAGAGGGGGTAAAGAAAGATTACATTTCACATATTGTCTTCAAGATTATTCTTTAGTTCTGTGAGCTGAGAATTTCTTTATGTAACTAGCTGCAAACATGTGATTGACTGCTGCTTTTAAGAAGTGTAAGAAAATTTGTTGTAAAAGGCTACAGAGTCAGAACTGATGCCCAAATGGACCTGACTACAAAGAGATGCAGAGTAATGTTAGGATATATTGAGGCTTCATTCTCATTGGGTTTTTTTCAGTGCTATTTGAAACTCACCTGTGTGTAATGACTTTGTGGTTTTGAACAATTATCATAGTCCTGTTCCAAAATAGCATACAGGTAGTCTCTTAGCACAAGCCAAATTTATTCTCCTTACACTAACCCTTGTCTGCTTGTCATTGTCAAACACTCCTAGATGGCAGAAACAGAAGCATAATAAATGAAAGCAAAATTTATGTGGCTAAGGTACACAGCATTTGTCAAGAAGTCAGAGTGCACACAAGCAGTTACTTGGCAGGTTGACACACTGTGTGTACACTTTAGCTGTACTACAGTATCATGTTTGCATATATATCCCTTTGCTGAAGAAAAAGAAAAAGAATATCATATCTCACTTTTGAGAAACAGTAATTTCTCATCAAGACTCCAGTAGTAACAATGATTCCAAGAAAGTTCAATGGATTCATAATTGAACTGACAGTGGATCTTCTAAAATGGAAGACTATTGCATATTGAACCATCTCATTTGGACTTTCCTTCCAGGTGAACTGCAAGTTGCAGGGTGGTCGCAATTGTCCAAAATTAAGGTGAAAAATATGTGAATCAGCATTGCCAGACCTATATTCACATGATGAGTGAAGCTGAGAAGGAAGCTAATATTTTGGTTACTCCTTTGTCCTGGAAATAGAATTTTAAAAGGCCTCATGTATGTTTATAATACCCTCTCTCTTTCCATTTATAATGAAGTGCTGATGTTCCCAGAAGCAACACTCAAATGTAGACCGCCTTATTAATTATGGACCCTCCTTCTGGAAAATTAGAAAGAGCATAAGAACAGATAACCTCTTGTGGATGAAGGAAACAGAAATCAGCATGCATATATTTCAGCCAGGAGGCAGCAGCACTTGCTTGAGTTCTTACACAGTTTTGAAGAACATCTTCAAGATTTCCTGGAAAAAAGGGTAGATCACTGGAGGTCCAGCAGAGGAGAAGTTTTCTAAACAATAAATAGGTGAAGAAATCATTAATAAACATGCTTTTACATCACAGGTAATATAATAAAAGTTTTCACTGTTAATCTCTGAGGGGCTTTATTGTCTGGATGGGAAAGGAAGACAACCTTAAGGATTTTTATACATGTAAATCACAAAGGAAAATTATTTATTCTAGTGCAATTACTAAATGGTCTCCTTGGTTCATTTGAAGCTTACCCTATATGCTCTCCTTCCCTTCTATCATGGAAGAGTAAAGATTTATTCCTGAAGCAACATGTCTTTTTCTATGGAAATTCAATTTCCTCCTAAGAGAAGGCTTCCCCATGTCTTACAGAGCAGAGTGGAGAAAACAATTTATTCCAATGAAAACCAAAACACCATCCCATAGACATTGCAGCAGCTTATACTTAAGTCATAAATTCCCTGTGCAAGAATGTCCCCCTCAAAATCTTTAGAAAAAGTAATACCTAGAACAATATCTGCTTAACAAATCCAGTCTTTAATCTGTTCCTTTATCTGCCTTCTCATTATTACATTAGCCTGTATTTAACTTCTGGCTCCAAGTTTGTAACTTATTTATCCATTCTGAGAAAAAAATAAACTTAGTCTAAAATTTGTTCATTGAAAATACTAAGCATATTATTTTTATTATTATCCATTATGGTTTAAAGAGGCAGGAAACTCACAATTTTAAACTTTCTTTCTCTTATTTACAGAGTGTATAAAAACAAATCCTTGGCCTTTATTAGTTCTGTTATGTTCATTAAGTTTTCCCGCATGCGGTTCTTTACAAAAGTGATATTCATCACGAAAAAAAGAACAGTTTGAGCAAAAACTAAGGATCTCTATGGAAGGATTGATGAAAGTTAAAGGTGACAGATCATAAACTACTTGTTTTAATAAAATAGAGAGCATATGTACCAAGAATTTTTAATGGCCTCATACAATAATCTTTGTGGATTACTGTAACCTCTGGTTTTATTCCATATACAAATCAAATACACCAAAAAAGACCCCACAATATTATATTTATGCTATGAATTATACTCAGCATGACTAGGCAGAGCTGGTACAGAATTTTCCTAATGGCTGAGATCTCAAAAAAATCACAATTGCAACTGACACTAATTGGTGCCCTTACTGGCAGCCTGAAAAAGAGACCATGGCTTAGTCAAACATAGCTACTAATCCTTAACCCTGGAGGAAGTCTCTCTGGGTCAGTGTTTCCATATATTATTTGAACTGCATGGGCAGACTTGTTTTACAACAAGGCCAGTGCCTGTCTTACATGTATACTTTCAGCATGTTTCTGTCTTTCATTTGCATTTTAAAGAGAATCTGTTTACTACACTGAAAATATAGGTGTACCCTAATCACCTAAAGTGTACAGAAAGAGGAAGAGAATGGGAATTTTGATAGCATAACATTTAGAAACATTGTATAATTCTGTGCACACTCTTAAAGGCAAGCAGATACTTTGCTGTAAATTAGAAGACAAAGAGTAGATTAGTGTGGTGCAATAAATCATAGATGACAGACAGCCACGGGAAGAAAACTCTTCACCAGCTGATTGGGAGATACCAGTCAAGTTGCTGAAGTCTAATTCAGTCAAATGATCTCCAAATTCAGTCAAATGATCTCCAAATCCCTGTTATCCTTTAAGTCCCTGTAACCGTAATTTAGGATGGAACAGATCAACCACAGGGATGCAAATTATTATCTCTTTCAAGCACTAGGATGCCTCTCATAAGAGATGTCACAATTCTATTAGTAAAATGCTTTAATCAATCCCAGACCATCTTTGTGGATGCTTTTTCCCCATCTTCCTCTAAATCCAGGTAAGGAGAGCAATCTTAAGAAATGTTATCCTCATGTTAAATACAGACCACTAAAATAAATCACTTTGAGAGAGCTGGAAGAATGTAATCTGGGTTTTGCTAAATCAATGAGATCAGATGTTATTTGAGACTTTGAAATACATCAGCATAGACTCTACCAAACAAATCTCACCTGTGATCAACAAGAGCCGTAAGGTTCACCTTCTAAGACTCTGTTGAGTCTCATTCACCAGCTAGAGAGAGGATGCTGCTGTGGACCAGCTCTCTGGGTCAGTACAAAACCCAACATCACACAGAAATGAGTCCACCGTTCCTTATCCTACAGGCAAGTCTCAGGTTCCGAGGTCAACTTTAATTTCTGTGCCCAAATTTAAAGCACTTGATAAAACATTTACTTAATACAGTGAAAAATGTGCTAATAAGCCCATTCTGCTTCTCATCACCTAAAAATATTTAATGATGGCATCCTAATTATCTTAGATATGCAATGGATTCTACAAGGAATTTTAAATAATTGCTTTTGTGGTTATCCTCTCTCTCCACCTGCCCCTTTTATTAGAGTTCATTTAAGCAGAATTTCTCTTAAGATATTTAAGAAAAAGTGAAAAGAATTTTCTTTATTAGACAGCTTTCAAATACATTTAACTTCCATAGTTTAGCGCATAACTTTTAATGACAAAGATGTTGCATCTGTAAATGACGTGTGTTCTTGTCCTTCTCAGGTTTTAGGACAGGGCTTCAGTATTCTGGATTTGGGTTTCTTTCTTTATCCTTTTTTTTTCCTTTTTCTTTCTCCTCTTCTCTTTACTTTTCTTTTTCTTCTTTTTTTTCTTTTTTTGGGGGGGAGAGGGGCCGGCAGTTTGGGGGGTTTTGGGGTTTTTTCCTTGGTTTTGTTTGTCTTTTTTTAAACAACACTTGCTCCATCTAGTGGCAGTTTCTCAAGAGGGAAATAAAACCCCACCACACAAAAAAGCATATAAAGTGCACTTTGAAAAAAAAAATGTCATCTCAGAATCAGGAATGTTTCCATTCAGATAATTTGGCTTGTTTCAGAGCTTTTCACTTTAACAACTACACAGAAAGAAGCAAAAGGCATATGAAAAAAATTATTCTTACCACAATATAAAAAGATAAACTATTATGGAGGAAAAATCCAGTGCAGCTTCTTGTATATCATCAAATATATGAAAACAAATACTTAATCTTTTAACTCTACAAAGACTTACTGCAACTATCTTTAATGAGTTGATTAGTATCTTATGGCAATCAAATCCATCAGCAAAATGCCTTACCTTGCTGATGGTTCAGCTCTACTTCATGGTGCATTTATTGGTGGTGTCCATGTAGCTGGGCCTGTGTACCTGATAGAATTATTTCAGGTGCACAAGGGAGAGGTTATTCTTAAACTAATTACACTGACTGCATGATGAGAAAAACCTCTTCTGGCCCAGCTTTGTCTCACAACAATCTCTTGATAAGCAGCTGCGAGCAGCTGCGAGAAAATCTGTAAATTATTTTTTGATGGCAATAACTGAAGTGCTAATGGCTGGAGATTACTGTTTCAAAATTTTTTTAAAAGTAATTTCCATATTAGTTACAAGATGTATTTTTCCCCATGTGATAAAAGCAGTCATTCTAACAAAAAAAAAAAAAAGTCTGATGCTGAGTGCACAGTCAATTTTTTTTTTACATTTTCTGTGACAGCATGCCCTGAAGAAACATAGGTTTCAGATTAGCATATCCATACTCTTTTTGGTCCATTTATATCCTCTCATTTTTCTGCTTGAAAATGTGAGGAAGTATTGCCTACCATTCTGAGCTTGAAATCAGGCATTTCATGATATATATTTTGGCAAATTGAATTAGTGACTAAATCTCTCCATATCTGTTTTCCCATCTCTAATATGCACTAGTCATTGTAGAAATTAATTTTTGAATTACAATTGAAACTGAGTGATACCTCCTGTAGTTTTCCTAAAGGAATTCAGCGTGCAAGTTTAACTGATTCAAAGGTTAAAAAAATTGAGAAAGGCAAACTACTTCACATAAAATGGGTTTTTATTTAAGCTGGTTTCAGATAATGCTATTTTAATTGGTCTTGTTCATAGAATAAATTATGTGAAGACTACTCGGTTGACCAAATAGACTACTGGGGAAGGTGGCCATAGAATATAATTAAAAATATAATGTTTCAGAGGCACATTCATGCCCTTGCCTTACCACTCTACAGGAAAGCAAAATGTGCCTTTCTGTTTTCACACTATGCCATGGGCATCAAGTTAAGGAAACAAGAACTCCGAACATACACTTCAGTGAATGTCTGACCAGACAGCTCAATTCAGGTGAGTGCCATTTTTTCTGCAATTAGAAAATGCATACTTAAATGCTGTTTGCCAGGCGCCAATTCTAACAATTGTTGGTATACCATTCTGCCCCACTGACTACTGTGGCACTTGTTAAAATGTAAGATTTAAAAGTTTAGCTAACTTTTCAATCCAGCTTTAGTTACTCTAAGCACATTCAGCCAAAACCATTGTGCTTGATTGCCTTGGGGATGTCACACTTAGTGTACATTCACAGAATTACTGGAACTTCAAGCCTCCTGCAATCACTACAGACAATAAGAGTTCTTCATTTACCATCTGTAACCACTGGAAATTTGTCTACCAACGCTCGCACTTTCCGTTTCACTAGGTAACTGAATAATTCAAAAACCCAAACATACAAAAGGAGAAATAACGGTCAGAAGATTGTAACCAGTATTATTCTTCAAGTCTTCAGATGAAATAAGAAAAAATTAGTTTGAAGCTTGACGTTATTTCTCTTTCTTCTTTCCTTATGGCAGTAAAGGAAGGTTTAAGATGAAAAAGATGATGCTTTAAATCAAAACAATGGAAGTAAACACTTGAAAATCTGGGCATGAAAAGATTTCTTTTCCAATCACAAAATGGTTTGAATTAGGATATTCTCTTCACCTCGTGATCAGAAGATTGGGATTATTTAGTTTCCCATGGCTGCAAGATGGGAGGATGTCCCAAATAGCAAGGTACCACATGGGCTCTGCTGGAGCTTGCAAATCTATGCATTAGTTAAAAAACTGCAAGCTGAATATCCTGCCTCTAAAAATAGAAAATGGGTCCAAGCAGACAAATCTGTTTTCTTCCATCCCAATTCATGTTTTAAGATGCACAAAACATTTGAGAAGGAAAAGAAGAGTCACCTCACAGAAATGTTGCATGATTTGGGACAGTCTTCCAAGATGCAGAGTTTTGGATACACATATGTGATCTAACTCAAAGATATACAGGCTCTAAGGAAATGGGGACAGCATCCTTCCCAAATGTATATCAGTCATCTCCTTTATCAATTCCAGGCTCAATATCTATCAAACACACTGGATTATAGCAGGTCATAGCACTGTTTGGAGGTGGGAAGGAGGGATTTTTAAATTCCTACTATCTGCAAACTGGCTGAAAAGCATGCCTTTGGCAAGCAAGCAATTTGCCTTTTTAGGAGTGATATTATAAAGATTTTACGCCAACAGTTAAGGATTCTATTGCTTTGAAAGGCAGTTAAAGAAAGCATTTTTAATTGTTCAATGACATGGTATTCAAAGAACTCTTTAGGAGATTTAAGTGACCTCTACCTCAGGGAAAAAGATTTAATTGCTGAAATAACTCTCTGTTGGTCTATTTGCCTGCTCAACTCAATTTTTAAACAAAAAAGAGGATGTGTTAGTGAACTGCAAAAAATTACATAGAAGAAGTTAATGGGTTAGGGGCATTAAGGTGGATAGAAACTTGTGCAGGTGCATGCTAAAAACATGGGATAACCAAATATTTCCACAATTACTGCTTTTGGCATCGACTTTTATTTTGGGGTTTTTACTTACCTCAGCAAAGCAGGTTAAGAAAAATGTCAGTTCCACCTAAGATAGATTAAAATCTGGTTTATTTGACATTTGGGTTATTAAAACTATTCTACCAGAAGATAATGGAGACAAAATGCACTCTGTCCTCCACCATTATTAGATTTACCTTAGATTCACCCTCCTTCAAATCTTTATGAGCACATTTTATATGAAGTTAAACAACGCCAAAATCATTCTAATAGTTCACAGTTTCTGTGTGGTTGCCTAGTAGCCCAATTAGTCACCACCTACACTAGAGTGCATTGACTGGATTAATTGATCAAGCCAAACTGAAAAGGACTCAGCCATTATGAGAAGAGAAAGTAGTAAGGATGATTGCAGCCTTGCAAATTGAGTAGATGATTACTCATTAGGTCTGTAGAGAGACAAATGTTCTCTTACATTCATCTCAAGGAAGTACATTATATTCCCACGTCTAGCCCCAGCTGGCACCAAATTCAACACAGTCCTACTTCGCGTTGCTTCATACCAGAGTATAGAAAGGGTTCTTGTGTAAAAGAGATACATCTGAAGCAGTTTTTAAAAAAGGAAGATGTTGCCACTGAGAGAATTAAGGCCATAGCCTGTTCCTATATCTCAGATGAATCTCCTAGAGCACTTTTTCTTCAGGCAAGAATGACTATTGTCTTTTAAATTCCCAGTATCCAAAACTGTGCACAGTCTTGCCATTAACTTCCAACCTACACTTCATTGTATTCCCAGACCCACAAAAGAAAAAGAAAATGTTTATTTATAATACTACTTACTATCTCTTTTGCTTCAGGAAGTATAAATACAATTACTCAATCCTTGACTGAAAAAGTAATTTCTACCTTTCTTTCAGTTCCAAAACTTAGTTTCTAAATCCAGCTGTATGGAAAATGGCTGTCTTAATTTCCCACATGCATGTCAGCAAATCTCTGCATGCACAAAGCCAGACTTCCCCTTCTCAATTCAGGATGCAGTTTTCAATTACCTTCTCAAGGCTTCCAGCTACAATCTGGGTTTTCTGACTGCACATAACCCCCGACCTGTTGCGATAAGAATCACTCCTGTCTCAGAAAATGACATTTTCTCATTATCACTATATTTTAGACTTAATTTTAACACCTCTTCTCCCCTTTGCAATATTTGTGGATATCTTTCCTATTCTGGACTCGTGGGTGAAAGATTTCATTTGTTTGTTGTATAGACTGTTTCTTCCATGTATAAGCAATTCACACTGCATTACCAACTTGTCTGTTTCTTTTCACACACACTTTGACCACTTGAATGCATTATTCTAACTTTTAATTCTGAGCTTCTTAAAACATTAAGAAGTTCACAGTTATTTTTCTGCTTTAAAAAAATCCATCTAAAAATTCTCTAATATATCTTCTTTCTCTCTTATTAAAGTAACATTTGACAGATGACTGACATAAGCTCCCTGGCTGTAATAAAACAAAGCAAGTTTTGTGAGTGGCTTCTCCAGCAGCTCAACAGAAACTGGAGATCACCATCAGCCTCTAAGTTCCCTTACACATGGACAGAATCGCATAAATAGTACTTTTCTTAACCTGTCAGAAATAAGACCAAAGGGTCTTTCACATATGATACCAGTTATATCAAAAAGCTCATGGATGTGCCAGAAACTACTAATACCAGAGATTCCTATCCACACTGGAGGGATTAATATAAAACAAAGTTTTAAAGAAACATCTCTCTAACTTTCTGTAGTGAACCACTTGGAAGCTGAGGCTAAATTTTACCTTAATCAAACTGTTTTCAAACTAAACAAAAGCCACCTTTAACTGCAGACAGGATAGAGGGGTTTTTTTAATGCTGGTGTCTTTCCGCCCCACAAGCCACCATTGCATAACTGCAAAACTTAGAAAATTTATTCAAGAAGCTTTGTGCAGAAAATTTGTCCAGGCACACCAGAGACAGAGACAGAGACAGAGACAGAGACAGAGACAGAGACAGAGACAGAGACAGAGACACACACACACACAAACACACACACACACACCCCTTCCCTCTTGAAGTCAACAAACATCCAGAATCTTCCAGAAAGAAAATTGGCCATGCCCAAAACTCCTCACAGAGGACGTACTGGGGAATTTACTGGAAGAACCAGAATTACAAAGCCCTAATTTTCCATGCAGATGTGGGCCCCTACCCCTGACAGAGGACTGCTTATCATGACTACAGGCCATGATCACACATGCATCACTGGAGCTATGGGTGGTGATTATCTATCTATCTATCTATCTATCTATCTATCTATCTATTTATCATCTAGCTAGCTCTTCTCCTATCTCTCTTTCTCTACTTTTCTCTTTCAAATTTTCTCCTCATAAGATGATCATAAACTCCAGAATGGCTATAGACTCTTTTCCAATCCCTTACAGGTTTGGTTTTTTTTCCAGTGATGATTTCAAAGCAGTTTTTCAAATAAAATTCATTTTTATAGCACTTTTTTAGTGTCATTTTGTTTTAACCAACCCCAAAGGATCTGTTAACAATAAACTTGGTTGCCCTGCCTCAGAAGTAGGTCACAACCCTTTCCCTTGGATGTTTTGTATATATTAACAGACCTTAGCACAAAAAAAAGCCAGAAGAACAAAATATTCATATTTCACAATGATGTCCGGTCTAAGTCATACAAGGTGTATAAAACACATACAGCCCCCTGCTTGTGAGTTGAAATATTTTTTTATCATGCATCAAACAAGACAAAAGAAAGGTATAAGATGTCAGTTTTTTAGATGGTAGAAGGTTAACAGTGTGCTGTCATCACAGCTTATATGAGATCCTATGCTTTTGAGGAGTCTGGAAATAGAGACACATGAGATTTCTTTGAAACTGTGGGTAAGAAAAAGCAATTTGGATTCATCACAAAAAGATGCTGTGAGGAACTCCAGGGACAGCCTTACCCGAGTCAGGTGAAAGTTAAATACAATGTCAGCCTACATGGAGTAACACAGTGATAAAGCACATTATGCTCTTATATTGAAAGCTATGACTCACAAAGTAATTTAAAAGAAATACTTTTAAAATATCACCTATAATTAGCTGTTGAATACTAATGACACAGCAGGTTGCAAAGGACAAGAACTTAAGTATTAGTGAAATGAATGAAGAGGGATTATATGTTAATTTGAACATCTCAAATAACCAGTGCCATAAATATAGGCCTTTTGCCAGGCACCGACTAGCAGCAAAAAGGATTAGCCAACTTTGAGGATTCCTTTTTAAATTATATAAGTAATAGTGGGTAAAGCTACAGCCACCCAACACAGGATGCTTCCCAGTGTGTGACTTGCACTGCAGAACATGTAACGTAGCACTTCCCCACTGAATGACAGAGTTAAGGGGATTACAATATAAAAGAAAAATATTTTATAGAGGAGCAGAATGAACACAATATATTAACTTGAACAGACCAATTTTTCCACATAGTATTAAATTCCAAGGCCATATATCTCAGTCCTACAAAATGCCTGACTCTTTGTGGTCAAACAAAAGTTGTTTTTCCTTCTTGGTTGCCCAGCCACATAATTTTGACCCTTCTGTTCTCCCAGCTCCACCTGTTGTTGTTACTGGATCACCTTTTACAGAAAACTTCTTAGCATTTCAGCTCAGGAGCACAACAGTCTTGAGCATCTACAGGAATTCCAATTTATAATTTATAATTTTTTTCCCTGAAAAGTATACAAACACAGACACAGAAAAACATACACTGAAACAATTGCCTCTCCAGAGCTGCCTCTGCACAGGCTTTTTTCGTCTTGCCTCTTCTCAGTTAAAGAGACTGTGTAGACAAGGCAGCTTCCCAATGTTTAACTAAAAAAAAACTACTCAGTGTTTTCACAAAATCCACCTTTGCTGTATTTAACAGCAAAATCTTCCCCAAGACCTCAAATCATAAGCGCAAATTATGCCTGCAAAGATGGGTTCACAGGATTGTTCTTCTAGTGCTGATAGTTCTCCATCAAGCTCCCCTTCTCTTTATTAAAGCACCTCCATTCATCATCTCACAAGGAAGAAAAGTACTAGGACGTTGTGCAGCAGCTGGTCATCTCTGTGGTAAGATGACAAAATTCACCATGAAATATCTAAAAAAACATCTCAGCACAGAGAAAACAGAGCAATTGCACCTGCATGAAGCATCTAGAAATGGCAGCTACAATAACAAAGGGTTACAGCAACAGTATTTCTACTTTACAGTCATGTTCTGCATGGAAGACGAAATATCTTGAAATTCTGTTGAATATCATTAAGAGGAAATTTACCACAATCTCACTTCTGTGTGCATTTCTCCCCTCTCCCAACTTCTCAGCATGGCTGCTGGCAAGAATCAAGGCAGAGCATCAGCTAAGCCTGAAAGATGAGGGCTGTAAGGAGAGGCTGACCTTTCCCAAGGGATGAAGCACAAATTAATTTCTGCTTTCAGATGTTTCCAAAGCACAATCTTTGGAACAAAAGCCACAGAAGTGATCAAGCCATTCCTGTGATAGGAGTTTGACAGAATCCCTGCATGAGTATGCTTATTCAGCTGTCGACAAAGAAAAATCTCTTATATCCATGCCTCTCCATACTCTTCAAGTAAGGGAACAGTTTAAAGCAAAACTTATGTAATATCATGTTTTCCAATGAGATAGCATCTATCACAAAACAGCTTCTACTTCTTTTGTCTTTCATAGAACAAAAACTTACCCATGTTCAAATATTTAATTTATTATATAAAGTTTAAGTAAAACTTGTACAGAACAAAAACAATCCTGGTTTGTTGTGGGTGTTTTTTTTTTTTTTTTGTAAAATAGTGATAATGCATTTAAACACTGAAGTAGGGGTCAGGCATTGAGTACAAATTGTACATTCCCAGTATTCTTGAAAACATGTCAAATACATATACATAACTTTAATGACAACCGAAAATGTAATGCATGAAATTCTGCTGCTTATTTCAATTTTTGAAAGCTGTTGTTAATTAGGATCTATCATATTACAATAAGGTATGAAATTTGTCTCTAATGTTTCCTAAGAGTTACATATAGAACAAAAGTAGAAATGAACATATATCAGAACTACTACAGTATTATATGTCAATTGGGTTTTCTGTCACAACAGCAAATATTTATTGGCCAAGTTTCACATTAGATGTGTTGATATAGGAAGGGAAATGGAAGCAGGAAGGAAAAGGGAAAGGGAAAGATGAAGGGGAAGGCAAAGGCAGAGGGGAAGATGCTGAGACTCAAACAAACATGCATTCGTCTGCTGGCTTTTCAGTCATTTTAAAAATCAATGAAGTTCGAATGATTTTCACATGAACGACATACTTTGGCTAAAAGTGTAAAAAAAAAAAAGGGGTAGAAAGTTGAACATTTTACAACCCTGATTTATACCACCTTAACAGAATTACAACTAATATTGAGATAGCAAACCATTTTTCACATTCAGAGCTGCACTAGAACTGTTACAGACAATAGTTTTAAGGCTAAAGACTAGACATATATCCAAGATTAGTACTTCATAATTGTAGCTCTCTTCTCTCTTACTAGATAGCATAATTCTGAAAAAAAAATGTAATTGAATGTAACTACTCATTTACAGGTCATATAAGTTGTGTTTTGAAATTTTGACAGCTATATATGTGTGTTACACAATTAAAACTGATTTTGAAGACACATTTTCAGAGACTAACTGTGTCCAAAGAGGCAATAGATTAAAAAAAATCACCAGTATTTCACAGAATAATTATTTTATTTTATCTGTAACATTTCTGCTATAATTACTCTAGTTAAAAAAAAAAAAACCCAAACAAAAAACCACACAAAACAAACAAACAAGCAAACAAACAAAAAAATTAAAGTTTAAAAAAAGAAAGTCTCCCTTCCTGCTGTTATTTGACAGTGGGACTTATCCTCACACAGAAACTTTAAAACATGGCTGAAAAAGTATCTGGTTAGAAAAACTAAAGTAATTTGCTATATTTTACAGAGATTAACAGATTTGCGCATCAGAAGAGGATACCAAATATTTAACTAATCCATAGTATGTAAAAAGATTTATTTTTATAAAGTCACAGTTCTATATATGCAGACTTATATTTGTTTAATCAACCCATGGGCTTCTCCTAATTTTACAATATTGTCTTAAATTCCAAAATCAATACAGATTAGGAAATGTCATTGTCTTATTTCAATAGTCAGTTTTATCTCTTGAGAAATTTCAGTGAATATGGATTTCATCACAAGGGAAGTCACCTTTCAGAAAGTTCATAAATTCACAGTCAGATTTTTTGGTTTTTCCATCAGATATTTTAAAATCAATAGATATTGGGCACTGCTTCAGTGAAAAAATTTCAATTTTTTTCTTTATGCAACCATTTTAGATTAAAGTTAGAAACACAGAAATAAGGCCATGGCACTGGAAAGCAGACTTCTCAGGTGGATTTCTTTGCTTGGAATATATGGGTCTTTGTACTACAAAAATAAAATAAAAATTCCTAGAAATCCATACTTTTTTTAGAAAATAGATACTAAACATAATATTCAAATTTTTTGTTTAAGATCAAAATACAGCAAGATCATTCTCTTCCTGTATATGATGATTTTGGCCCTGTATCTACTCATTTTTAAGACATGTCCAGCCTTAAAAACAAACTTAATGGCAAGAATTTTAATGAAGTTATGATTTTTTCCAAAAACAGTTAAGGTTTCGGCTAGAGAGGAGCCTATGACTGCATTTGCCTGGCAAATGCAACAGATTGTCAATAACAGAAGTGAATAACCTTCAAGTGAGCTAAATCAGAAAATCCTGAAAACGGTTAAGAATAGAATGGGTCTGTGTTCTAATGCCAAAATGCACTCTCTAGTCCTTTTCCCATGATATTAAGGAGTTCAGAAAAGATTCTGCAATTCCATTCTGCTTCTAGAAATTTGGATTACTGAGTTTTGTACTATCACAACAAGAGCAATAGAACCAAGAAAAACATGAACTTGTCTCAGAATTCCTTTCAAGTTTGTAACCATAATGATATTGCTCCTGGCAAATATGGGAAACTACTCTGACATGAAACCAAGACCATAAATACTCACCTAAGTGCACCAGCTGGCATTTTTGTGTAGAACTTTACCTTATGGCAGCAACTCACACACCCAGACTGCTCAGGAGTTGCTCATTGCCTTGATCCATCAGACAGGTTAATATCACTTGGCAGCACTTTAGATCAGTTTAGCAGCACTTGTTAGTCAGAAGGTTTATTTGTCTCCAAGGTTCATTGCCATCCTTCTCCACACATTTAATATCATTAGTAATTGAGGGGTTGCACACCTAAACTTGGGGGGGAAAATATTATTCAAGAGGGAAAGACAGCAGCATTCTTCAGAGAAGAAACATGATTCAGGAAAATACCTGATTTTATCACATATTTTATTAAACTATTTACTTTTCTTGATAATGGCTGAGAACTTTTTTCATGGCTTTCAAAATTGTTTCCAACCATTTGTATTCAGAAACCCGTGTGTGTACCCATGTACATATGTGAAAGGCAACATTACAAACCCAAGTCTCAGGAAATCATGTCTCCTACTCTGCTGAAAGAGCTGCTTTTTAGTTCCGCAGGTTACCCCAACAAGGACAGATGGGCATCTACACAGGTATTGAGGATGCTTCCTTACAAACCACAGCAGAGTGTCATATTCTAACCAATTGACTAACTCTGGCACACAGTAAAGAAATTACAAATTTCTGGAATGTTGCACCACATCTTCTGATACCTCACTGAGTGCCTCTAAAATGCGCTGTACTGCTCCATCGGGGTCAGTCACCACATTTAGAGGCAGCTAAAATACCCCCAGACAGTGCAGCCTAGACCATTGCCACTGTTGTCAACCATATACTATTCTACAAATGCAGTACTGGTATGTTGTGGTTTGACCTGTTAAAGTTACAAAGTGAAATTTATTATTAACAGGAATAGAGGAGGATAACAAGAACTAAAATAAACCCTTAAGAGACCATTTCTCCGCTGACACCCCTCCCTCCTCCCCACCAGCAGCACAGGTGGACAGAACATGAGTGTCTGGTCAGTTCATCACCTAGATCTTCTTCTGCTGCACAGGAAAAGAAGTCCTTTCCCCTGCGTAGCTGTGGCGTCCCTCCCACGGGAGGCAGCTCTCTGCAAACTTCTCCACCGTGGGTCCAAATCTCATGAGCAGCAGCAGCCCTCCCAAATGTGCTGCAATGTAAGCCTCCTCCCACGGGCAGACAGTCCTCTCAAAACTGCTGTGGTGTAAGTCCCTTGTCCTTGGGGTGCAGACCTCCAAGGCCAGGCTGTTTCCATCTCGGAGCAAGGCCTCTCTCTCCACTGGGTCTCCCACTGGATCACAGCTTCCTCCAGGCATCCACCTGCTCCTCTGCTGTGGGCAGCTCCCCACGGGCTGTGGGTGGGTCTCTGCACCCCTGTGGACTCCATTGGCTGCAGGGAGACAACCTGCTCCCCCCATGGTCTTCAGCACAGCCAGCAGAGGACTCTTGACTCCAGCTCCTGGAGCACCTCCTCCCCCACCTTCTTCACTGACTTTGGCATCTCCATTCTGTTTTCTCTCACATATTCTCACCACTTCCTCTTTCTCTGGCTAAAAAGAATTGTGTACACCCATTGTTTTCTTAAATATGTTATCACAGAGGTGTAACCAACAGCTCTAATTAGCCCAGCCTTGGCCAGCAGCATGTCCATCATCTTCAGAGCCATCAGAGATTGGCTCTGCTGGACTTGGTGAAAGCTTCCAGAAGTTTCACACTGGAGCCATTTTTGTGGACCCCCCACTAGCAAAATTGGGTCAAGCAAAACCAACACGTGGTAGTACTCACAAAAATTGTTTCTATTTAAATGCAAATATTTACTTTCTTTTCTTCAAATAAAAAGAAAAAAATCAATTTTTCACCACAAAAACTGTCAGGTGCATCACAGTGCTTCTGTGAAAGACTGTTTAATCTCTCACTCACCTGAATAGTGGCAGAGTTTTACCAACATCAAGTACTCTTGAAAAATCCCAGGCTTAATCTCTAATGTCTTGAGAATATATACAGAAGAAAGATCAAGTTGTTACCTTACATGTTTCATAACATTTTCTGCAAGAGATAGCACTATTTCTTGAGTTTAATGAGCTGTGACATTTGGTGGTGAAATCAAATCTGTTGATGTAAAGGTTGCTATTACGCAAGCTCTAATGGAGAAAGCAATTGAAAATTTAGATGGATTTTTTTTTCCTTCTTACTGTGATACAAAAGAAAAAAAATTAAACCTAAAATCTAATCTTCCTTTAGTGCTGAACCGTAGGCATACACCATAGAAACATGAGAGCATTTTGAAACTCCAGAGGTATTTTTGGCTGGGACAGAGGCCAGAGCATAAAGCAGAGCTTAGAGTACTCCAGCTGCCACTCTCATCCACAGGACTTTTCGTGCTCCTCCATCATGGTACTGCTATTACCCTCTCTAAACATGACAAGAGAGGTGGACAGCAGGTTTGTTGGATGGTGGGTTGCCAATTGTTCTTGCACCTTTTCACTGTGCCTCTACTGAGAGGTGGTTTTCCACAGCAGCATTGATGGTCCTTGTTCTTGATTTTTAGGGCAGCAACTGGGTGGTGCAAGTGTGGAGGAGATCCTTCTGTAAGAAAGGAGAGGCATAGAAGAGGGAGGAGGCAGACATCAAAGGTTTTTGAGAAATAGCAGTTCAGCATAAAAATACCTCAGAAATCAAGACAGGAGAAAAATAGAAATCACTAGGGGCACAAATATTTAATTCGTTTAGCCTGTTAATTTATAATAAGAGATATGGACAGAGTTGTTATGGAAAATTCCCAGTGGAAAACCTTCAGAATTCCTAATTGAAACAAAAATGCAGCTGTGATACCTGAGTATTTCCTGGCTCAAATATGACAAAATGCAGAAATTGCTGTCTGACAGTCAATGCTGAACTTCTTAAAGCAAGCCAAAGAGAATCACAATTTCAGATTGGCAATAGAATTTTTAGTGTGTGAAGGAAGGGAAAAAACCCAAACTTTTCTTCCACTGAAGTATTAAAGATGCCATGCCCTGTCCTCTCCCACTCTACCACATGAGTGGTCATTAGACAATTTACAAATCAACAGCAATTATAATGTAACTTGATTAAATGTT
Source organism: Grantiella picta (assembly GCA_013397955.1). Taxonomy (NCBI): domain Eukaryota; kingdom Metazoa; phylum Chordata; class Aves; order Passeriformes; family Meliphagidae; genus Grantiella; species Grantiella picta. The sequence continues at coordinate 49,319 of VZRM01008696.1, forward strand.
CTGAATGAGAAGACACTAATGAGACTGGAGGGTGTCAGTGAAGGGCTTTGGTCTCTGTGCTGGTTTTGACTGCAGGAGAGTTGAGATTTTCCACAGCAACTGTTTAGGAGCTGTGCTTTGGATTTGTGCTGGAAACACTGTTGACAACACAGGGCAGTTTTCATGACTGCTGAGCTGCACTAACACGGAGCCAAGGCCTCTTCTGCTCCCCACGCAGCTGATTTGGGCAAGAGGCTGGGGAGGGGGGCACATCTGCCACAGATTACTCCAACTGACCAAATGGATATTCCACACCATATGAGGACCAGCTCAGCAATTAAAAGGTGTGGGAAGAGGAAAGAAGGGAAGACTTTTAGAGTTGTAGACATTCAGAATAATGGCATTTGTCTCTCTGGGTAGCTGTCACACATGGTGGAGCCCTGCTTTCCTTGAGAAAACTGAACACCTACCTACGCTTGAGAAGTGGTGAGTGAATTCCTTGGTCTGCTTTGCTTGTGTGCATAACTTTTGCTGTCCTTATAGAACTCTCTTTACCTCAAAGCCATGAGTTTTCTGACTTTTGCTCTTCTGACTCTCTTCTCCATCCCCCTGAGTGGGAGTGAGCAAATGACTGTGTAGAGCTTAGTTGGTGGCTGGAGTGCTAGAGAGACTGACTGATAAGCTCAAGTTTTCCTTTCACAGTGTGAAAAGTGATATCAAAGAAACTGTGTTCTCTAAATCAATTTCTATATAATTTCAAAACTTGCATCACCATACCAAGATATACTTTTCCCATATTCAGCTGAGATTTTATTGTTCCAAATAGTATTTGTTCAATTTTAGATATTTCCTGGGGACACTAATGTAATCGTTATTATCCAGGAAATAGTAATGATTTGAGGTTAGAGAATTAAGTGGCATGAGGATCCGGCATTCTTAGTCTGCATTCTTCAACAAGATCCAGTGTCTATGTCAGAGTATATTTAAGTAGCCAATTTGCAATAACAAAAATTTTATATTAATATAGTTTCTACTGCCTAACCCTCTAGTTACATTACAGCACAGGATTCATTATCTTTAATAGACAAAAAGGAAATAAATTATGTAGATAGTGAATCTAACTTAGTGACTGAGTAAAATTTAAATGTCTGCAGGGGAAAGATATGGATCCATTTGTGTGTAGTAAAGGTGAGAGAGAATTCTATGCATCTCACACAAATGCCAATAGAAATAGGAAGTTAACAGATGTCTGGGCATTTTTGCTTAGCCTGTGCTTTGAAAAAATTTAGTTAATAACTGCCAGTAGTATTAATGCTCCTTCAATCCAGCTACACAAAGCTTTTTTAAATCTATGTCATCTAGCAATATTTCAAATCTATTACTTGAAAAGTGATCAGATAAATAATTACAAAATCTTTTATAATAAGGGAAACAAAGTAGTTCAGTACATCACAGCAAATGCCAGAAACAAACATCAGTAACACTAGCAAAAGCCAGATCCTCATTTTTCATTGCAAACATTTCTAACACTGATCAGCCATTTAACATGAGATTAAAGCCACTCTAGAGCAAGTCTGTTCAGCACAAACTAGGACTGTTATTTTCTGTTGAGTCTGGAAACTAACAGTAACTTTCAAAGATTATTCTTTACAATAGTTCTCTGTTAGAAAGAAAATTTAAAAAAACAAAAGCAACCAACCAAAGATGTGTAAGGAAGTCAGAGGATTTTATTTTATTTTGTTTTGGTTTTGTCTTTTCGGTTTTTTTGTTTATTTGTTTGCTTTGTCTCGACAACAATTACTCCAACAGAAATGTATTTATGAGCAACTTGCAGAAAGGCAGAGAAAAGGACAACATGAATTTAACTGACGGCATGGTTTTGCAAATTATACTGTAAATACAAATAAGGCTTTCCCAGAGTGGCATATAAATTGGATCCTTTCTGAATTCCCAGAGTGGTTCAGGGAAAAGCTATCTATAATAAACAAGTATCCAATTCTTACAGTTCAGTCAACTTACAGCATTCAGCAAATAGCTTTTGAAGAATTTGCAATAAGCTGGAAGGCATCCAACAATTATGGAAGGAAGAAACCTTAACAAGCAGAAAAAAGTTAAGCGTGAATACTACTGTTTCCAAGCAATACATTCTGTCAGCATGGACATTAGGCAATCTTTACTGGCATATGTTTCATGTCTTGATGTACATATGGATGCATGTATCAACTTATAAATTAGTATGGGGAGCAAAGCTGGTCGTTGATAATGACAACTTACAAAAGCAGACAATAGTGCAGCCTAGATTCACAATTAAAATATAGCATTTATGTATGGTGTGCCATACCTCACAGCACTAGTGATTGCAAACAGAATATTAATTTGCAAAAGGGTTTAGACTTCAGGATAATTAGAGATACAAACAGAGATAATTGGTTAAGGTAACATAGAAACAGCAGAAAAATCACTGTGAAGTGGAAACCACAGATGTAAACAAAAAACTACCCTAAAATAAGAGAACTAATCCAAATCTTCTTAAGTATCTTTTGCACAGACGTGCTATAAAGCATGTTTTAGCAGGAGTTTTAGGAATACTAAATCAGAAACAAAAAACATTTATACTCAAGAACCAAAAATCTCACCTAGCTCACACATATCTGTTGGCCTTATAGTCTTTTAAATGATGGGAAGTGCTTTTTTCACTTATGTGAGATATACCATGAATAATTCTTTTTTTAATTGTCCCAAACTAGATGTGAGAATGTAACACAAATATTCATAAAATTCTCTCCAAAATACAACTCTCATGCTACCATCCTAACACTAAGACTTTTCACACTGTGCCTCCAGTTACAAAAGACAGACTTAATACCCCCACTTCAAAAATAAAATTAAAAAAATTATAAAATAAAGGAAGAAGAATCACACTGCTCTTTATATGTTTTATGTTTATATCATAATAGTCCTCTCAGAAAACAAGATCTCTTCACATTTTCTTTCCTTTTACTGGAAAGAACAGGTTCAATTATACAACTTGCCTGAACATCAAAAGATATTAACCAGAACACCACGTTTGCTGAAACCAGTTGTGACATCCACATTTCCAAGACTGTGGGTTAGAAGACTCTTGTTTTATTTCTACCCCTTCCCACAAAGGCCACTACTCTTGGTACTTAAAAGCAGCTGCTCTCTTTAAAATCTTACAGATTTAGACATTTAAATGATTTCTAAAGTAGACAATAAATTGATGGCTATATGCATCCCAGGGAGTCTTCAAACCATTTTAAACTGAACAGGAAGAATTACACCTCTGACAGATAACATGAGACTTATTAGGTAAAAGAAATTCAAAGAACTTGAATGGTTTGTAATCATTCAAGTTGCTTGAACAAACAATATCTATATAAAACATATATCAAAATCCAAACTAACATTTTGGCTGAAGTGCAATACATGCAGACTTGGATACAGCTGCTTATAGGGTCATAAAAGAGTCTGAAACAAATCCAGAAAAAAGAAAGGAAAAATAACCACTCAGAAAAACACAAACCAGTCAACTTCTGTGGTGGCAGTCACTAACTGCCAAACTTCCTAGAGGAATGTTCAAAAACATTCCTCTAGGAAGTTAAATGTCAGATCCACAGAGGACCTTACAGCAATGATTGCTGCCTTGCATTCAGAAACACAAGCCTAAAAATCTTGTGCAAACTCATGAATATTTGACAGATCGTAAAACTCCAGATATGCTCTGTTACATTACTAGAAGATCTGTATCGTTGGGGAAGAGTAAATCCTTTCAGACTGACAAAACACGCCCTTCCTAAAAATATTTCTCGAGATAGCAGATGTACTTCAAGCTGGAAACACACATCTGTGTTTGCTTTAGGTTAATGCACATAAGCATGTGTTTGCATGTGACCTAAGTTACAACAAGTGAATTGGTCATCATACTTCAGGATGAACTGGCTTTTCTCTGTCCCACACAAATTGTAGCATTAGGAACACAATCTGTAATGTTTTTCACAATATTTTCTACTTAACAACAAGCATTTGAACCCAGTGTTATCAAAAGTATCATCCCAAGTCAAAGACTACTGTAAAATCCTGGGAATGAAAAAAAATTTGGCCCTAGCCAATCCATTTTATTTAGTTTCGTGCAAAGGAGTTCAGTTGCCCTGCAGCAGGGTAAGAAAGAGGACCCTGTATCCTCCCAACATTGATTTCAATGCCAGTTAGGATATGAAAAGAATGGCACTTGTGACTCAGCTGCACTGAGCTATTTCAGTGATAAAACTGTGTAATAAATCCAGTTTAATTTAATGGCTACATTTTGCTTAGAGCTAATACTTATTACTGACAGAAACTCAATTCCAAGTTCTTTAGGCAAGAGACTATCTTTTCCACAACATATTTTTAACATGCAGGACAAAAATATTGAGATTCGGAACAGAAACAACTGCAGCAACAGAACCTACTTGTGAATCAGCTTGACATTTGCTCTAGACAGATATTTCAGGGCTTTACTGTTTAACTTTGGGTCACCCAATTAGACACATAGTGAGTATTTACAAAGAGAGTCCCTGGTGGCTTTATATCATGTCCATAGCAGGTACATGACAGGTTTTTCTGCATCAAATTTGCCAATGAAATGTTTTTGCAGTCTTTAGAGTGATGGAGACAAGGGAAAAGAATGAAAATACCCCTTCCCAGCCAGTTTCTCCATTCTTGCTCTCAATCACTTTTGAGAGTTCTACATTTCATTATCAAATGGGCCAAATACAATTTAATTAGTCAGCAAAGCCTCGGTATGCAAAACTAGTGCAGTAATTTTGGTATTAATGGAGAGTTAGCTATTGCTTCACTTTATGGAGCTGTAACTATCAATGTTACTCTAGCCAGCCTTTTCTAAATTGAATATGACAGCTTTGATTTCTTATATGGAATATAATACATGAAGTTGAACAGCTGGATAAGCTAGTGCTTTAACCGCTTACAAGGTTTTGTGAAATGGTAAATCAGAAATTTGTTTACCATATAAGCTATATGCTTTCCAGTTGCAGTCAAAAAACATCAAAGCTTGAATAGATCTCATTTTAAAAAGTAAATATATACTTGTGCCTATAGGATTGTGTGTATATGTGCAAATACATTTATAATATATAGCACATTTATAAATTATACAGGCGATGGGGGTTGCATGTGTCCACATATAGACATGTGCTTTTGTATAACATCACTTACATACATGTGCACAGAAATCACTGAATGCAGGTGCTTGGGGTTGGTGAGGTTTTATTAAACTTCAATGGGAATTCAAGATGCCTGTAAACTTCCTGACTCAACACCCAGCCACAAATTCCTGTAAAACCTTCCTAGATTTTATCCTATGTGAAATCAATAATAGAATAGAATAGAATAGAATAGAATAGAATAGAATAGAATAGAATAGAATAGAATAGAATAGAATAGAATAGAATAGAATAGAAGAGTTCCATTAGCAGGGACCTGCAGTGATCATGTAGTCCCATTGCCAGACCACTTCAGAAGTTAAAGTCCAATATGAAGGGCACTGTCCAGATGCCTCTTTTAAAGAGATGGACAGGCACAAGGCATCCACCACCTCTCCAGCAAGCCTGTGCCAGTATTTCCTAATATCCAGTCTGAACCTCCTCTGACATAGTTTTGAACTTTTCCCACGCATCCTGTTGCTGGATCCCAGGGAGAAGAGATCAGAAAACTCATCTCCATTTTTCCTTCTCAGGAACTACTAGAGAGCGATGAAATCACCCTTCAGCCTTCTTTTCTCCAAATTAGACAAAACCAATCTTCTCAGCCATTTTGAATCCATCTGCCAAAGATGTGGCAAAGAGGGGTCCTTTCCAAGCAGAGAAGAAGAAATGCCATTGCAAAGGCTGGAACTGGAAAAGCTGGAGTAAAATCTGTGCTCAAGATGTAAGGACTTAAAGAATGCAGTTGAACTGTCTCAAAACACTGTCAGAGCCACAGAAGGAACTTCGCATAAGGAAGCCACAACAGGAACTTGAGATAAGCACAGACAGGACAGCAGGAAGGAGTTAATTCCAGGACTAATGGAGGTCAAGTTTTAGTTAGCATCCAGACAAAAATTCCCTCCATGGTAAACTGTGGGAAAGGAAGTAGGTACTTACACATCCACCATCTCAAGTGAACAGCATCTACACCCTGTGGATACCTAGGACTTGGACTGTATAAAGGGACTTGTACCTCCAGAAGAATGACTTCAGGACCTCCACAACCGAGAAGACCAGGGTGAAGAAGGACTGGAGGGATGCTGCTGGGATCCAGGTTGTGGTGGTATCTTTTCCTTACTATCTCTCTGTCTTTTTCTCTCTCCCACCCATCCCTCTCTCCCTATTTATTCCTATTTCTCTTCTTCACATTTACTGTTAAGTAAAATACATACAATTGACTTCAGCATATGGTCTCATTTGCACCTTAATTCAGGCAGAGGCAATTATTATAATTGAGGCAGGAACATGGTTGTCTTTTTCTGGCTGCTCACCAGCCAGGCAGCCTGATGCATGTGCTCATGCCTGGCTTTGTCCCTTCCCAGGGGCAGGATTTCAAACTTCTCCTTGATGAACTTCTTAGGGCTCCTGCCTTGGCAGGGTACAGCCCTGGGGTGTCACAGAGAGAAGCACAAGTCTTGATTCCAGGCTGGGGGTGGAATTGGTCATGGCCATAGTGAGGCTGCACCAGGCAGTGCAGGATGGCAGGAGAGCAGACAACCAGGATGTGAGGGCAGAAGGTGGGGCTGAAGAGCTCATGGGCGACCTGGGGTGATGAGCTGGGGGGCACAAACTGAACCTGGAGACCCTCAGCTGTAAATATCTGCCCTGGAACCAGTTAGAGAAATGGGCCTGGAACAGACCAGCACCAGCCTTCGGGGGAACAGCAAAAGAGTCTGAAACAACCTGGCACATGTAGAAGAAGCCCTCAGCATAAACACCCCGCCCCACCCATCAAGAAAAGCAAGAAACCGTTAGGACAGCAACACCACATGCCCTGCTCATAACACTGAGAATTTTTCTGTAGTTTTCATGAATTTGTTTTATTTGAAAAGTTTGATCTGGAGGGCTGAGAACACTTGAGGGATGGTGCCTACCCCAGCTGATGGCTCAGTCCGGGTGTGTTCAACACCCAAGACATCCTCCAAGGTCACTAATGCAGTATCAGCCTCTTGTTGGCTGGAGAGGTGTCAGGGCTACTCCTCCTCTGTCCCACAGCAGAGCTTTCACTGTCTCAGTTGGAATTGGAGGGCCTAGGCACAGCCTCCCCTGCTTCCTTCTGGGTCTCTTTGTGCCTTGCAGGGATAGCAGTAGCAACAAAGGGGTGGCTGCTGGTTAACTGGAGTTAAAGTAAACCCCACCACTGGCAGTGGAGGAGCTGTTGGGGATCTCACTGGCACTGGGACTTGCAGCGCAGCTGGAGGAGGCTGGGATGGGAGTGAGGGACCCTCCTCAGGAGACAGTGGGGCCAGAGACACATGCGGGCTGCCATCTTGCCCCCCGCTGGCATGGGTGCCCTGCCAGCCCAGTAGACAGCAGCCTCTGGTGCACCATTGCACAGCCATGAGTGCACGCTGTTGAGCAAATGTCACCATGGCAAAGATCTTCAGCTCCTGATGGACACTCCTCCTGATGCCGAACCTGGAGGTGTGTTGGGTGGCTCTGGACATTGTTCATGCAGTTTGGGGCCTGGAAGGTGGCCACAGGATGCCTGGGCACCCTTTCTGCAGTCCACTATTAGGGTGCTTCTTTTCCTTTTCCTCTTCTCTCCAATATGGAATTTGTCAGCTTAAAGTGCTATTATGCAGCGTGTTCTGGCCTGTGCCCAAGGGCAAGAACATTTTGCCTAGATCTCAGAGCTTGCAAAGCTCTTCTGCATCCTTAAGAAAGTTTATTTCTTTTCAGTCCTTCAGGTCTGGCAGGACCTATTCTCTCAGCTGTGAAGGCACCACATGGCACTGGTACTACTTGGAGGAGTGGCAGCTGATAACCATATTCCCACTGAGCAGGATTCAACAAAAGCTACCCAACAAACTCAGTCTACCACAGGAGACAAACACAGGTCCCTTAGACAGCCTACTTTTGACTTTTTTTTTTTTTTTAACTGGGGGAGGGAAGGACACATTAAGGAAGAGACTAACTAAAGATCTAGACACCTTCCCCTTCGACAAGGCAGAATGGCAAATCTTTATCCCAATACTACATCATGTAAAGCCCATTTGTTTCATAGGAGGCAATTGTTTTCTGATTCCTCCTATAATAATCATTTGAAATATATCTACAGGGACATTAAAATCTGTAGTCTTCTAGTTGCCTGAAAAATTTCAAGTGGTGGGAAACCTTATATACAAATAGAATCTTTCACTGAACAGCTGCCCTCTCTAGGTACATATTGGATGATCTTCACACTTGCCTCATAAATATTTACATGACCTATAAAAATATTTCTGAATTCACTCTCAATTCCAGTAGCATCTTAGAATACATTCTACAAAACTTCTTAACCCATATAGTGCTCTGTAGCCAAGTGGCTAGCAGTGTGAATTCTTCCCAGCTATAAAAAATACAGATAAAAAATACAGTTAAAAGATATTTTTTGCTGCAGCTGTGCCTCTCATCAGAAGAACATACAGAGTTTTATCCAGAAGATTTCTCTGAACACATTTTGACATTTTTGAGTTGTGATCTCACTTGAGGAATGCCCATACTCATTTATTATCTTGTGGTTTCAGCAGTGAAGAATCTGACCAATTATAATATGGGAATTCTCAGGTGGGAGAGGGGCAGGGGGAGGAACAGAAGTAATACTCTTTAAAGTTTTTTAAAAGTACAGCTAACTGATACAGCTCCTAGCATGCCTGTAGGAAGCTGACCAACTTGCTTGGCTTCAGAGCTCTAAAGTCTGTTTGTGGTCCCTGAATATACCAAATTGCTTTTTTTCACTGCTAGAATGTCCATAAGTCTTGGTCATCATAGTCAACAATTGTGTTCCTGGAAATAATGCCAAGAAACTAGGTAAAAAAAATGCGATCAAAGCTGTTTTTTACAAATCAAACTCTTATATTTAGAAAAAAAATTATCTTTGCATTATTACTTTTAAAGTGAATCAACAGAGTCTTATAGAAGTAGCTGGTGAGGGAAAGTTTATGGAAGTTAAGTTTAAGACTGTCCTGGTATCTTCAAAAGAGATCAGAATGTTGAATATAGAGCTACCAGACAACTTGCTTTGTACAACTGTAGCATAGCTGGACACAATCTGGCTGTATTTTATTCCCTATATTCTTTTTTTTAGTTGCTAGACTTCAAGACAAACATAAACTAAATGTTAAAACAGTACATTTACCTGTATTTTTTCTTCAATTCATAGCAATCACAACAAAACAAAAGCAAAATCACACTAAACAGAAATTTATTTTAATATCCACAATGTGTCTAGCCACACCTTATAAGCAGGGTGGAAAGATCAAGGGTGGCCCGTCCTATAGTTATTAAATACAGCAATCACTCTGTTTTACATATTTGATAGAAGACATATTCCAGAGGGGCTTAAAATAAATGAAACACTAGTTAATAAGTGCACATCAATGTGCCATTCTAATCTAGATTTTTCATAATACTTCAGATAATAATATTGAGACACTGGAGTGCATTTTCACTTATGTACAACCTGTCAATTCCATCTTAAGACATTTTTGTTTCTGCTGTGAATATTTTCCACAGCTTCAGTTCAGTACCATCTGCTATACACCTTAGGTCTCCCAAACAACAGCCTTTCCCTTCAAAACAGCAATCATTTAGAGTCATAAAATCCCCTACTGTGTTGGTATAATTTGGGAGGCATCACACAATCACAAATTTCATTTAATGTTTCTCCATCAACTATTTTACTTACTTTTTTCCTTCATTTTTGTAAGCATTTTGAGCCAAAGCATGCTAAATAAAATTGGTGTCTCTTTTCCCACTGATTTGAAAGTGATAAAACATGAAAAAGAGACAGCATACAGAGGGTATGTTAAATTTTCTGTGCTGTGATACTCTTGCTAAGATGTTTATGAAGAATGGTCACGTCTCTGGAAACCTTTGTCAACTGTTCTTCAGTTCTTAGAGACAAGGAAAGAGATAAGGGCAAATTCCAGTTCTGAGGTGGTAACTGGTTTGAAGACAACTGAGTGAAGACAAAAATAGGTAATTTTTTTTTAAGTCCTTTGAAAGGATGTTTCAAATTTTTCGAATACTCAACCTGTCTGAAAAGAAATTATCTGCATTAGAAATTTCCCTTAAGTCTGAAAAAAACTTTTAACAGCACCCTATAATATTCTAAATTGAAAAAGTCAAGTATAGTCATGTTTTCAAAATGCTTCCCCGAGCCTATCATTTCTCTGGGCTAAGGCAGTACTAAGCCTTGTGGAGCTGAAGTCTCAGAAGCTGAGGTGTGTGTGGTATAGGTACATAAGTTGTATCCAAACAAGTGAGTTTGCACCAGAAACATCTAGCAGCTATTGCACAGATGCATTTCATATGATACGCAGGATAAACCAGGCTGTAAAGGTAAAACAGGCTGTAAAGTTAAACCAGGCTGTGAAAGGACTGATTCTAGAATCCAAGCGAGCTTCACTGGCTCTTTTTTTCTACAGTCTGCAATCCATAGACAAACTAAATGCTGGAGAGATTCGCTTAGTTTTCATTAGTACCCAAAGCATATCCTTGCTTTGTAACTGTGTGCATACTGAGTTTTTCCTGTTCCACAGTTCAGCATCACAGAGCACAAATACTCACTAGACTAGACTGCACTGCTGTATAATTAGGAGTGTTGCCAGCACAGGGCACTTCAAATATCCCTCATATCCATAACATTTAATTTTCCTTAGTTTGTTTATTTATGCAGGAAATTATTAAAGCAAAAATTAAATGAAAATTGAGTCCAGCTATGCTAAAAATGTAAGTGGTTTCCCAACTGTTTAGTCAATTACTGACTGAAAATACACTGTATTTTCTGTATGTAACAGACAGAGAAGAGCATAACAAGATTATGAATTAATGCATTGTTTGAGGAGATATGAATAGCTAAGCTGACCTTGTCTACTTGAAAACAAGCAGAACTGTGGTTATGGTCAGGGAAACTTAGAAAAAGCCAACTGTAGTCAAGAATGTTTGGACACAACCTACATAAAATTATAATAGCACAATGTACATCAGGCTGGGGCTCTTTCTTTTTTTAAGAGCTATCATTGAAGGATGCAGTTTGACTGAAAAAGCCAATTAAATAAAATTCCAAGAATCACTGCACACTTAGGGAAACTTACAACAAGGTCAAACAGCTAGTATGAGATGAAAAATGAAATTATCTCGGTTTGAAATGATTGCCCTAGATTTCCCCAGCTGTCATGGTGCAGAAATCAGAAAGTTATTCTTCTCTCTTCTTTTTTTTTTTCCTGGGCTGGTTTATTGTTTGGTTGTTTCATTGATGCATTGGTTGGTTGTTTGATTTGTTGTTAAACAACAAGTCTGCTATAACACAGAATTAAAAGTTTTATACTTAGTCAAGATCTATGCAATGTCACATACAGGTTCATAAGTCTGTGCAAAAATCCTACATTTATAAGACGACAGAATGTTTTGGGTTGGAAAGAACCTTAAAAATCATCTGCTTCTAACTTCTCTGCCTTGGACAGGGACACCTTCCACTCGACCAGTTTGCTCAAAGCCCCATCCAACCTATCCCTGAATACTGACAGGGATGGGGCATGCACAACTTTGACAGAAGTGCTGAAAAACGAAATAAATGTTTAGATATCATTACTTTTCAAAAGCAGTTTCCCTTCAGGAGTGAGTTTTTTACAAGATTTCCGGGCTCAGCAGTTTGCCATTTAATTTGAAGATTTTTGTGAAGGAAAGTTACTCCCTCATGCTTTTGAAATTAGTTGCAGCCTGGTCCTCTTGGGCAATTTCATAGTAATCTGTGGCCCTTAACATCACATGGTCTTTATCTTTCACTTCTCGTTCCAAGGCATTAATATGTATCCTATGTTGCTTTAGTAGTGCTTTCTTTTCATGTCACAAGTAAAAATTTTTTCTCTGAGAATAAATACTTTTTGTTTAAACTTCTGATATTCCTATTAAATGAATGTGCAGCAGGAGAAGGTAGAGAAATAAGAAACTGTATGTTAGAATCAACAGCAAAACAAATTCTCCTTAATAACTGCAGTCAAAAGCACTAAAAATATGAGATGGGAAGGAAATTATACAGAAGATATTTGGGTCTTCTTTATGCAAAAATTGAACTCTGTTAAGTTTCTGTGTTACACTGTCTTAACTTGAATTATTTCATTAAGATTTGTCTGGTTCAGTAGAAATTTTATAAAAATTAATCTTACTTTCAGCCACAGTGCCAGAAAGAAATATGGGGCGCTTCAGCTCCATGACTTTGTAAGTACATTTACGACATAAGTTGTTTTGTACATTTTACACATCCTTAGTAGAGCCTAAACAGGGACTATACAACGTGTTACTTTAAAACAACAGACAAACTTATTACCTGTAAAAGCAAAAAACATATTAAAGTCTGTTTTTATTTACCTGACTTTGAATACGTGACTTTTAATCTCTATAAATAAAAACTGCTACGTTTTAGGTGGTGGTTCTCTCTGACAACAGAATTCACAAGCATTCTTGCCTGAATGCAAAACAAGTACCAAGAGAATCCTGCACACAGTAAGGCAAATCCTCAGACTGATAAAGCACCAGTGTCATCATCCGATGGATGGGCAACAGAGGAGCTTGTGACACATGATAAAGAAAATTGCATAGAAATTTGAAGAACAGGTGGAAAACAAACAAGCAAACAAACAAAACACCAACCAAAACCAAAGCAAAACAAAACATTCTAACTTAACTTGTGATTATATTTAATGCTCAAAAACATCCATTTCTTCCTTTATTTTATTACCAATTTAAAAATATTAAAATCTTTTCTAAAAAGAGGGCCAGCTACAAAGTAACTAATTCATATTATGAATGAATTCTGCTAAAAAAAAATTATAATTAAAGCAGGAAACATTTCTTTTGTGTCAGCTTCAGAATAAAAGTAGGCTGTTCTCTTACATCTTTTGTTAAGTCTTTTGAAAGTAGAAAAATTAGGGAGAAAAAAACATCTTACTAATTGCAAACAAGTCTTTCTCTCTGCTCAATTAAAATTTAAACTAAGTGGAATAATTGTACATATGGCATGCATAACAGCAGCAATAACATCCTGTTCAATTCACTGCAATGGAAATCTTCTCCTGCTGTTAATGACATATAATTTCATGAAATTAAAAAAATTGAATGAAATAACAGGTAAAAAATATGGTCCCTCAAGAAGAGTTATACATTCAAAAAATCAGTACCTGACAGGATCTCAGAAAATATGTTTATGACCATAAAATGGCCAAAGGTATAGAAAAGGATAACCTTCATCTCACAGACCTGTTTTTTTTTTTTTGCTGTATGCAATAAACTTCTCCCAACAGAGGAGTTGCAAGATGTCATGATCTCTATGATTAAAAGACAAATAATTCAAAAATCTTGTTAGGGAGAATCTGACACCAAACATTCTTGTGCTTCTTGCTGACTGGCTAGCAAAAATTCAGTAATTCTGCCACAGATTAATATAATAATTTCGGTTGTTTGGAACATTGGTACCAATATAAAAATTTTGTAGTCTGTTTTGCATACATAGGCAGTCCACTTCCCAACAAAAAGATCTCAGTTCCTTGAAAATTAGACTTCTATGAAATTATACTACAAAATTAATGGGCATCATCAATGGACATCTCATTCCTCAGTATGGTAAGCTGACTAGAGCGTCTTATGTCATTAGGCATACAATGTTTTCTTCCTTGATGTCCATTCTCATTAATTTCTTTAGGCTGCAGGTAACACTGGCTCTAGAAACAGCTGCTAATCTTTATGTTTTAAGCTAGGTTTTGACTTTTAAATTTAAATGTGTTTAAATTGTATTGCAATTGTATTTTTTAATAGAAAAAAAAAAATTGAGACACTATCCCATCCACAAGAAAAAAATTACAAACAATCATAAATTGTTTTTAATCAGTGTTAGGCAGCAAAAAACTGTAAGTTTAAACAAACATCCATCTTTGGATGGATTGGGGAAGAGAATAAATGATCCCTATAGCCTTTTTTAATTAGGTTTTTCCATGAGTTTTCACAATGTGAAACACACTTCTAATCACATCAAAACTGAAGACTTCAACTTCCATAAAAAGATACTATCACAACTCATAGTAGCCAGCATCCAACCTGTAATTTGTTGGTTTCAAAGAATTGTCTTTTTCTTATTGATTATTTAATTCTAATTCTATATGTACAAAACTTGTTGTCCTAAACATGACTTGAAACCAACATTTCCTTTTATTCCTATTACTTCTCCTCCTTTTTTTTGAGGCTTTTGATATATAAACCAGCTGCATTCTTCAAATGCACACCATGATCCTCGAGACCAGGGGCTGAAGGAGGGAGAAAGGAAAGGAATGGCTTATAGAGAATGACACACTAATTCATCAACCAGTCAGTCTTCATTAATTAGGATACTGTCAAGTCTTTATTTTTTCTGCCTCTTCTGAAGTAGTGATTTCTTCTTGAAGATAAGTTGCATTTAATTTTCTGAGTCAAAGAAAGACATAGTAGGCATGGAAACAAAATGTTATGTCCTTTAGGGGAATGACAGTCTGTTGTATACAGCAAGTTAACATGAAGATAGCTGATAGACACTTCATGGTTATTCAGAAATCGCAGTCTAATAATTATGTAAATCAAACCTTCCTCAGTCAGAGTGCAGGGATTTGCATAATTGAGAAATAAACATACAGTTATGGGTCAGTGATGGCACAGCATCAGGGTACTTGAGAGGAAATGTTTCAATATCACTATATTTAAACTTAAAATATGGAGTAATTGAAGGGCAATAGATGTAGCATGTTAAGCCTAAGTCTACAGAAGTATGAAACCTATGATAAATCTCATTCTATGCACCAGAGTGAAGTAAAAATTCTCAGCAGCTAAAGGCCTGCACGTCTTCACTGATTGAAAGGGAGCTACTTCGATTTCAATAGCTAGAAAGAGAGCAGTAGTAGATAAAGTGAGTGTGCTATGCAATCAAGATAAAGACACGGAACCAAGATAAAAGTTCTTAGAGAATTAGAGAATTAAAGCCCCTTTTATTTTTTCTTTTTTTTTTTTCCTTTCCCCCCCCCCAGTTTCCTCGGCAGAATGAATGTTGTTTGGAATCAGGATTACCCCTAATGTTATGGAGACCTGATCGATTCCCTACAGTACTGAAAATGCAAGTGGAGCAGCAGTCTCACCACTCTCTGCTTATGCCACACACCAGCATCCACAGACTTAATGGCAGATGTTTGGGCAAAGCCTTTTTGCCCCAAGATGGGATTAAATAATGTTTTCTGGTATAATCTTTCCCCAGTTACAACAGGTATGTGCCTGGTCTATTTAGTTTGATTTTAAATATCACAAATGCCTAAAAGAATGTTTGAAAATTAAATACTATTTTTACCATTTTTAATTTCATTAAGAGGAAGTAGAGGAAAATGTAATAAACCTGTCACAGCTGTACCAACTTTTTTTTTTTTAAGAGTAAAGACCTTTTTAGAGACCTCACAACAGAGTACAAGCTAATTTTCAGCTGACTAATGAAAGATTATATAATCTTCTATGTATCTCTTCAGACCCTGAAAGTCTGGATGTCTATCCCTGTTCATGATTTTCAAATTTGTCTTTTCTTCAAGCAAGAACTTCATTTTGGTTTTTCAGGTCAAATACCCTGCTTTCTAAATTATTTAGTTTCTGGACGAACATTGTCTCCACCTCTCTTTTTTGGTTCATGCTGGAATCAATGCCTCCCTTGAATGTCAAGGAAGAGAAGGGAATTAATGAAGTCACGTAAATTTGTCAGATGTTAGAGAGGTTTCTTAAACCATGTAGTAAAAGGAAAGAAAAGCATGCTAGATTCAAGATAGAAACCTGATAAAAAAACCACACATAGAGTTTGTATTTGTTCACTGGACAGGAAGCTGGCAGAACAGGGTAAGTTTTCCCTGAGCAAAAGATGACAATTAACCTTTGGTGGCATCTCATCCATTGTACCACAGAAGATGTAGGGATTCCCAGTTTGAGAAAAATAACTTTGTCCTTGCCTTCTGCACTTGTTACATTTCTGTTGAAATTTCTTCCATATAGTTATTCAAAAGAGGTCTGTCCTTTAATTCGTTTGCTTGACTGTTTTGCAGAGGCCTAAATAAACCCACAGGATGATTTCTGTCTAGGTAGCTGAAGTATATCTAAAGGCAACTGAATTAACATTATGACATCAGTCATGAATATAGTGTCAGGTTCATATTGTTGGGTTTTTTTGCTCTGTGAGTCCGTTTCCTATGTGTTGAGTTACAATAAATTTTCTTGAATATGTTTTCTTTTGTCCAGTTTCACTCCCAATTGTTATTTCACAAGCAGTTAAAAAAAAACACAACACAAAACCATCACAGAAACAAAACTTGTTCAAAAAATTCAACCAAAATAGGTGAGTGTTCTCATTTGTCGATATGAAACATATACTTCATAATTATAAACTACTGGTTATGATACAAATCTGCTATATCAAAATACTTGTCTATGGTGGACTAAGAAAATAGAACAAACATAAAACTAAGGGATGACTGAAAGTGCCACTTTAAAACAGAGAATGTGTACCATTCAACACATGAATTAGACTTTATATCAGCACTGATTTTGAAAGGAAGGTATTTTCTCTTTTTAAATTGAAAGAGTTATATTTTTTAATAAACAGCAGAATTTAATTACAAGAAATTTATTATGATCCCTGTGATATTCAGTGACTGCTTTTCCCACTGGCCTTATACTAGTGCTTTTCAACTCATGTTTATACTAATTAATCATACTAAGTTGAAAGTTTCTGCAGTAAATTTAACAAAAAATATGATTTATTTTAGCAGTTGCTATAAATTGAAATTATTTCCACTCTCACCTGAAAGCTCATATAAAACACAGGCACTTGTTTTCCTTTCATTCGAGTTAGTTTGAAAACAAGATATAATCCAGAACTGAGTCTAAAAAATCTCTCCTCTTAACTGCACAACTTGCATGCAGTTACCCTGGAACCCTGCAATTCCTACATTCATAAAAACATGGAATTGTTAAGGTTAAGGCTGGAAAAGACCTCTAAGATCATCAAGTTCAACTGTGTAACTAACCCCACTGTGGTCATCACTAAACCACATCCCCAACCATGATATCCACATGCCTTTTGAACACTTCCAGGGACTGTGATTCCACCAGTACTGTGGACATCCTGTTCCAATGCTTGAACACTCTTTCAGTGAAGAAATTTTTCCTAATATCAAACCTACGCTGGTTCAATTTGGTACTGTTTCTTCTCATTCTGTCAGCTATTACTTGGGAGAAGAGGCCAACCCCCACCTGGCTACAACCTCCGTTCAGGTAAATGTAGAGAACAGTAATGTCCTCCTTGATCAGGCTAAAAAATCCCAGCTCCTTCAACTGCTCCTCATGTTGCCAGGTGAAGAATTGCACACCCCTAGTGTGCTAATACAATAATTTTGCAAAAGCATTCGGCTATGGAACTGCACAATCAAAAGACAAGATATATTAACCAAATAAATTATTAAGAAACTACACTTCATTGTTCTAAGGGCTCCCAAAATAATGAACTAGACCAGCAATGGTAACATCTGTCCTAATCTGGAAAAGTAACACCACCTCATCATGTGTCAGACATGACTGTGGAGTGGCTGAGCACCAGAGATCACCATCAACACCTGCAGGACAGAAGAACCTGTGTGCTGGAAGGGAATATATGTTGATGGTTTTGGGGAAACTGTTATCACATTAAGGCTCTTCTGGGAAAACCCATGAATATGTAAAATGTAGGATGTAAACAGGAGCTTTTTCTGTACTCAGCATGTAAAACAGGTGGATCCATCCCCTGTATCTGGTGTGACAATGAAGAATACCCTGCTCCTAAACAGTAAAATTATAATCTTAGAGAGTTTACTTTCTTGCTGTTTTCCAGCAACACTCATAGAACTTGTGCTCACAATCCTTCCCCAGCTTCACTGACCTTCTCCAATCTCAATATCTTTCTCGTAGTTAGGCATCAAAAACTGGGTACAGGGCTCGGGGTACAGCCTCACCAGTGCTGCATACAGGAGAAGAATCTCTTCCTAGTCCTGCTAGACACACTATTTCTGATATTTGCACTAACAATGGCAACATAAAAACATGACTTAGCTGCTATGCTAATTAAAAGCTGTAAATATTTTTCCTATCTTGCTTTTGGTATTGCTGTAGATTTTACACACCTCCTTAAGAAGTACACAGCATCAGTGGCAGTACCAGGCTGCTGGACAAAAGGGAAGAGAAAATCTCCACAGTGCCAACAGTAGCAATCCAGACCTTGACAGTAACCCATGGCAAAAGGCAGTGAAAGTACTAGAAACTAACACTAAAAAGGGGGATTTAAATCACACCTTGTAAGGTTTTAAATTAAAAGGGCAAGCTAGTTTTTTACTTCCTGGTGGCTCCTCCTGGCTAAATTTTTAAAGGCAAGCAAGATGTGTGGTTGGAGTTTACAGTGTTTAAATGAGTTTACATTACTCAAACGGGTGATATTACAAGGTGAATTAGGAACCCACAGTTTAGCAATAAAAGATTAGAATTAAGAGCAAATTATTAAAAGCACTTAAAGGTATTAAGACAATCACTGGAATCAGGATATTTCTAACACTCAAGCAGAGGGATCTGAAGAATCATTGTTTGAAGCCTCACACAATACCTTTCAGTTTTCCATCTGCAAATATTCTACAGTAGTTACTGTTTGAACAAAATTGGGTCTATTTGAAGAAGGAGTCAGATTGGAAGTATCTCTTATTATCAGTAGGACACCTTTTCCAGAAAGCAGTCTACTAAGTAGAGCAGGCCAGTCCTAGGTATGCTTCTGTAGAGCAACTGGTTCAAAACAGGACTGGGCATATGAACAGTAAATACCAAGAAAAGACAATTTTATCTAGCTAATATCCTCTGAACTAACATTTGGCACCCACAGTGCATTGGCTAATGAAATCATAACTTTAAGTATGAATTTGTGAGCCTTCATATAGTGGTTAGGAATGCTTCTTATGGTCTATAAAATAAATACTAGACCACATACA
Organism: Grantiella picta; assembly: GCA_013397955.1. NCBI lineage: Eukaryota > Metazoa > Chordata > Aves > Passeriformes > Meliphagidae > Grantiella > Grantiella picta. Next base: position 68,598 of record VZRM01008696.1, read on the forward strand.
GGCAAAGGTAAGGCAAACTACAATAAACATCACAGTGTAATGTAACATAGAGAACTGGAGGTAGTTTCACAAGTGCAGTGCACATATGTGTGTTAGAGACGACTTGTGGATCTCCAGCCTAGAAGAAACATTTCATTAGTGATTGAAGCAGGGCAAGTTTGCCTTTGGTGATTGCATCTTTTCCATTTCCTTTTTGGTGACAAATCCCAGCAAAATAATTTTGCTGATCTTAACAAAACACCTGATTCTCTTGTTCCAAAATGTATTTCTGTAACAAAGTGACTAATTTCTTAGTGGAAAGCCTCCCTCTATGTCCTTTTTATTTTTCAGTTCAAAGGGAAAAACAATCTAATACTCAACTGACTAACGGAATTCACTCTGAAACATAGAGAGTTCATAAAATTAATGTTTCTATGTAGCGGCCCAGGTGGCTGAGTTAGAGCTTGGTGTCCTTGAAAGTGTGGAGGACTGGGAAGAAATTGGAGATGGGCCAGAGGAGAGTGAAGAAGAAATGGATTATCCCACTGACCTCCCATCCCTGTACTACAGATAGTATGGGCCACTATCTCCCTCCAACCACTCAGTTTACCTTTATCTCAGTGTTAGTGCATTGGTTGTTTGTTCTATAATTCACTTGTATTCACTTATTAGTTCTGAAACATGTAATCCCACCTTGTTAGCCCCCCTTTATAACCTGATGCACAGCCTTTGTTCGAGACTCTTCAGCTCTCTATACTCTTCAGCTCTGACCTCCATGTAACCAATAAACCCCACCTTTTATAAACTGAAGAGTCCTCAATCTCGTCTTTTTCGAAGTCGACCTCCAGAAGCCCTCTCTTCTCTCGTGCGTAGCCCCCGTGCCGGTGCCAGCAGAAAGAACCACTGTGGGAAAAGGCTCCCCGGGTCATGACTTTATGGTGTTGCCCCCACATTTCTAAATGATATTTGTATTTATAATTTTACTGGATTTGTCCAGAAGGAAACTGACTTTCTACACAGCAGGTCTTTGGGTGCTATTCCGTGCATTCATGGCTAGAACATGGCTGGTAGCACACCTGTGTTTTGGCTATTGCTGAGCAGTGCATGTTTGCACAGGATTAAGGCTTTCTCTTCTCTTCTCTCTTTTTGCCCTGTGAGCAGACTGAGAGTGGAAAAGAGGCTGGGAGGGCACATAGCCAAAACAGCTGACCAGATCTGGCCAGTGCATTATCTCATACCATATGATATCTTGTTCAGCAATGCAAGTTCACAGACAGGAAGAAGGAGTGATCTTTGGGGTTCTGGTATTTGTCTTCCCAAGCAATCATTACACTTTTGTCCTGCTTCCAAGCAAGCAGCATCTGCTGGGGAGTGGCAGACACTCCTCATTTTGCTTTCCACGCATCTTTTAATTTTCTTATTAAAATGCCATTGCCTCTTTGTGTGAGTCTTGTCACCTTATTTCCATTTTCTCTACATTGTGCCAAAGCAAGTGGGTGGATTTTTGCTGGGGCAACCCACTACACTCACTCTGTGACTTTATATGATTTTTTGTAGTACCCATTTACTTTAATACTTCCTCTGTACTGGTTACCTTCTCTGATTAACATATTTACTAGGTAATCTTGAAAATACTTTCTTGCCTTCCTTCCCCTTCATCTTTCCCTGGGGAAAAGTTTGTTTGAACATTTTAAAAATACTTGGATTATTCAATAAGACAAATGTAACAATTGTGTGTGTTTTTGATGATGCACACAATTAAGATTCTTAAACAGAATTATAATATAACCATAGAATATGCTGAGTTGCAAGGGATCCATCAGGATCATCTAGTAAACTCCTGGGCCTGCACAGGAGACCCCAAGAGTCACACCATGTGCCTGAGAGCATTGTCCAAATGTTACTCTGACACAGTCTGGTGCTGTGACCACCTACCCGGAGAGCCTGTTCCAGTGCCAACCACCCTCTGGGTAAAAAACCATCCCCTGATATCCAACCTAAACCTCCCCTGATTTGGCTTCATGCAGTTTCCTTGAGTCCTGTCACTGGTTACTATTCTGAGGGTGGGAGAACGCATATGTTTAAGGTTTGAGAAATATTTAAGAATATCCATATAGACTCCTCAACATACTATAAATAAGCTCAAGGACTTTCTTTGGAAGCTAATTCAAAACTTTTCAGCAATATCATCTGGCTTGAAAGTCAAATATTTCATGATGACACCATAGTAAACATGAAGAATAATTGAAGACACATTGCAACAGCATCTCATGGGTTTTTTACATAAAAATTTTCCTCTTGTAAAAAGGCCTCCTTAAAAAGAAAGCACATTCATTTTGCTTCGTTGTAAATAAATGAACAAACTACCTGAGGAAAGCTGAAATCAGAATATGGAGACTCCTAAAAGTCCTGTGCAGTTAGAAGTTGGTTAAAATGTGAATCCTGTAACTTCCCCTTGATCATTTCCAGCATGATGAGAAGAATCAAGGTTTGCCAGCAAGCAGCAACCTGATGATAAATCACCAATGTGGGCATCCATAGAAAACCAGCACTTTTTTTGTACACTGCTTGAGTACCTGAAAAAACTCTAATGTTGCTCCACACAGCAGTGCTGAAACACATAGGTAGCTCAGCATGCAAATTTATTCACCAACATAAAATGAAAAAAGAAACAAAGGAAAAAAGAAAAAAAAAATAAAATTGAGTGGAGACGGTTGTTCAAAAGAATCAGTAAAGATCACAGAATCAATGCAAATACCATGGAGGGGGAGCTGTAGATCTTACAGAGTAGATGAGAATTGTTTAAGAATGAGCAATGTTGCTGACATTATGTATTAGAGAATTATGTATAAGGACAAGGGAAAAAATCTATTTAAGGTCAACTTGGTACAAAACAAAAAAAATACTGACTAAATAAAAATAAAAAGGGAGAAGGAAGTTTCTAATTGTCAGAATACAACGCCTGACAAGAGCATTTCAGAGCACTGATAACATGAACTCAGGAAAAGGGAAAGGATGTTACGACATTTCACATTTTGCTTGGCAAGGAAAACATGCATTCATGGATTTTGAAAAAAGTTGTATCTATTAGAAGGCAGGCTGATGAAGCAATTTTTGCAATAAAACATCTGAGTCTTCCCACAAGAACAACAAATGTTATTAAAAAGAATTATACTGATAGGTTACTTTAAGATAATTTTCTTAAATATAACTATAAAGCTGATCAGTTTTATAATGATAATGAGTAGCCAACTAATTCAACACTCAGTTAAGATGGGGCAATCAAGTCAAGAAATACAACAAAGAACGTGGAGAATCAAGTACAAACTTCATCAGCATATTTTCTTAATGATTTGTATGTTTGGTATGACATCTTAGAGGTTTTTTTTTTTTTAAATACAAAAATCACTCTGGCAGGTGGCATTAACACCTGTGCTGGTTTACAAAAACAATGAAAATAAAAACACTTCCAGTTGCCAGTGAAATAAGAAAACAGAAACTGCTGACTTCAGTTTAAATAGAACTGAAGTCTATTTAAACTTCAGTTTAAAGTTTACTTAAAGTAAACCTTACAAGTTGTTCTGCTACTTTCTATACTCTATATCAGTCTAAATTCTGTGGCTGTTTTCTTTAGACGTCTTCAGAATTTTTCCCCAAATTTATTAGAGTTGCAGGTTTTGGTTCTTTTGCTGCGATGGTACAGCAGACCTTACCCAAGAGCGTCTCTGCCCAGCCCAGTTCAGCACCTCTGTGCACCAAACCCTTCATCCCAGGGCCGGACACTGCACTCTCACCAGGCTAATTCTGATTCTGTCTGCTCTTCACAACGCGACAGTGGTAAAGGAGGGTCTATGCATAGTGACACTGGAGTTGTTTATCCACATGATCACCAGAGGCCAAAGACCTCCCAGGGGCAGAGACACCGAGATGCAAAGACCTCATGCAAAGACATCCCTAGTGCAAAGACCTCATGGATGCACAGACGTTCCTGGTGCAAACACATATCATGGTGGAGGGTAAGAGTTTTCTATAGAGACAGGGGGGCAGGGACAGCACATTGCCCAGTGATCTCTGGGCACAGGGACAGTACATGGGCAGAGGTGGGGTACAGGAACCAATAGGGAAAACCCGAGGGAGTGGCCAGGGCCAGAGCCAGAGGTGGGAAAGGCAGCACAATATGAGAAAGATAGATAATAAGGAAGAAAAGGGGTGGGGAAATACAGAACTCAATATCAGGGGCCAGACTGCAACATATCAGTAATATCAAGTTATAATTTCTTTTATGAGAAAGAACTGCAATTTCAGCATCAAAAATTACAAGAAAACAGTAGTTTTCTAAAACAGATAAAATATGCTGAATATATCTGTAAACTTGGGGGAGAAAAAATAAATATAGTTCTGATCTAAAAGGCATGGTTGAAACAAAGAAAGTACTACTGATTTTTTTTTTAATTGTCAAGAAGAACAGTCAAATAACTTTATGAAACTTATGCATCCATGATATAAGTCAGGCTACATCCTATATGACATTATAGCTGTGGTAATTATCATTCTGTACTCCTCTGTCTTTCCTACCACAAGATAACTTCTGCAGATCTCTCCTTGTAATTGGGGTGGCAGGGAGAGAAAATACGGTATTGAACACATTTCTGAAAACAAATCTCAGTTTTCAAGCTGAATCAGCAAGTTTCAGAAACCTCATCGATGAAAAGTTATCAAGAATGGTGCTTCAAGTATTCTAATGAGATTTGACTTCAACAGAGTGAGACACTCTACAGAAGCGAGAAAACACAGAGGATACCCATTTGTGGGATAGGGCCTGTAATATAATTTGGCTAGAAATCAGTCACAGGGTACTAACATTATGACTTACAGTTACTATGAGCCCAAGAACTACCTAGAATCCACAGGATATTTGTACCTTATGAATCTAAAGTAATCTCCCCATAGAACTGGAGGAGACAGTCATTGGAAATGTGCAGGCTAGAGGCAAACAGAAACATTTGTGCAGCTCCAGAGCTATTCAAAAAGTTGCATGCAATATAATCACGATACTGTGAATTCACAGTTAATTAATTTTGTAATTTTATATAAAGATTCTGGAGGCAGAGAAAATACGTACAGTGCATTTGACAGTCTTTTCCACAGTCCTGGAAGTTTCATCTAGGTACATTAAACTTATTTATTATGCCAAATAATCCCTTTCAATCAATTTAATTTCTAGAGTGTACTCACTGCTGCAGTCTTCTCCCGTCAACAGTTCTACTCAAACACCTGATTAAAAAGAAAAATTATGTGAATATAAAATTCATGCTATTTTCTTTAACTAAACTGATCTGGAGAGACACTAAAATGTAGACAAGTGTGTAGCCTAAGGCTTGGTACTGCAAAAGAAATTAATGTATATGAATGTATGTAATTTCCTGAACATTTCTACTATGACTTCAAAAGTCAAAGTAGATTATTGGAACCCTTGGCAAAATGCCACTGATTTCCAAGGCATTAATTATATGGAATCAATCACTTCAATGCCAGATAGCTTCCCTTCTAATAAGCCTTTCTACATCTAAAATATGGCAAGGCTTTAAATTAAGGTGCTAGATATTACAGTAAATTTCAGTAGCACTAAAACTGGGGAGGGAAATCTTTGTGTTCTAAAATGTGCTTATTAAGTGTGATTCCTAATAATTTGATCAAAGTCTCTCTACAGTAGTTGTGAAATAGGAATAACAGAATAACAGTAACACACATATATATACCTCTAGGCCATAACACCAATCCCAAGGATAAGGCAAACAGTGATACATATAGGATTTGTGCTGCACAAGCCACTTTCAGCAGCTGCATGCCAATCCTGGGCATACATCTTTTCTCCAGACAGGCAAGGAAAGGTCATGAAATGCCAATGAATCAAGGTGCTCTCCCCAGCTTGCCCGACTACCAGTAGGGTAGTAACTGCATGTTCTGCATGTTGCAGAACCACAAAAAGTAGGGTTAAATCAGAGATTTCAAGATTACTGGGTGGGTGGGAGCTGTGCTTTGTGATTGTGGAGAAATGGCTTGGAACAGCTGGCCAGGTTCTTCCAGGGTTTAGAGTAAGATCAAGGTATAGAGTAAGAGTGGGGAGAAAGAGCTGGAGGCTGCTGTCTCCCCTATGTGACAGTATCTGACAGCTCCAGCTTCTCAAACCTCTTCTTTGTTCATACGACTTGTGGTGCCAAAAATGTGTCACATTAAGAATCTCAACCAGACCAGAAAGCCAGTCTCCCTTGCACTTAGCTGCCATTTCCTCAGCACTCTGCTGTCAGACAGAAGACACGTGAGTAGGTAGCTTGCTTGTCACAACAAAAATAATCCAGATTCTCCACTTGTTTCCCTGTCTCCCCTTACAGACATCCTCTATGGTCCCCTGTGTCCCCTACAAACTAGGAGCAGCTTGCATCTGGCTGAGTTGCAAGTGGTCCTGCACTTACCTCTAGACTCCTCACTCTCCGTCTATGTGTGTGATGCGGCTACAGCAGTAAATTTCCTACTCACATTACAGACATTAAAGACAGAAGAACTATATTAAGCCATGGAAATTTATATCAGCGGGTGCAGTTGCTATGCTTTCTATGCACAAGTACAGCCTCTCTAAAATGAAAATGAAAATAAAAATTTCTTTCCCAAATATGAAGGACCACAGAGATTCAGAAAAAATTACCTTCCTGCTTCCCACACTGCTTGTTAATATATAGATTTTTTGAAAGATAGCTGACAAATTTGTATCTTGAAATGACACAAATGAGGAACATCTAAGTCTTCTGGGCTAAAAATCTTCCTGAAACTTCAGAAAGCAAAGCTCATACAAGTTTGGAGGCATACTTTTTTTATAGAACACTGATAAATGGTAAGTTAATAACAGCCTTTCATGCTGAATGTAGAGCTACCAGGACTAGAGCAGATGGCAGATGGTCTTTTTCACAAGAAAGAGACAATCTTTGTAACTGTGAAGTGCTATACTTTGTTTACTATCCCTCATCTCTCTCAAAACCAAAAAAGGTCTTACAGCCTCTGCTGTCCCTGCTTTACAGCATTTCTGCTAGCTAGCCAGTCCTTGCTTTTTGTCAACAGATGCTGAAATTTTACCTCCAGGAATAGACAGATAAAGCTAAATTCTAATTAGCTGGCTGTACATTGCTTTTTGTCACAGTTATTGCTGCATCTGGACACAGGCTTCCAGAATAATCCTTTTGATCAGAATGAAGACAAAAAGTTCCTAAATACAAATGTATTTCAAAACTACATAATACTTAAGTAATAAAACAGTAAGGGTGAAATGTAGGGTGAGACATGCTGAAGAGGTAAAACAAGGAAAAATCATACCGCATAAAGGTGTTTTACAAGAACTACCCTCGACTGTAATAGTGAACACAATTTTCAAAATTTCAAAGTTTTAACCTTGCCTTCATTAATCTGTTGATTTTGTTCTGTTATTGCTGGGTTTAGTTTCCATTAAAACTACCTCTGTAGTTTAGATAAAAATTGTGCTTGCATTTGGAAAGACTTACATAGGACATGAAGATGGAGAGAATCAATTTCTAAACAGCAATTTGACAACATAGCCAGAGCAATTATAAGGAGGAAGAAGTGCATTAACTCACACACAAATTCCAGTATGTTTGAAATTAAAAAGCTTCTTGAGGTATTCCAGTACAGCCTGAAAACCCTTCAGACCTGGAAGAGCAGACCTGTTTATATATTGCAACATTAACAGAGTGGATAGAAGTGACAATACATTTTTAAATTCAAAAACAGTCCTGACTGAAGATGTACATTTCTGATGCTTTACAAAACTCCTCTCTCATGTACCATGCCGCAATTCTCTGATATTTACAGCCACCTAAAACAACAGCAGGCCACAGAACAAGTGAAAACTTTGAGGCCTCAGATCCATGTAGCAATATAAATTAAAACCTTTCCAAAACTCTCAGGTGTACAGTCATGCCTCTTAGATAATTGAAGGCTACTCATTTAATTCAGAAACACCAAGAGAAACACATCAGTTTTGCAACCTTTTTGGACTTTGCCTTCCCCAAAGCCTCAAGCTTTCCTTTCCATTAAACACATTTATCCTGAAAATACCTCATATGCCTCCTAGAAGTTCAGAAAATTTACTAGGAGAAAAATGTCATAAAACTGGAAGGCCTTAAAAAATCTGACCCTTGCACTTTAGATTGCAGTAACCCATTGAACCGCATTTCAAAGTGCATACACAGCAGTGTTTCCTTCCAATCAGCTGACCCTTGATGCTGTACTCAAAATTAAAGTCTTACTTTTTTTTTTTTTAAATGCTGAGGTTACAATAATATTCACCAGTTTTCCCCTCATATAGTCCATATGGTTTGTTTAAATTAAAAATTCCAGTGTAAAACTCATCCAGAAATGTTCATCTCCCTCCAAAACAAATATTGGAATGATCAGTGAATTCTCAGTCAGTGGTTAATTTGCCTTCAGTTTATCTTGTTTCTCATATTTTTATGTCTATATGGTTTTCAAATAAAAATAGAAATAGATCATAAAGAATTCATTGGGAGCTTTTGAGGAAAGAAAGAGAAAACCATCAGCCAGATATGAAAGTTCTTGAAATTAGTAACTGAACAAAGCACGAGGAATGGACTACAATTCTCAGAAGACTGCATGTAAAATGCAATAGTTAAGTATCACAAACGTGGCTCACATGTTGTTTTCCAGAGTTCATTCCTATTCTGATATTACAAAGGTGCAAATTACAATTGTTATTCTGATAGTTCACTGTGGCCCTTTCCATGTGTATCTGCTACATTGATTTTAAATAGATCAGAAAATGTCAGGAGCCAACAACTGGATAACCTACAACTTCTTAACAACCTGGTTGCTAATGAGGGCAAGGCTGTAGCTTGGTCAACTTTTATTTCAGACAAAATGCTTTACTAAACCCCTTTGTGATAGTAGATACAGTCCAACAGAATGAGGATTTATCGGAATTTAAAATAGCACTCAAAAAATTTAATCCACAATGGTTCCCTGAGGGGGCTGAAAGCAATCTGAAAAACTAATTATGCTGACATATCACCACAAAAAGAAAAGACTGGTGTGGAGGTTGCACCTCCATAAGTTGCCAGCCAGAGGGTCGGCCGTGGGGGCAGGGACAGCCTGTGCTGTCTCACTCATGGTGACAAGAAGATCAGCCCATGAGCCCCTGTGGCAAATTATGCAGCAGTAAAGAAGATCATTGGCCCGGACTCCTCCCCCGCCTCCTCTCCATGTATGAATTGCTTTCTGGATTGTTCTCCTTTGTTCTCCCCTTGAGTTGTTCCCCATTGGTTCATTTGAATTATGTATCCTCCCCTATCATGTATCATTGGTTGATGTCCCTGTCCCTCTTCCCTATGGCCTTCCCGGTTGGCCTGCGTGCCAGACCACTCCCTCTCCCCTACCCCATATAATCCCATGTCCCCAGCTGGTTCAGAGAGCTGAGAGCTGCTGCTGGGAGCTGCTGGCTGAAATCACTCTACCTAGGAAGAAGCAGCTCCACCGCCGCACCCAGCATGCAGCCCCCGGATCTCCGGACCCCGCGCCCGTCCCTGCCTTCCTGCCCTGGCTCTCCTTCCCCGGACCTTGCCCGGATGCTCCTACAATAAACCTCTGGAGAACCGCAGACTGCGTGCTGAGCGTCCTTTGCCGCCCGTGCCTCCTTGCGTGCTGCCGGTCCCCACCGCTGGGGCGAACATCCCCCGGCCGAGGGACAATGAGTGCTCTCTACAGACTGTCAAACTTGACCAAGATGTCTTTCTAATGACTTCAGAGATTTCATCTGAAACTCTTTTCACCTTCATTCAGTATTGTATATTTAAAACTATTTTACTTATTGACCTGAGCTTCTCAGAGCTACTCAAATTTCTGATTTGATTTTAAACACAGAAAATAAGCTGCTTGTCCTTCACTTTTATATTTTTCAACATCGAAAACAAAACACTTCTAACAAAATTGTAGCATCCAAGCACACCAATCCAATTGTTCACCTAGTGAACAAGGGTCTACCTTTGCTGTAGTTCTAAAGACAAAGAAGGGAGTACTGTAAAACACAGGACATTTACTGTGCAGATTCCACATTCTAGGTGAATAGCAAATGAGATATAGTCCAGAGATCGTACTTTGACAGGAAATCCTGCTAACAGGCTATACAGGTCTTCTTTAAGGGCAAGTGTTGGGTCTGCACCTGGGGAGGAACAGCCCCAAGTGCCAGCACAGGCTGGGGCTGACCTCCTACAGAGCAGCTCTGTGGGGAAGCACCTGGGACTCTTGGTGGATCACAAGCTGTCCATGAATTACCAGTGCCCTTGTGGCCGGGAGGGCCAATGGTATTTATGTTTTAATTGATGTTTTAGGTATCAGTATCCTGGGATGCCTCAGGAAGAGTGTGGCCAGAAGGTTGAGGGAGGTGATCCTGCCCCTCTAGTCAGTGCTGGTGAGGCACATCTGGAGTGCTGTGCTCAGTTCTGGGCTCCTCAGCACAAGGAGTTAATGGAGAGGGTCCAGCAGAGGGCCTCAAGGATGATTCAGGGTCTGGAGCATCTCTCTTATGGAGCTGGGCTTGTTTAGTCTGGAGAAGAGAAGACTGAGAGGAGATCTCATTAATGCATACAAATATCTCGAAGACAGTTGCCAGGAGGATGGTGCCAGACTCTTTTCAGTGGTGCCCAGCAACAGAATGAGGAGCAATGGCCATAAACTGGAAGACAGGATATTCCACATCAACATGAGTAAGAACTTCTTTTACATTGAAGGTGGCAGAGCACTGGAACAGGCTGCACAGGGGAGTCATGGAGTCTCCCTATCTGAAGACATTCAAAATTCACCTGGATATGTTCCAGTGTCACCTGCACTAGCTGACTGTATTTTGGCAGGGGGATTGGACTAAATGAACTCCACAGGTTCCTTCCCTTCCATCCTAACAATTCTGTGATTCTCACCATTCAGCGCCAAGAGATATGCTATAGATGCCTGAAACATTCTCACAAGTGTGCAAAATGGCATCATTGCAAACATCTGCTGAATTTCTTTACAATACTCACATCTATTAATCCAAGCATCTCATGCACAGTACAGTGATACTCATTCCAGGAGATATAGAGAGAAGCAGCTCTAGCACAGACCAAATTTCTCTGTTTATTGAAGTAGGTTGCAATATCCACAAATGATGATGAATGTCAGGCAGTATTCACCCATGACTTAAGATATCATTTCATTTTCTCTCTTCTGAACATTACTGCATTATAGAAATATTCAGTCAGGTTTTATACTTACTATCTCAGAGTTGACAGCACAGAAGATAACACGCTTCCAACAGATCTGCCATAACGAACCTGCACACAGGCCATACAAACCAACTTTCTGTAGTGCAGAAACATTACAGCTGGAATTAGCCACATGAAGCAAAACAATTTTCAGGACACCTGTCCTGTCCCTGGGTCACAGAACAGCTGGAGACGGAAGGGACCTCTAGGCATTACCTGGTCCAACATCCCGTGCTCAAGAAGGGTCATCTAGAGTAGATGGTCCTGGACTATATCCAGAATGCTTTTGTTTTGCTTTGGTTTGCTTTTTTCGTTTGCTTGGTTCATTTGGGTTGGGTTGGGGCTTTTTACTCATCAAGAATTAAGACAACACCTCCCTGGAAACCTGTGGTGGTGCTCAGTAACCGTCATAGTAAAAATGTGTTTCCTGATTTTCAGGAAATACCTCCTCTGTTTCAATTTATGCCCACCATGTCTCGTCCTCTCACTGGGTACCACTGATGACAGACTGGCTCCATCTTCTTTGCACCCTTCCTTCCAGCACTCATATACGTTGATGAGGTCTCTCTGAGCCTTCTCTTTTCCAGGCTGAACAGTCTCGATTCTCTCAGCATTTCCTTGTAGGAGAGATTATTCAGTCCCTTAATCATTTTAGTGGTGCTTCATTGGAGTTTTTATAGTGTGTGAAGGGGAGGGGAGAGGAGGGGAGGGGATTTGAAAAATAAAGTCTTTATTCATTTACTTAGAAACAGAAAGCTCCAGGTATTTTGGCTTTATGAAATACATCCTTAAACTCATCCAAAGAGGAAAAGAAACCATGGGACATCTTCTGAGCAGAAACTTTCCTACAGCATGACTTTGTAGCATATGCAAAGCCTACTTATAGCATAAAAGCAGATATATCATTTTTATCCATATCAATATGTTGTCAAAAGTCACTTCAATGCAACTAAAATACCATTGCTGTCTTTAAACCTTCATTCCTAAATCATGAGCTACCATAAAATGCCAACATATTCTTTGATATACAGCTTCCTTAGTTATAGAGAAAGAAAAACTGGCAATATGAGCCTTTTAAAAAGTAAAAACAAAGCCATATTTAAATTTTTTTTAAAAATAAAAGCTCGGTCTCCTTTAGTTGCCTGGCTGTATCAAGCATTGCTGAGTAGTGATTCCTGCAGTTGCCAGTATGTGACCACTGAACTCACCTTGTCTGAATGCCCTCAGAGCAAAGAGATTACCTGCTCTCCTTCTCTGGGGCCAGGGCAGCATCACAAGCTTGGGATCAACTTATTTTCAAATATTTATCATGACAGAAAGTTGCATAAATACTGCACATGACAGATCATTGCAGTTTTTAAGTCAGCAGACACAGAATAAGAATGAAACACTAAATAACATTTTATCAACTTAAAGCCCTGCAGCATAACAAATTGTTTTTTGCAAATGTATTCTTTTATGTCATTACATAATACACAGGCTGAAGGGCTGACTGTGCCTCAAATTGTGTGGACCTGCGAAACAAATGAAAAGAAAATGCAATGTTGTATATGTAAATTTGAACTCAAATATTGCTCTTGTATAGACTAAAACTGATTTTCAGTTCTCTAAGCTTGTATTCTTTCTGGATCTATTCACCAGAATTTGACAGCTAATTTAATTACTTCATAAATGTCACTGTTGGTTTTAGGAAAAAGCTGGAAGCATTAATGAAAAATAGAAACTCTGAACATAGCCAAGTCCATATGTTTAAGATATAATTACATTTTAGACATAAAAAGCATTTTTACTAAGATTTTGCTGAACGTCAAGTAGTTATGTTGCAGCTGGTAACAAGAAAACAGAAAGTTCCAGGGAGCAGTAAGAGACAGTAATGATCCTTTCATATTAATGACTGTCAGCAGATAATGAAAACACCATGCGAATGCCCTGTTTATACTCAGCAATACCATAGCTATTAATGGACCAGTGAAGTGAAGAAGAGAGCAAGCTGTAGTAGAGAATGTAGTCACAGCTGGAATCAACCCAAGTAGCAGATTCAGCTATTGAAAAGAGAGGAGACTGCCTGAACTGCTTAGTGTATAGTAGTTCGCTGAGAAGTACGTAACCAGAGTTATGCTGAGTTACAGTTCTCTTTATTAGGAGCAGTTCAAATGAGGTCTCAAAATCAGGGGGAAAAATTGCTTATTTTCAACCTCCTCCCACTCATTATGAAGCAGGAGTTAATCTGTGCAGAAAGAGCGACACTGAAAAAGTATGAACGTTCTTAGTAATTGCTGACTTCTCACTGACAGTCACTGAAGCACCCATTTCCCATCTGGATCTCTAGAGAGGTTTGCTGTCTACTGGGGCCTCACATTGACAATGTCACAAAGAGGCTGCCACACCTGGTAAAACCAGAGAACACTTGTGCACGCCTACATTTTCACACAGGGTCGAGTTAGGCTGCGGCAAGGAGTTTGCAAAGTATGAAAAGGGGCTCCATGTCCTTCAGAAAGATGTTGAAGGGATCAGAACCATGGGTAGTGTTCTCCTCAATACTCCTAGCGGGAGACGAGGACTCAGAAAGAAGATGAATGGATCAAGAGAATGATTGCATGGCTGGTGCCATGCTCAGGGTTTTGGGTTCTGTGATCTAGGATGCACCTTTGAGAGCCAGTTGATCGCCAGTGGGGCTCACCTGACTGAATGGGGTGAGCGTGTTCTGGGAAGGAGACTGGCTGGACTTCCTGGCACAGCTTTAAGCCATAATCAGCAAGGGAAGGGGGTGTATTTCCAAGTGTCAGAGAGGAAGCAGGGAACAACAGCACTTCCAGGAAGCAGCAAGGAAATACCTGTAAATCATCCCCCAGGGATTGGGGAAGGATTCTTAAAAATGTGAAGAGATCTCCAGCCCAAACAAAGTGCCCCTACTCAGCTGCATGCAGCATTGGTAACAAGCAAGACAAGTTGGAAACCATGGTTCAGTTAAAAAACTATGACCTAATTGCTATCATGGAAAGATGGTGGGACAAGTCACACAGCAGGAGGACTCAAGGGCTGTAGCATTCAAGGGCTACAAGATTTTTTGAAGAAAGAGTCCGGGAAGAAGGGGAAGATGTGTTGGGCTCTATGTTAAGGAAGTTGCAGATTATAAACTGCTGCCTATGAGAAACAACCACAAACAGTTTGAGAGCCTAAGGGTGAAAATCAAAGACAGGACCAACAAAGGACACCATGTCTTTGGGGTCTGTTACAGGCCACCTGATCAGAGGGAGCCTGCTGAGGAGGCCTCTTACTTCAGTGCCAGGATCATCATGCTCGCAGGCTCTCATTCCAGTGGGGAATTTCAACCACCCAGACATCTGCTGGGTAAGTAACACAGATATTTGTAGGTAAATCAGGAGGCTCCTGGACTACATCAAGGACAAATTCCTGGTCCAGGTACTGGACAAACCAACAGAGAAGAAGCATTACTGGATCTAATGCTCACTGGCACGGATCAGTAACTATGCCCCGAGTTCATGATCTCAAGAAACATGGCAAAGAGTCAGGACCGTGAGCTTTGGAAGACTGAATTCCAGCTATTTAAGGAATTAGTTGATGATATCCCCTGGGAAACTCTTAGTAGGGACAGAGGAGCTGGCATCTCTTTAAGGACATTTAGTTTAGAGAATAAGAGCTTTTCATCACAGTGTATTGGAAATCAAGTAAGGGAGGCTGAAAACTGAAAAGGATTTGCTCCTCAAACTGAAGAGAAAGAGGGAAATGCCTAGCCACTGGAAGCAGGGACGAGCGCCCTAGGGGGCATACAGGAATACAGTTTCGATGCATAGGGATGGGGTCAGAAAAGCTCAGGCACAGATCAATGCAACTTGAAAAGGTATGTGAAGAATAACAAGAGGGGATTGTATAAGTACATAGGTCATAAAATAAATTCCAAGGAGAGTGTTCTCCCATCCCTGGAAGATGAAAAGGGAAGTATCAAGAGATATGGAGAAGGATGGAATACTCAACAAATTCTTCACTTCAGTATTCACTGACCCCCAGACTTCCCATGTCTCTCAAGTCCCTGAACATCTACGTGGGAACTGGGGGAGTGAGTTCTCTCCCACTGGCAATGAGATCACTCTATGAGGCTGAATAACTGCAAGTCTACAGGACCTGATGTGATGTGTCCAGGGTTCTGAGGGATGATGTTGTTGCCAAGAACTTCTCCATCCTATTTGAAGAGTCATGGTGACCAGGTGAAGTCTTCAATGACTTAAAAAAAGGAAACATCAATCCTGTTTTAAAGAGGGGAGAAAGAACACACAGGGAACTGCAGATTGAGCAGTGTCACCTCTGTGCCTGGGACGATCATGGAGCAGATCCTCCTAGAAAATACCTTAAGGCATATAAAAGACAAGGAGGTGACCCGAGGCAAGCACACAAGGACTGCTGGTGGCAGAGAGGAATTGGATTAGCTGGACTAACCTTGGAACCTCCACATCCCCTCCAGCAAGCCCAACTAAAGATGGCAACACTTCTGCTTCTGGCCTCAGCTGAACCAAGGCCCCACAATGACGTGGGTGGTATGGAATTAAACAGTCCTAGAAACTACACTCCTTTTTTTCTGTAACTGCAACACTAAGGGCAAATTGTGCCTGACCAAACTGGTGGCCTTCTATCTAACCTGCAACAGTTGACAAGCAAAGATTGACCAATGTCTTCTGTCTAGACTCTGTATGGCCTCTGACACTGTTCCACACATCCTTGTCTGCAAATTGAAGACAAATTGTCTTCAAATTGGATGTGGACTTGAAGGGTGGACTATTTGGTATGTAAGGAATTGGCTGGAAGGACACATCCAGAGTTGAATGTCCAGGTGACAAGTGATGAGCAGATGACAAGTGATGTTCCTCAGGGCTCTGTCTTGGGACAAGTGCTCTTCAAGATCTTCCTCAATGACACAGACAGTGAGCGCAAGTTCTCCCTCAGAAATATGAGGTTATTTGCTATCCTTCTAAGGTTCTCTTCCTAGCTTATACTATGCTATCCTTAGAGACAAGGCAACAATACAGAATAAGGAAAAGGAACAAGATTAAATGTGATTATGTGATTTACTTTTGCACATTGAGCCAATGAGTGTTCTAGAAGACACATTTCCATTCCTCCCAGCCTTGCTGCTTTGAAATAGCAGTTACTAGCAAAGTAGAACACAGTATTGAGTTTCAGGATGTGCAGTATTTGACAGCTGTAGACAATGCAGTGCAGAAGGAAAACCACATTGTTTTCCTTAGGGTATCTAAGTACCTGATGTCAGAAGCTTGTAAATAGCATAAATTCTCATTGTACGCAAAATTCCTGTCATTCATGAAATTATTCACTTTCAAATTTAAAAAGAAAGTATTAAACATCTCAATAACAGAATCTTTTTTGGTAGCATTGTTTTTCAATGAAAGATAATAGTTTAAATTATAATTGCTAGTAAAATAGGTTATGTAGAAAAGCAATACAATTAGATCTAATTCAAAATTAGGTGTCTTTTGACATGCACATCTTCTTACTGCTGTGGATGACACTAATAAAGTTATATTTAACATCATATGATAAGTATGTTCTTACAGTATTTTTACTGAAAAAAAGTATAACTCAAATGGAATTATGCTGAAATTAGGCGTTTCAGTAATAACTGGCTTTACACACTGCATGTCTTTGCTGTAATGGAGAGAGCTGTACACCATCTTCCCCTTAAAGAAAGGTACTAAACAAATCCTTTGACAAAAATACTCTTATTTATGGATAAGATTTGAGGAAGTAATGTCACTGTTGAACCACTAGCAGAGTGCAAGAACCAGGCCAGATTTTATTATTTAATTCTAAAACTTATATAGACTTTCAAAGGTCATCCAGATTGGGTCAATTCAAAACCTCCCCCTAGGCCGATTGGCCAGGCTTGAACCACCTATCTTTCCAGAGACCGTTTCAATAACATCAAAACTTTATCTTTATTTATAAAAAACACAGGAAGAAGAGGAGAAGATTCCCATGGGAAAGAGCCTGTGCTTGCCACAAAGTAACGTTCTACAAGAGCTACAAGTACAAGGTCTCAGCCCTGTGGAAGACTTGGGGATACTAGTGGATGAAAAATAGACGATGAGATGGTTATATGTTCTTGCAGCCCAGAAAGCCAGCCCTATGCTGTAAGAGAAGGAGCCTGCAGGTCAAGGGAGGTGATCCTCTACTCTGCTCTCCTCTCCTCTGCTATGCTTTACCTGAAGTACTGTATTATTCTTAGCATAAGAAAGACAAAACCCTGTTAGAGCAGATCCAAATGAGGGCCACAAAAATGGTCAGAGAGCTGAAACACTTTTCAGTTTCTCAAAGGAGAAGGCTTTTCTCCTTTGAGGAAAGCTGAGAGAGTTGAGGTCATTCAGCCCGGAGAAAAGACTTATTGCAGGTATTCAATAGAAATAGGTTTATATAAAAGTTGGAAAAAGACTTTTTGGTTTTTAGTGACAGGACAAAGAGTAACAGTTTGAAACCGAAATAGGGTAGGTTTAGTTTTAGGTTGGATCTAAGGAAGAAATTCTTTATGACAAGGTTGATGAGTCACTGGAAGCGGTGGGTGGCCCGTCATGGGAAGTGTTCATGGTCAGCTTGGAGTGGGCTTTGAAAATCCGATCTAGTGAGAGATGTCCATGTCTACGACAGAGGGGTTGGAATAGATGATCTCTGAATGTCCTTTCCAATTGAAACGAATCTGTGATTCAATGAAAATTGGATTCACAGATGTCTAAAGTCAAGTTAGAGGACACTACTTGGGCCCTTTGTATACTACTGACCTTTCCTTTTCCATTACTTAATTGTTACAGATTTGTTGGAGATTTTTTTAGGAAAGTGTCAACCTGAACTCAAAGATAGCTAGTGATTGATAATTTGTGTTTTATAAGTCATGCCATGGTTACTTTTATGGAAACACAGACCTTTTGTTTCTAGTTAAGATATGTGAATTCAAGTTTTAGGCTTCTGCTTTGTATTTGCCTGCTACATTAAAAAAATCCTGCTTCTACACTGTGATTTTGCTTTTATAAACATTGACAAGCAAATGGACATGAGAACAATGCTGTTCAATTAACTTCAAAATGCATGGGTTTTATTTATGCAATTTTTTATTTCTGACTGTCCCCCAGATTATTTGTAGCACTCTTACCTGTGAACAGCAAAAAAAATTTCGAGTAAGATTAGCAGGAATGCTAAATAAGTTCTAGTATTACTTCTCTATGCAAATACTTTCTGTTTATATATCCAATACTGCTGATAGTAGATTTTGCACTGGCACTTTTGTTTTTTTAACTATGTTTGCATCCCTAGTTTTTTATAAATATACAACTCCATTCTGTAAACACAGCTTTTGTGATTTCCATTCCTATAATTTTCAGTGGATCATATTAGACAATGACAGAATTCTAGAAATAGAATTTCAAGCAATATCAGAACAGATGTCTCACAGAAGTTTATTACACCAATACTAATACTTAACCAAGTAAATTTATAATTTCAATAAAAGAAAGTTTGTCAGGGTAGTTTCACACAGCCTAATTTCTGTAAGCCCACTTTAACACTATTTTATCCTATTTCAGTTGCTTCATAATAATGAAAAAGTCTTCTATTATTCTGCTTCAGATCAATATCAATTTTTCTTATTTTTTTAACTTTCTTCTTGATCAGAATTTGCTCAGAATCTGCATTAACACCTAGAGACCAACCTGAGTGTGTTTCATTTTGATAGTAATTTAACTGTAGAAGTGTGTAATGGGAATAAATACCACACATACTATTTAATTTTTTTTTTTAAGATTGAATGCTAGAATGTTAAAGAGAAAAGAAAACATCAAAAGTCTTTTTCTATATGGAAGTCTGAAGAGCACAACCTTCATTCTTTGCTTTTCAAATATTACTACTTAAGTGGCATTCTACTGCATAAAACTGAAAATAGCTCATCCATAACAAAAAAGAAAGATGTAAATATTGTCTCCCCTACCTGCAGTCATAAGTTTAGGACCATTTAAATTCTATAAATTGAGTATAATTTGAGTTTAAATTCTCAAAGTCTCAAGTTTTTTTAGATTAAAAAGATTGCTTTATTAAACAATAAATACGTGTAAAACTAGGTTTATGAAACGCTACTCTATATATACTTAAATGATTATATATAAAGAGATTATTAAATAGTGAGCAAAATAACTTTTTACCAGCAAACTCATTCTTACACAACTTGGAAAATTCCAATAAACGTCCACAAAATCTTGATCTGAAACCATTAATAGAAGACCTGTATCATCATTTTGCTGATAGTATTAGCTGACGCAGCTTAGAGTCTTAAAATCTTTCTTAGTACACTACTATACTACAAGACTGCTTAGCACAGAAATTTCGATCACATTGGTATTTGAATTTGCAAACAAGTAAAAGCTTATAATATGCTTGAAAAAAACAGGAGAACAGCTACAATTTCTATATGTAAAGTTTTTGAAACTTATCTAAACTGAAAATCCCCAGGAGGACAATTTTATTATAGAACAGAAAGTAAATGCAAACTATGGGTGTGTGCTCATTTTGAACATAGTAAATAACTAAATGTGTATTTGGTCTTAAGAAAACAACAGATTACATTCATTTTCTAAATCAGTCTATCCCCTTTTATAAAATCAAATCTCTTCTTAAGATCATGTTTTGTGTTGCACTGTTTCAACTACAACATACAATGTCTTCATTCTTCACCTATGCCTGTGTGTCCTTTATTACAGTAAATATTTACTTTCAGCAAATTCGTGGCCGTTGCTGTGAACTTGAAAATAAATATGTTGACTTAAAATATGAAACAGCATCTTATGAAGGTTCTACTGCTCCTTGTCATATCTGTAGTCACTTGAAAAAGCTATAGTAACAAATAAATATTTCAATATCATTTTGATGTGATTCTGGCCATCTACATTTTCCTGTGTTTACTATTCAGATAGATAAAAAGAGAGTTATTTAGATATTCAGTAGAAATCTAGAGATTTTTAATCTTCAGAGCTGGAGACTGAGCATTACTTTCGTAGTATAGGAAGGAGTAGATTCTGTGAAAAGAGAAAAAATAAATACATCTCAGACTTTAGCTGTGTAATCCAGAACAAATAAATGGAGCCCTTAGCTAGAAACAGCTGGGTTTGGTCTTATTTCAAAGATATTCTACAAATGATGTCTGTGCTATCTTTCAGAAATTCTGCTGGTTCATATTTTACAGAAGATATTCCTTCTTCAGTCTGGTTTTCAGAAGCAGATATTGGCATCATCTATAGCACAAAACTTCAGAACCAGGAAATACAAAAGTGATTCATGATCCAAGCTCTTCATAAAAAGCAGGGAGGCAAGTTCTGTCTAGGAAGGCAGAAAAGAGTACCCCTGAGCTGCTTTGCCCCAGAAGAGCATAAAGCTGGCCTATTCTCAATAGGGCCAAATGCAGGTTTCAGGCAGCCTGACAGACTTTCACCTTACATAAGACAGTAAATACAACTCCATCACTACTTATGTTATGACTGTCTCTAAAGCCAGATTATGGCCTCTGTTTTTCCTCTGCTCCTTTCTTCTCTCCATTTCTACCACTGAAGTTACCATTATCAGAATCCAGCACTTTTATAGCAGATTTCAATTTAGAAATAGACAGAATGAATACACAAATGCACAGCTTATAGACATTAAGGAACAAAAGTCCAGCATGAGAACATGAAAAGTACTCAGAAGCCACAAACTGTGGCCTTTCTTTGTATTTCTCTTGTAACATGTTTTGTAGGACTGCTATATAGGCTGCTTAAATTAAATGCAAGGAATGAAAAGCTAATGTAAGACTCATTCCACAAAAAGCCCTTTCTACACACCAACTACTAAAGGAATTAAAACAGAGAGTATGAGGTATTCTGTCTCACAGCAAACTTCCCCCTTGTTCCCAAACAAATTTTATTAAAGAACACTCAAGAGATCAGTGGTTTCTTAATGATGGTAAATATAATCTAGAGTAGCAAAATGAAGTGATATGTAAAGTTTCAGGAGCTACATAGTAAAGATAAAAGTAATTTTTATATAATTGTATGATTTATATATTTGTATAATTGATATTTTTATATAATTGGTGATATAATTAGTACCTTGAAATGGATAATATTGTCAAAGAATATTCTACCAATACAAAGAGCCTTTCATATATACACTGCGTTTCTTTTTGAGGAGGAGAAACATTTCTTCAGGAATTCAAAATCGCTAATGCTAATCCCAAGAAAAGTAAGTAAATCTAGACAATGAGAATAATCTTTGTGTGCATCATCAATCAATTCAGGCTAAGGCATATGCAAACACAATTAATTTTTTATACATTTGTTCAATATCAAGGGCCTTAGTTAGTGTCCAAACTTTTAACAAAACAGATTTGGCCTTTTCACTATTAGTCTTATTTAATACCATAAAAGACAATTAGAGTTTAAGAGCATATTGCTTGTACTCTTAAAATGAATGTTCATAATGCATGTCTGCACTTATATCCAAGATAGCTGAAAGCTTACTGCAAATTAACACATACCCCTTTCCCTTAGGTCTTCAATGTATGCTTTCATAAACTCTTTCTCAATTTGCTCACGTTCACGTTCATCTTCTATAATTTCTTCAGTGTCTTTACATACAATAGTTTCAACTGGACTGTCCTTGAGACTTACAAATCTAAACAGAGATTAACACAAGAATATATGTACAGGCTGCTGGATGTCACTGGCCATCATGAACAACATTTTAGAAATTGCTACCAGAGCCAGAAGGAGAAATCTGAAGAACATTAGCTCAATTTTGCATTATGGCATTGTTAGGGTGCATTTATTATTAGAAATACAGATTTCAAATGGAACTTTCTCTATAACCCCCTTTCCATACAAAAATGATCAGATTTATCTTTTTCCATCTATCTACATAAATCATTCTTTGTTATAACCGGTATATTTCTTTATTATGGAACTTCTGACAGACTACACTGTAATTTCCCATCTGTTAATGAGCAATATGAACACTGCTTGGCAATTGCCGGAATCACGGGTGTGTTATCACCTTTCTAGCCACCAGTGGAAGGAACAGCTCTAAGAGAGGGTGGCTATGAGGAAAGTTAACTCCATGCAGAGCTAACTCCACTCTGAGTCAGACCCACACAGAGTCTGAAATTATTCCATAATCAAAGACATGGATATTGCCTGCAGAAATGCAAAATCATTGTAATTCCAGATTAAAAGGCTTTTTAGTCCTATCCTGCATGCAGCAATAAGGTAGTGTTTCACAGCAAAAACTAGTAAACCCATGTGTCTTTATTTAACATTTTACTAGCCATGTCTCCCTCTTCCAGCAAGATGTTTTTGGCAGCACTGAACTCATCAACAGCTGATTTTCAGGCTACTGGTTCCACTCTGAAGCATGGCTTTGCAACTTCAGAATTAGACCTACTGTGACCCAGTCTACCCAGGAATAGTAGTTTAAACATAAAGACAAATAATATGGGTAACTGGCAGATAAAAATCACAAAACTGCAGATCGTCTGCAATTTCCAATCTTCTTAATGCCTCCTTTACCACTCTGATATAAATTGGGTCAGAATTTGTAGAAACTGATCCTTGTGGAAACATTTCTCCTGGGTGTATCTTACCTTAACATCTTAAGGACGTTTATCTTTCCCTCTCACTTTTACTTACTTTAAACCTGTGGTTGACTCACAGACGGCTGTGGGTATCTCAACTAGGTCATCACCACTGACAACTAACAAGCTGAGTTTTGGCATATTGACAAGAGCCCGTGGAAGATAAGTCAACTTATTTTTCTGTAGGAGAAGTGTCTGCAATTCATCTAACCTGTAAAGATGTAAAAGACAGAGATGACTTAATATATTTATCTCAGAAAGGAACATCTATCCAAGATAGTAATTCTGACTTAATCTTGTGTGTAATAGAAGAAATTACATGTAACATTTTTGGCTTCTTAAAAAGTCACTCAGCCACTACTTTCACAAAATTTCATAAACTTTAATGGAAATCTCCAGTAATGGTTCAGCATTGTAATATTAATAGAAAACCTCTGACAAGTAATCAGAAGCATGCTCAAGCTAAAAGGTTACAAAATTTACTGTGCTTTCATAGAGAAGATGTTGACAGAACATGATATAAGGCCTCATCATGTGCATCCTGGAACTAATGAAATATACGGGTCACCAGCTCACACCTTTGCCCATATGTTGGTTTCTACGAACTAGGTATGTCTGTGACAGGCAGTACATCCCCATTTGTTGATTTTCACTAGTAATTATACTGTGGGGAGCAAGAAAAAGACCAGCTCCTGGTCATAAGGCTCTTGCAAGTTGTCCCAATGAAATCAAGTCAATGACAGTGTTTTGTGCAGGAACTTTTGCTTTATTTCCCTTGGCTTTTCCTAATGCAATAGGAATTTGTGTCTGTGCTTTTATTGCTTGGAGTAGATAGAAGACAAAAAACATAGCAAATTGATGAAACAAATTTGTCTTATTTGACTGGAAGAGTCCATTCCTAAAACACTTTTGCAGGCTATGCTTATCAGGCTCATGTAGTTTTTTTGAATTCAGGCAAAAATATTAAGACTTCAGTTTACTGTCAACTCAACTTTGTTAATCACAGATTATTGTAATGCTATTACAGACAATGGTAATTCATGGAGGTTCTTTGACATCGCAGGCATTGAAGTCATGAGTCTGAATAAGAGTATTACTTTACTGATGCATGGGTTATCCTGATGTTTTCTAGTCTTCTGAATGCACATGATCCCAAAGTCAAACAAAGAAAACCTTATTTTGTGGTGTCTGATTATGATATTCTAACATCAAGTCTGGCAACTCAGTGCAAAATAGAGAAGACAAAATGTAGAAAGGAAATAATTTGGAGCTACAGGAATAGAGGTTACAGGGGGAAACAAAGGTTCTTTAAGTTGAGGGGGTATACTTCCACAAAAGAAAAATATCCTCTTAGAAATTCTTTGAAGTTAATAGAATCTCTGGTCAGATCCCTTTGGAAAAAATGGCAAGTTAATGTCATCTGTAGCTAAAGCATGTGAATTACTAACACAATTTAAGTCTTCAGCACTGCTGTCAGAAAAATCTGTGATTACACAACGTCCCAGAAAAGTCTTTTTGCCCAGCAAAAAAGGCCTTATGAAAGTTAAGACTGAATGAGTTCTCTGTGAAGTTTCTTCTGCCTCAGGGATTACTATTCCCAGATCAATAAATAATCCAAAATATTTTTTTAATAAACTTTAGTTAATACGTTTGGGTTTTTTCATTTAAGGATAGGTAAAGTTTTGTAAACCAAGGCACCACAGCGTTCCAGAGGGATTTTAAAAGCTCAGGGATAAGAAAAGTGTTTTTTCTCAGGCTAGCAAGTCCCATTAAAAGGATCTGCATAATTGTTTTAAAAACTCGTTCTAGTGGTTATCTAAATTGGGAGAGTAAGTATATGTGCACTCATACATATATACTTCAGAGTAGAAGGGGAGGATTGTCAGTAGGGTTTTTGAATCTTACCAATATTTTTCTCCTTTACTAACAAAGTTTATCAGGCTCTTTGAGTAACTTAAATATGCTTTAGTTCACCTTTTCTTCCTCCCCATCTGCCCTCCAGAGGTTTACTGCTGCCAAATCCACATGATGAGACCCCTTTGCTGGAACAGAGGCAGAGTATATTTGGTGAACTTCCCAAAAAACAATGTCCAGATATAATGACAAATTTTTATGAAAGCAGAAGAAAATGTGTTCAGTTAACTGACTGCCATCAATGAGCTAGAAAAAGTAGTTTTTGTTCTCAGAACTTGTCCATCAATAATAATGTGAATGTTTACATGCAAAAATATGTGATACATTTCTAAATGGGACTTTCCGTCAACAGTGTCCCTTGGAAGCTTGTTATTTTCTAAATTGTCTTAATAGTTCATAAACCTGTCATTGAATTAAAACACAAACTACCTGTCTATGTCTTCTGGGAGATCTTTCAGGTTGTTGCTGCTAATATCCAACCACTGCAAATTAGACATCCGGAGTACACAAATTGGAATAGAATGGAACTTGTTTGCTGACACATCCACAAATGTGAGTTGTTTCAGGTTACTTAGCTAGAAAGAAGTGGTGCTTTATTTTAGTTACTTTTTGCAAATACAAGAAGACATTTCATTCATCAACCATTTTCATTCCTCTAAAAGCACTTAGAAAGATAAGAATTCATTATTTTTTTACTCAAACTTTTTGCCAGCTCTATCTCTTAATCATCATTTTATAGAAAAAAGGAATTCAGAAATACCTACCTCCCAAATTGTTCATCACCTTTCTAACAGCATCAGGGGATTGAATGAAATTTTTACTCTTTAAAATCCTACAGGTTTAGATGACAAGCCTGGAACCAGAAAATTACTTGGTTCTGAAGTGACAAAACACAATTTTTATAACTAATAGATTCCAGGTTACCATTCTCTAAATCAGAGATTTGATAACCCCTATCAAAATTACGTAGATTCCCTTCACTATAACTCTACCATGCACTGAGAGTGTAATGCTAGGACAAGATTAGAAAATGCAACTATCAATTTAAGCCAACAGAAAATTTGGCCCAATATTTTTCAATGATCTTTAAAAATACATCTTCCATAAGGTAAAGATATAATAAAGTAGACGAGGTATTTTTATTGGAATACTTTTCAAAGGAATTCTATTTTTAAGTAATAAACATTTAGTGCAGTGAAGATTAAGTACAAATGTAAAATATACCTGTTAAAGAAACTAATGTGTTAAATAAAACTCTCTGTGTACCGAATCAATTATGCACTCTACCAGTGCTCATAAAACCATGCAGCTAGCAAAAGTGAATGTCAAAGTACAAATGTTAACCAAAAAAGTATTGTAGACTGGAAATTGTATTTCTGAGCTTCTAATCGTTTGTCACCATCACAAACAAATTCTACAGATTGTGATACAGAAGAAAAAGTAGCAAAAAAATTTCCTTGGCCTTTGCCTGAAGGTATCTTAGCACATAGAAAACAAAAACCCCAAACCAGACACATTTTCCACTTCCAAGATGAGCCAAACACATGGAAAGGATAAATTGTTAAAAAATTAGAAAGTAATAAGATACATTTTGAATCCTTAGGAATTATTTTTTAATTATCAAGAATCAAGACCTAGGGGATTTTTATATTATCTATCCAAACTCCTTTTTACTGCAATACTGCCAGACTTCCATCTTAATTTTACCCTTGCTATTTAAAATACTCACAGTCAGAGCATGGTCAGAGCCAATTTCTTTGAAGACTTTTTGGTGGTGGTTTTTGCTGTTTGTGGAGTATAGGTTTCTTGTTTTGTTGGGATTTTGTGGGTTTTATTTGCTTGTCATTTGTTTTTTTCAGTTATAACCTCATATAGCTGTAAAATCTTATTTTGAGAAATATTTTCTGGGAGATTTGTTGAAGCTATCCTATTACAAATGACTACACAATGAAGTTTATCTTTCAAAAACATAATGGAGGTTCAGAGTTTCTGAAGTTAAAGGTATAATTTCAATATCTCCCCCACTGTCTTAAAACAGTGCTGGTGAGTCATTATCATGGACATGTCTCACTACAGATTCAGAGCAGGCAAACACACATTTTATTCTGACACTTCTTACTTTCAAACCATTTTGTCATTTTGAGAACTGATTACTAGAAATGAACACTCACTCATCATCTGTAAATTTTCCAGATACTGACTCATTTTTCCAGAAAAAACAGAACCTCTCTTTGAACAAGGAAAACACAGTAACTCTTCTAGATTGTAATAATGAGAGTACAGAAAACAACTTGCACCATCTTTATACTGCATTTACTTTGCAGTTTCAAATTATCATCATAATTTCAAATCCCAAGCAAATATTTCAAGTTTCTCTGGACTCAGAACAACTTACTAAAACTGCTGATACATATATTTCAACAAACTCTCCTCCCAAACATTTTGCAAATATGGAATTAAAACAAGATCCCACGGGCTTAAATGCCACCCAAAATGGTTTCAAATCATCCCCAAAGGAAAAAAACACAACCTCTAAACACAGAGTAGCAGATATATATTAAAATATACTTTCTTTACTGTTCACTCAAGTTCCTAAGTACTTTGCTTTTACGTGCAGTCACCTGTCATGCTGAAACAACTTGGTAACATTAACACTAGATGGTAAAGTTATATTCCTTAAACAGTAACTAGTCTTATATGCTTTCCTGAAAGTTCTTTATTGAATTAAATACTATAAGCAATTTTAACATAATTGTATTATCTTTTCAATTAATATAGTTTTTTCTTCCATTTTTCAAATAGTATGGTAAATACTTTGGTTTAATACTTTAATACTACGTTAGATTAAAATATACATTTTTCAGGAGTTTGTATTCCCATCAAAATGCACTAACAAAATTTAAGGCCATCTACTTTATCCATGCAAATTTTGGTTCAGCATGCCACAGAACATTTGGAGCCATGATTATATTGTGTATGCTGCAAGCCCTCAGCACTTGTACTTTTAGGGTAATATTTAACAAAACCTTTCCATTTGCTAGAGTATGTTGAAACCTAATGGAGTTTTTAATTTAATCTCTACATGATATGTTACTAAGAAATGCCTATGACAAATGATGCATTGGAAATTATGGCATCTGTGTATTATATTTTCTAAAGAAAACACTGTATTTTATTTCTTCTTAAAGGACTGATGGATTTTTGCACCCTTTACAACGTATCATTTTCAAACAAGAATGGCTCCCTTATCATTTTTATGTTATCATTTGTTTTTGCTTGATATTGATTTTTATTCTTTTCCTTTATTAAGTAACTTCGGATCAATCAGTATATAGGCTTTATGCAAGTTCCTTTTTTTTAAAAAAAATAGCCATATTTAATAGTCTAGCTACCTGGACAGACTTATTGTGGTACTTATGTTTAATCATTCTTGTCATTTTTCTTTGACAAACTGCACCATTTTACTTATCTCCATAATTTTGTTCATGGAATTAATCCAGATAGCATTGTAGAGCTCCACTGCTTCTTTTTCTCTCTGCAAGTTAGACCTTCAGTTGAAAGAAAAGGACACCACATCCTGGACTAAACCATTATTTGATTAATGGGTGCAATTTTATTTTTCTTCTGGTTTTTTGCTGTGAAAGGTATTTACTCATAAGGTTCCATGCTTATTTACCTTAGCATCAACAAATTAAAAGATGTAACATTGTGTTAAAATATCATGTTTTTTCAGTGACATATAAGTACAGGAAAGAGCAAGCCATCAAAGTCAATGCATGACAAGACATGCAAAGGATTAACCTAGAAATGTCTATCCATGCATTATAAATGCACTTTTGCCCACAAATTTCAGACTCAATGAAGTCAAAGAAAAATTTCACCACTTCAGTAGTATCGGCTATCACATATATTGTTTCTCATAGACTGGCACTCATTAACCCACTGAACAGAGTAAGATATATATGACAAACACTCTAGGATTAAACTGCACAGTTGCCCACTTCGGTATCATTCATTCAAACCAAATCCCTATCTTTTCTTTCATCAAGCTGTGTAACCTCTTCTATGATCTCATTGACATTCATGGATAAAAGCACCAATTACAGAAACTTAATACAAGAATTTTTAGAGGCAGAAGATTCCTTTCATGAATATATATTTGTACCTTTATAGTCCAGTTCACCATCAGACTTCCAAACTGGACTCTTAAACTTGATGAGGCAAAGACATTCAACAGTTAATCCAACCACTTAGAAACAGTGTACCAATTCATGTGTTTTGTGACAAAAGACAAAAAATATGTGACATGAAACAGCATTTCTTTTGGTGCTATCTTGTGTAATGCCTTAAGGACCGCAGTTGCCTTAACAGTCTCAAGCACTGTTAAGGCCACAGTTAAGGAGAAGGACTTTGCCATGAGATAAGCACAGAATGGAGTGACAAGATGGCTCTAACTCCAGGCCTCGTGGAGGTGAGATCTGGCTAGTACATCCTGGGCAGTGCATCCAGACAAAAAATTCACACTGTGGTAAACTGTGTAAAGAAGCAACTGCTCATGTGCTTACCACAAGTAGAAAATAGTTCAGCCCAAGTTATGGGATGGATGGCATTCATAACCATGAAAGCCCCTCTGAATATGCCTCTGTGGATACCTGGAGTTTGGACAGTAAATTAAGTCACCACTTGGGCAGTTAATTAAGCTCTTAAGCAGGAGCTTAAGATAAAGGTGGTGCTACTGTCTGAGTGTTATCTCAGATCTCGAGGGAGGTTAACAAAGCTTGGGGAGAAGAATCTATCACTGATGAGGACCACAAAGAATGCAGAATTTATGGGCCCCAAGGAAAGCCAACTTGGCAACTGTGAGAAATCATCTCCATCTTGGTAAAAGGTAATTCTGGCAGGGGAAGATCATGAGCACCAACTCACAGCACAGCAACCCAAGAAACCCACCAACTCAAAACAAGAGAAAAACTACGCATGTGGACTAACTGTCATCAGAAGTGAGGGAATCATTTAACCAATAGAATAAGAGAACTATGACCCAATGAACTTTAATTTCTTTGTGTGCTAAAACATATAAATAGTGAAAAGTTTTGAAAGACCTCTGAAATCCCACCACTGAGAAGCCCAGGGTGAAGAAGGACCAACGGGATGCCACTGGATCTTAGGGTGGTAACTCTCTTCTACTTTGTCTCTCTCTTTCCCACCTCTGCCTTTTCTGTTTCTTTCTTTCTACTTCACCCTGATTGTTAAATAGAGTCTGTGTTGTTGACTTGAACATATGGTCCTGTTTGCACCTTAGTTAAGGGAGAGGCATTCCTCACTAATTAGATCATGATACCTTCGTAAGCTATATCCAAGAAATGTAAGTGGAAGAAAGCGTTCACCACAATGGCACCATTCTGATTTTGCAATGCTAAAATTCTAAATCTTTTGTAGTGTTAATCCACCAACAGACATTCTTATCCTTATGCCAAACTGTTTACTTGGAAGTTAAACATTGTCCCATTTCACTGTTCATCATTTCATCATTCAAACAACTAAATGTTGTTTAATGTCTGATAGATAATTATAGCTATGATAATCTAAGCATTAGAAGTTCATAGAAAGGGACTTTGCTTATTATTAAAGCAGGTTTTTTGTATGCACAAATCTTTCATCAAGTCTACAAAAAAGGAAGAAATCAGTTGAATAAATATTGAAAGTGTGAATATTGAATAAATATTCACGAAGTATATGCAATACATAAAACATATGCAATATTCACAAGAATATCAGCTATTGATTATACACAGGTGATTGAAGAATGACATACCAATAAGGGCAGGAGTATCATCACACAACCAAAATCTCTAAGAATATGAATCATGTGCATAAGTCTAAGTATAGGAGTTGTTCCAAGCCAATAGAAGAGTCACGTGTATGAAATTATGTACCCAGTTAATGATTTCCTGGACTAAAGCAAAAGCAAGTCTTCTGTCGCAAAACATAAATTTATGTTGATTAGTTACATTAAATTTTCATAGTTTTAATGCTGCAGCTCCACACAGTCTGCATATATTATTTCACTTTGCCATCATAAAGTCATCTCATTTTCAAATTTCCAAAGCTTGTAAATTAAAGACACACATTAGAATGGAAATTTAGGCTCTACCAAAAGTCAACTATAGATTTTTCACCAACTTAAATAGGTCCAGTAGCTCACTTTGGGAGTGCAATCTTCATATGTTTTAATTAAAAACATTAGAACAGGAAGAATAGCAATGTCAGTAGCATAAGGGCATTAACTGACCTAGCCAGGACGTTTGGAGACAAAGTGTCTTCGAACCGATCAAAAGACTCTTTGAAGATATATTCTGTTCCATCACCAGGAGATGATCAATATTGCTCATTTTCACAAAAGAATTGAGACAAAGCCAAAAACATTTTCTTATTTCTTCTTCAAGATGCATAGCAGTGGAAGAAATACTATTCAAATGGTGGCATCTTAATTATAGCACAATTTAAGCATGTGCAACAATTCTGGTTTGCCATGACAACAGAAGGCACTCTGCAAAGTTACTCTTCTCATTCAAAAAACTGAGTATGCTCATTTAAGCTCATTCTGAAACCCAGAATAAATCAATATTTTCCAAAATGGGGCATGAGAAAAACATCCAAAAGATATGAAAATTTTATTCTGTAGCAACTTAAAAAAAGATATTATAAACAAAGGTGACAGCTAAAATAAAGAATTCTAATATATTGTCTTTTTTGTTTTACAATGATAAAATAGTGACCATTCACTTGAAAGGCAAAAATTTTCAAGGATGTTTGAAGAGGTAGTATCAGCAGAAGAGAACCAGGTAATGAGTCAATATTGACAGATGCAAAATAAATAATTAGGAAAATTATGTGAGAAAAACAGAGAAATAAAACTAAGAATGTAGTTCTGTAGCTCTAATTTGTTACAATCACTCTATCTTGATGACTGATTAAATTACTTTATGTTATATATACTGGGGCTGGGCAATGACAACAATATGTATTCCACCCCAGGCTGAGCAGAGATAGCCTGATAAGCTTGGAAACAAGACTTTCATGAAATGTCAGTCAGAAATCAGCTTGCTAATAAATTAAATGGAAGACAAAATATCAAGGGGAAAAAGATATTTCTACTTCAGCAGCAGAGGTCAGAAGGTTTGCAATTTGTGAGCCACCTTTATGATACCAAGAATAAGCATCTCTATGGGTTTGTTGTTTGTTTGCTTTTGATTTTAAAACAGAAATGGTGGAAATTCTTTTAGTCTCATTACAGACTAACTTCACCAAAATGCACAAAGATTCTTGCCTGTTGTGGTGCTGAGCACTACAGCAGTTTTGAAAATTTTTCTACCAGAATGAGAACCCTGCAACTCGGATCTGGATTTGTCTTTTCTTGAAGCAGGAGATTCATAAAGAAAATCTCCAGATTTGGGAAATTCACTATGAAGATAAGACTACTTTGCATGCTGTGACATATCTGGTCTGGAATTAGACCATATCTAGTCAAGCATATTGTTGTAAAATGTCCATCATCAAAATTATTTTTCTTTTAACTCCACAGACCACATGTGTATGACACTGATAGTACACAAACCTACAGCTGAGAATTCTGACAACAATTTAACAAAACAGGTCACTGCTTTGTGGCTTGACAGGATTATAGCAAATTTTTCCCCCTCCTCCTCCTTCCTTTCTTATAGTGCTGCTAGATACACATGGGCTTTTTATATGCTTTCTTTCAGGTAGGGACAAAGCTAATAGGAAAAATATTGAGGTAAATTCTTCCTAAAGGATTCTGTTCTCCCTAATTTATAACAGTATTTCTAGGACATTTTATGTCTTGCTTTGACACAAACATGCAAAAAAATTGAAAATAAAGCTAATATTAGTAAAATAATCAGATATGCAAGAGGTCTTTTCCTGACTTGGACAAGAAAGCTAAGGAATGGCACATAGGTTGTGTGTCTAGTGGGCAGTCTTTTTGTACAAATAGATATCTGACTACTTTCTAAGAGTTTGTTGGTGCAATTAAGAGCAGGAGGATATGAATACTTACAATGCTTATTGCTTCATTGCTATTTTGCACTACTCCATCTAGTCTGTGGCTTTAGTGCATCCAAGTAATTTAAGGTATTGAATTATGTTGTTCTTAATAAGAGTCTGAGAATAAATATAAAACTGAATACTTATACATACTTTAGAAAGCTTGCAATGAAGCTGGACTTTCAAGATGCATGTCAGAGGAAGAATTTCCCTAATGTGAAATTTACAGAGATGTGGTGCAGGTTCTAGACAGCAGCCCTCCAGTAACACCATTCAGCCATGTGATCTTATCTAGGGATGATAGAATAGCAAGCCTACAAACATCATCTGCTTTTTATTGGAAAGTCCTGAAATTATCTTTTCTTGGTTTTTTCCGTTGGTTGATAGGGTTTTTTTTCTGTTGCACATTAATGAAGCACTTGCTAAAATGGTCTTTAAAACAAAAACAAAAAACAAAAAAAAAAAAAACCAAAAAAACCCCCTGCATAGAATGTATCTGGCCAGGTCGTCAGTGTAGCCAAGAGGTTCTTATATTTCTGGGAAGCCACTAAGTCTAAATTATATAAGGACCTATTCCATCAACTCAGAGTACCTCAGGAAGAGATAGGCACAAACACAGCTGAGGTTTTGTTCCATAATGCTCCCTGAATTGCTAACTATTGTCCAATGTCTCTTAAACAACAAGGAAAAAATGTCTAACAAAATCAGTCACCTGGCCTGTCCCAGACTAGCTGTTCAGGAGATAAATTGTGTAGAATCAGGTTTCATGGTACCGAAACAGTATAAGCTCAGATACATTTTACACTTTAACTTCTATGCCCTATATCAATATAAGTAGCTTACAAACAGATGTTTTACTACTCAATTCCCTTCAGATTGCAACCAAGATACTTATCTTTGTTTAGTTACATACTGCTGCTAGAGGCATATATAGCCCTAATAATTTTTTAATAGTAAAACAAAAAATGTTTGACATATTTGCGTGTATCATGTGCAATATCAGATAATATTTTCTATGACCATGACATTTTACAAATACCTATATAGTGCTTTGAGCATATAAAACATGAATATAACAAAAGAAAGTATGACTGCTGATCAAATACATAGGAGCAACATTTATTATTAATAGCAAGCATCTAAAACCATCAAGATTTTCACTACCACAAATAAAATCTAATACAGAGAAGTACAAGCTAATGCAGGAACATTTCTTAAACTGACTGAAACCTGGGAAAAGATGGAAAGATTAAAAAAATAACTTCATGAAAGTGTTGTGTTCATTATGCATTAGTGGTCAAAAAAGCAAATAAATAATTGGATATATATGTGATGCAATATACAGCGATTACCCCCAAATTATTTCCCAAGAAATAAAATAACACTATATACAAAACACCATAATTCCTAATTTTTCTCAAGGTAAATTATAATAGTATATGGGAATCAGAGATGAACAATAGATAATAACAGAATGGAAATCAGAGGTGAACAATAGATGATAACAGAATGGAAATACGTTGTTATTTTCGTTAAATTTTTGGGCTACAGTAGTTCTGAAAGACCAAAATTATTATTATTAGGAAAAAACTGTAAATATTAGAACAATTGAGCAAGAAATCGGTTATCCGTTATGTATTTTTCCTTCACAATGTTGCTCCCAAGTGCAACATAACTAAAAGGCATTGCACCTCCTGATAAAATGAAACCTCTATACAATTAGATATAAGAATTTGCAACAATATTTTTTTTAATAACTTTGCAGAATTCTGAGGAAAATTATATTTACCCAAATAATTAAAACCTGTATTTCTATGTCACAGTCCAAAGAAGCACAGTTTAAATTTTTTCAGCCTCAGAATATAGCACAAACATCTTACCAGTGTTCTAGTAGAACAATACTTCTTATCGAGATTTCAAATGTCAAAGCTCATAAAAGTTGAATTTTTTGTAAAGCAAATCTACAATTTAAGGTTTATTACTGTACAGATGTCATCATTACCAGAGCACAAAAAACTGCAAATAAATCTCTGTGATGCTATGCTGTAAAAAAAAGGTTAAAAGTTCTCTTTTGTGCTGGTTCAATACCTTTAACAGTCAATACAAACAAATGGGGGAAAGTGAACAGAAACACAGTGGCAGAAAGTCACATACTAGGGTGAAAAAGTACATCAGAGAAAGTACAACACAATTTTCCTGATTTCTAGTCTTGAGATGCTGATGACCTCTCCAGGTATGTAATATAACAAGTCTATCAAGACCTCAGTTATGTCATTGAAATTAATTGAGATTTAAGATGACCTGTCTTTCTTACAACCTCTTCATTTCTTCCCTTTTTTTGAAAAAAGTAGCCCAGCATTCTAGAGCTCTGAAGCATCACATTAGGTCCGCTAATCTCAATAACTTTTTTGTTGCCTCTATGTGTAAGGTTGATTTTGCAAAGTAAAAGATAAGGGAAGTCTGGAAATCTTATTCTTGCAAAGCTGTGTTTTAACCTTTCCATGACCTGTATTAGATTATGTTGTTGTTGTTCATAAAATTACACATCTCCTCTAAACTCCATCAGTAGTAAACAGCTCTATGACAAGTCAAAATAGTGAAATAGATGGATAGTCTAAACAGCAGGTGAAGAAAAGTCTCTATTTTTGTATTTATTCTGAGATTTCCAGCCATTCATTTCTTAACCTGAGTTATCCTGCTTTGTACTACAGTTTTGAATGACAGAAGCCCAGGCTTGTGAGCTAGCATCTCTTCAATAAGTAAAGCAGGGACCACTGGGACATATCCTTCTTTGAATTCCTTCACAAATTCAACATCTCTTCCACTTCAGATTGGGTATATTTCTATGTTCTTCTCCCCGGGACTAGTAAGGCAGAGATCTTACCTGAATTCTGTATGAGATAAAAAAAATTGTGGGATGATGTCTACTCTCTACTGATCAGGCTGTCTGTCTTTATATCTTTCCAACTGATCAATGATGATGGTGATGAACAAAAATCACAGTCATCCTCACCAAGGTTTTTTACTGCTGTGAAAAGTTATTCAATCACATAACTACCTATAATTAGTTAGCAACTGATAGGAATATATTCAGTGATAAATTAAACACATTAATTTCAATTATACTCTCCAACTTTATTCTTCTTATGGAATAAAAGATACCTCTCATTAGCTGCACTTTATGGAAAAATAAATAACATGCTTTTCTCTCTGTGCAGCTACAACTCCATTTTGATTCTCATCAATCCATGAATGTTGGCACTGGAGACATTTTTCTGCAAGACAAAGCATGCGGATCTGATAGTGCTGTGTATTTGTTCTGCTCTCTGCTTCTATTCAGTTGCTGTATAAAATCTGCCTCAGATTATCTCATAGATGAATGGAAGATATATTACCAGAATTTTGAAAGCCTATTTTGCTCTCAAAGAGATTTAGAGCTGTTTTGAGAGAAAGCAGAGCTGGAACAGTACCAAATACTCTTTCCTAACACAGAATTCTTTCACAGTTAGATTCATGCTTTTTGTAATAATATAGCCATGTTTTGGTGTTCACATTATGGCCCTTTGGTCATTGTTAAGTCTTCCCTTATGCTGTAAAACTACTTGTCTGTCATTCCCCATTACAAAAACATTTCAGACTGTGAAAGGTGATATTACTTTTACAGAGCTAATGTGAAAGGTAAAGGAAAGGTCACTGGCACCACAGCATGGAGGCAAGCATGGGTCAAATCTCCAATGAAGTGGACTGTTATTATTAGCTGCGGACTTATTCTGATAGTGAAGTGGTTTTAAAATTATGCTATATTAATTAGAAGGCTTTGGAAGCACAGTGTCAAGAGTGGGATCAACTGACACACTTTCCTGTGCCTAACTGCATAATCCTGTTTCCTAACATAGATCCATGTCCTTCTTTAGCCCCTCGTCTTTTAAAATATTTATGAGAACTCCTGCAGCAGTAAGGCCTCCAAGAATCTCCTCTGACACCTAACACCTTTGCACCTGCTTTTTTGGTTTTCACACCCCTCCTGCTAATGTTTGATACTGCATCTCATACCAATTCTGTAACACAGCTGTTGTTTTTCATGGATTGACACTTTGACCAACTGCATTGGAAAGCAACTCATCATGAGCTTTGGGCAAATTCAAAGAGAATGTCAGCCCTGAGCAAAGAAGGACAAGGTGAAATCCTGTCTAAAGGAAATGCAA
This sequence comes from Grantiella picta, assembly GCA_013397955.1. NCBI lineage: Eukaryota > Metazoa > Chordata > Aves > Passeriformes > Meliphagidae > Grantiella > Grantiella picta. Next base: position 105,752 of record VZRM01008696.1, read on the forward strand.
TCAAGCCAAGCTACTGGAAAACCATTTCTGAGATTGAAATATGTACACACAGAAATGTTGGCCCAATTACAGTCAACCGGACATTTCCTAGTGATTTAAAATGAAAAATTTACCAGAGGTTGTCTTCCCAGTGCCAAGTTAAGCCCTTTATTACAGAACTCCTCTCTGCTTTGTGGTCCTGAAAAACCCCCACAAATAAAATTCCATTTTTAACAAGTCTGATACATGATCTACAAGGGAGTTCTTCTGGTACCTTATTGGTCAGTAAAACCCCTGGGAAATTAATGTGCTGTACATCCGATTGCATTTTTTATTTATAATTGTCACACACATTAAAATTTAAAAAAATAGCAATGAAAAGAGACAGGTTTGGAAGCATATGGATTTGAAGAATAATGTCGTGGTAAAACAGCCAGATATTTTACATTTCTATTGAGACTGCTGGTATCCCACTTACCAGGTAATGGCTTTGAGATGTGTCAGTCATGGACCACAAAGACAAGAAGTTACAGGAAAATGCCCAGTGGGGACTTATTTGAAGTCTTGCCCACACAAGAATAAATCATGTGCCTCTGTTTTTCCTGTTAAATGTGTGGCTTTGATGAACAGGACCAGATGGAGAAACAGAAACAGGACAAAGGAGACTGAAAATTTTCCATTTGTTGAGCCTCAGTTTTAAAATATCAATTGGAATTGTATTGATATATAAAAAATTATTTGTGTCTGTTCTGGATACTCCTGTGTTTGAAAATCATAGACGACTAATGTTAGTGCCTAATGAATCCCTAATTACATCAGGGTTTTTTAGGGTCACACCTGTTAACATTTCTGAACAATTCAAGAAAAAATTATATATAATTATATTTTTCAGGTAAGCAAAGCAGAGAAACAGCACCAGTTATAACTCCTGAGACGCTAGAAAGCTTTTCCAGATGGGATGCATTCCTGGACCTGTTGGTCATCAGTGCAAGGAAGCTAATTGGTGACATAAAGATTAGAGGCAGACTGGGCTGCAGTTATCACACACTGGTGGAATTCACAATCCCGAGAGATATGAGTCAATCGAAGAGTAAAGTTAGGACCCTGAGCTTTAGGAAAGCAAATTTCCAGATCTTCAAGGGCTTAGTCAATAGCAATCTCTTGGGAAACCTACATCAGGGAAAAGGGAGAAAAACAGAGCTGGCAGATGTTTAAGGATGCCCTCCATATTGTACAAGATCTTTCTATCCCCAGGTGTAAGTGATCAGGCAAGGATGACAAGGGACTTCAATGCCTAAGCAGGGATCTTCTGGTCAAACTAAAGGGAAAGAAGAAAATGCATAGACAGTGGAAGCAAGGACTGGTGTCCTGGGAAGACTATAGGAACACAGTCCATTTGCATAGGGATGGGGTTGTAGCAGAGAGGTCAACTCAGATGACTGAAATAACTGACAAACCCCCCTGGGTCTGAAGAAACCTTCGGGTCAGAGTGACAGAAAATTGTTCCCCCGGCATACCTTGGAGCTAGCCTCATGAATATCAATCAGGAATCAGAAGTATTGGTTCCTGGAGCTCTCCTCCTCTTTATCCCATTTTTGAGTTAATAGCTAGAAAGTTCTTTACCCACAGTGTTATTATTGGTTTTTAAAGTTCTGTATCTGCCCCCCTTGCACCCCTATTCCCAGTTTATCTACCAGTTCTGTATCCCTCTTGCTCCTGTTGATTCTCCTGTGTAAATTCCTCCCATCTTTCCATCCCTCTTAACCCCATGTTCGCTTCCGTTCGGTGCTCTCTCCGCTCATAATTCAGCTGCTTCCGTCCCCCACGTTCCGTCCAGGTTCCACCCGCCTTCTCCTCCCTGCCATTCCTACCAATAAACCCTGGATTCTGAGAACTGAGAGACTGCATCTCCTTAATCACCAAGGCTCCTGATATCCTTCCTTTGGGGAGTCAGCCCGAGCTCGGGTTCCATGGGTCCCAGACCCGCTCCGCCACCCGCAGCGTGGGAGTCCCCTGCAGGGACCTCGTTTGGTGAGGTTTTTGGGGTCCTCCCACTTTCCCAGAGTGAGAAAAACCTCATGGGGTGAGGAAGGCCAAGGTGAAGCTGTAAGTGGATCTCTGCACCCCTGTGAACCTCCATGGGCTGCAGGGACACAGCTGTGTCACCATGCTGCATCCCACGGGCTGCAGGGGAATCTCAGCTCCAGCACCTGAAGCACCTCCTACCCCTCCTTTTGCACTGACCTTGGTGTGTGCAGAGTTGTTTTTCTCACACATTCTCACCCAATTCTCCTTTGGTTGCATCTACATCTGCACAATAACTTTTTTTTCATTCTTAAGTATAAGAAGCATTGGCACCATTTCTGACTGGCCCAGCCTTGGCATTGGCTCTGCCAAACATGGAGGAAGCTTCCGGCAGCCTTTGACATGGTCTCCTACAACATACTTCTTGCTGGGGTGGAGAGACAGGGATTTGGTGGTTGTAGGGTTCAGGGAAAGAGGAATTTGCTGGATGGGGTCATTCCCAGTGTACTGGTCAATGTCTTGATATCTGGATGGACATTGGTGAGAAGTGGCGTGCCTCAGGGCTCTGTGCTGGAGCCAGTGCTATCCACTTTCTTCATTAACAAGCTCAGGAACTGGGCCCATGTGAACATCATGAGATTTAACAAGACCAAGTGCAAGGTGCTGCACCTGGGACAGGACAACCCCCCCTATCAATATAGGCTGGGGATGAACAGACGGACAGCAGCCCTGGGGAGAAGGGCTTGGAGGAGCTGGTGGGTGAGAAGCTGGACATGACCCAGCCATGAGCACTCACTGCCCAGAAAGCCAAATGTGTCCTGGGCTGCATCCAGAGCACTGTGGGCAGCAGGGAAGGGAGGTGATTCTGCCCCTCTGCTCTGCTCTGGTGAGACTCGCCTGGAACACTGCATCCAGATCTGGGGTCCCCAGTGCAGAAAAGGTGTAGACCTGTTAAAGCAAGTCCAGAAGAGAAACACGGAAATTATCAGAATAATGGACAATGTCCTCTGTGAGGACAGACTGAGAGAGTTGGGGTTGTTTAACCTGGAGAAGGCTCCAGAGGAGATCTCAGTGCAACCTTTCATTTCTTAAAGGGGGCTTTCAATAAAGATGGGAGACACTTTTTAGTAGGGCCTATTGTGATAGGACAAGGGTAGTGTTTTTAAACTAAAAGAGTTTAGAATTAGGCTTGATATAAGGAGGGAATTTCTAATAATGAGGGTGTTGAAATGCTGAGACAGGTTCCCCAGAGAGGTGGTAGATATCCTATTCCTGGAAACATTCAAAGTCAGAGTGGANATCCAGAGCACTGTGGGCAGCAGGGAAGGGAGGTGATTCTGCCCCTCTGCTCTGCTCTGGTGAGACTCGCCTGGAACACTGCATCCAGATCTGGGGTCCCCAGTGCAGAAAAGGTGTAGACCTGTTAAAGCAAGTCCAGAAGAGAAACACGGAAATTATCAGAATAATGGACAATGTCCTCTGTGAGGACAGACTGAGAGAGTTGGGGTTGTTTAACCTGGAGAAGGCTCCAGAGGAGATCTCAGTGCAACCTTTCATTTCTTAAAGGGGGCTTTCAATAAAGATGGGAGACACTTTTTAGTAGGGCCTATTGTGATAGGACAAGGGTAGTGTTTTTAAACTAAAAGAGTTTAGAATTAGGCTTGATATAAGGAGGGAATTTCTAATAATGAGGGTGTTGAAATGCTGAGACAGGTTCCCCAGAGAGGTGGTAGATATCCTATTCCTGGAAACATTCAAAGTCAGAGTGGATGGGGCTTTGAGAAACATGATTTGGTTAAAGATGTTCCTGCCCATGGCAGGGGGATTGGACTAGACAATCTTTGCAGATCCTTTCCAACCCAAGCTATTCCATGATTCTATGATTTTGAAAGGTCTTCATGTTTGTACTTGCTTGTATAAGGACTTAGCTGAAACTGTCTGTGCACCAAAAATACAAGATTTAATTTGATTTTTTGAAAACACAGTGTGTTAAAGCAGCCAGAAAACATAACCTTTTAATTTATCTGAATTTCAAAGATCAGTTTATACAGGATTGACATGAAAACGTAAATATGCACTCTGACAAATTATTCATATGCTTTAACAGTCTCTAATTCCTTCATTTTGGTCTATCCGGATGATACAGAAAACATTCAGATCACTTACAGATCAATACTCAGATGTAGTATTGAACACTGTTCAAAGCAGAATAACTTTGTAAAAAAACCTTTTTCGATTTGTTTTTTGTTTCAGAACATCTGCTGCGAGCATTTCTGTGTTGTTCCTGGTGGAACTGTGGAATGACTTGCCTGTCCTATGACTGACAGCATGTGCTATACCAGATGGTATGGATGGAGGAAATTAGAACTTCTTCATCTTCCCTCTCTTCTCATTGAAACTCCTTTGGGTCACATAGATATTGTTGGTTGCAGCAATATTAGTGGAAGGAAAAAAAGAAGCCCACAGAAATTATGTATCTTTGAAATATCATGCACAGGTAACTCTAATCATGTGATTCCGTAAATAACTGTAGAAAGTAATACTTTTTTAAGAAAGTGCACCTGAAAATAAGTTCAGAGCAGTATTTCTACAAACTTTTATCAGAAAATATATTATTTATAATACAGCTTTTATTCCTTGAAGAACAAATTTATTGCACTACCTGCATGATGATGATAGCGAGGACCTCTATCCAACAGTTAAAATACAAATATTAGCATCATACTAGTTCTTAAATTCACATGAAAAATATACAAGAAATTTGGAAATAAATCCATCCATCCCCTTCTCTCTGTAGCTACTAATATATAGTATCCAGTGCAATCAGACTATGCTAAGAGAGGGACTGGATAAGATACAGGACATGCCTCTCCTGAGCATGTTAGCTAGAAGAAAAAAGTCATCTCCTCCTAAGAGTCTTACAAGCTATGTGCCATATTAGGGAGGATTATCCTAAGCCTCACAGTGTACCTTCCTCTGCTAAACTTTGTTACTGAGGTCTAGAAGTAGCTGTTACAAACTGGCTGCATAAACGTAATGTCATGTAGGTTCCCTTTTCTTATATTTACATTTACATTTTATTTCATTTATATTTCCACTCCTGTACAGAGGAAGATGTTATTAATTTGCAACTATGGCTAATGCAGATTTGAATTCAACTGCAGATCCACAAACTTTTTCTGCCAAAAGTTTACTTTCAACTTTTACTAATCAAATATTTATGTTAACTGTAACTTTTTAATACCTAAAAATCTTAAACATCCAACAGTAGAATAAATAAAAATAAATTTAAAAGTAGACATTGTAACAGATAGCTCTTCTTTGAACATAAAATGGAATGGTATTAAATCCTAAACCTTGAGAAAATAAAAGATGAGGTCATACATCATAAATTTTTTTCATGAAGCATCAGATGACTTCATTTTAAGATTTAGTGAGATGGCTTGCAGAGTGCTGAAAGGGGCATTTTCAAACAGAAAAAGAGCTTTCCATTAGAAATGAACCAGACAAGTGAGCCTCTTCTTTCCTCCTGGTGTTATGGCACACAGCATGTCCCTCAAGGAACAGTTCCAAAGCACACCCAAATAGAAATACTGAAGAAGTCCAGGCACTGGACATACATGTTCCTAATAGGTTGACACTGTTACTCCATGAGGTGCATGAGGATAAGAAAAATGTTATGGTTTCAGATGGGGTGTCTCTCTGGCCATTACTCTATGTAAAAATCCCAAGGCAAAATTAGGCTTTCATCATATCTACTGGGCTGCAGCTTGCCTTTATTATTTTTGACTGTTTCACACTGAAGAATACTGATGCTGTTCTTACACACTTCTTTAATCGTCCCTGAAGAAACTTTTAAGGATTTGAAAGTCAAATAAAAATTTACCTTCCTAACAGTGGATAAACAGGAAATATTTTTATCAACACTCTGTGTTCTTTTTTGTATTAGTTGCCAAGATTTTTCTTTCTTCCTAATATTGTAAAGGGAAACCATTCTCCTATCAAAGCAGCGTGCAGATATTTGCTTGTTTATAATCTCCAGTTCTCAGCACTTATACCACACCAGAGACATGACCAGCACTTATGAGCATTTCACTGGATTCATGGATGTTAGCAACAATTGTATTAGACAATAAATGATAATACTTGGGGTCATAACTACTTTTATTGCTTGTCCATGACAAGGTGCTGGCAGTGTGGGGAATTCAGGGTGGTCTCTGTGGGAAGACACCAGGGGCTGTCCCAAATGAACACCAACACTTCCAGATGTTTCCAAGGGACCCAGCACAGGACACAGCCATGCTCCTCAGCAAAGGGTATGCTGCCACTCTAAAAACTTGTTCAAGAAAGGGTGAAAAAATCCACCAGAGAAAAGGGGTGAATGAAAAGAGTGCTAAAGTACAGGGGGAATAGCATGCCAGAGCAGGAGGAGGAGGAGGTGCTGCATGGAGGAGTATACACTCCACACTACAGCTCATGGAAGACTCATGCTTCTGCAGATGGATATCCCTGAAAAAAGCTCAGCCTGTGGGGAACCCACATGAGGGGAAAACCAAAGAGTGAGGGGGAAGGAGAAGTAGCTATAAACCACTGTGTACTGGCTGTAACTTCCCTTGCCTCCCTGCACTGTGCAAGGATGGAAGAGGAATATGAAGTGAAGTTGACCTCAGAAGAGAGGGGAGGAAAGATTTTGTTTTAGTTTTTTCCTTACCACTTAAATCTATATTGACAAATATTAAATTAATCTTCCCACGGTACAGTCTGTTTTGCCTACAAAAGTAAATGAGAAACAATCTCGCTGTCTTTTATCTTAAACCATGAGATTTCTTAAACTGTTATATATATCTCTATATATATGTATATCCCAATGGCATGCTGAGGAGGGAGGTGAAGTGAGCAGACAAGTGTGTGTTTGCTTATTAGCCAAATCTTGTCCACCACTGTCTTCCTGTTTTCCCTCTTTAGACTGTTCAGACCAATTCAATATTTTAATTTATTAAAGAGTTTCCTGCCAATCACTACAACTATTTGTCCATCTGAGATTCAACATCAGACACCCATTACGTTAGGAAGGATATTGATGCAATTGTTTTGAATAACATGAGCCATATTGAGTATGCCAAAGGCCAAAAACTTTGCAGCATTTCAAATCATTTGACAAAAGTGTTCCTTTAATTGAATGTTCAGCTTCCAAAGCTGCCCTTGAAATGTTGATTCTGGGAAACTAAATTTCTAATCTAAATCAAAAGAGCTTATGTAGCCTACCTCCCAGATCACTACAGATATAAATTGAGTTCCAGCCTCCAGAGAAACACAACAGATAATGTCAGTACTTTTCTTCTTGACCTTTTTGTGCCATACTAACATGAAGTCGCTTGCAGTTTTTGCTGTTATATAAAGTTATTTGCACAGCTTCAATTTTTTTCCATAGCTTTTAAGTGAACCATTATGCAGTAACCTATACTCGGTTTTGTGGCTTTCAGTCTCATTGAATAGGAGACTTTCAGAAGGGAACAATATTTCTGAGCTCTCCAAAAGAAACACTGACCTCTTAGGACTCACCCCTGGAAAGATTTACATGCACAGAAAGGTTTACAAGCAAAGGCTACTCATAATGCGTAAACATGGATAAACCTTTGCACTACAAGACCTCTGCAAGCAACTAGGAAAATACTCAATTATTTTAACATTTCAGTGACTGGGGGTAAATTTACCATCCACAGGCTTGAATATACTCACTTTTCCAAGATATTTTATTTAATCCTTTTGCCTGTTCAGACATGACTTTCTGATTCCATTATGGTTCCTTTTTACCAACTAAATTCTATCTATTTTGTTCCCTGGTTTTGCTATCCAAAGAAGGAAGAGAGGAAGGAGAAAGGAGACCTGCTGAGTTTATTCTGTTGCTAGCGCCTCTTTGCCAGGTCCACTTATGATGGGAAAGTTCACTCTTTGTTTCTATATCGTTCACACAATTTTTTAACAATTCTTTTCAGATAAACAACTTTACTATGAAAAGTCAGAGGAGAAAATTAGTTACTATTACTTTCCTCAGAAGAGAACATAAGCAGGGCTCAATCAGATCTCACATAAGTTTAATCCACTCCAATACTGCCTGTGAATCACCAGTAACAGATGTTTAGAGAAAAAGTAGGAGTCAGTAAAGAGGAGCCTGACCCTTTTCCCTAAAGATCCCCCACTTTATCCCCCCAAAAATCAGGATATTAAGAACCTGAGAAATACAGATGACAGCTAAAATTGTGGTTAGGTACCAGCCAATGATTTTATTTCTCCCTGACAATACATCTCAGAGCAGCTGTGGCAGAGAGCAGTTATGCAGCCAACAGAAAAAAAAACAGTGGTGGGTGATCTTTTCTCAGTCTGTTATATATTCATGCCACTCCTCACATGTAATATCCCTTTCAGAGAGATACTTGTGCTCGTAGCAAAATGCAGTGCTGTTTATAGGACTCTCCATACTGTTTTTAAAGGAAAACAGACCCTGGGAACAATCAAAGTATGTATGTGAATTTGACTATCAAGATACACTTCATTTTTACAGAAAATACCTGTTTGCAGTCTTCTGCTTATTACCACTGGCCAAATGCCCTTCAGGATCATGTCCTCCTTCATATAACAGAATATATATAAGTAAAATTTAGTCACTTGAAAACCAAAACAAAGTACCTTGGCCCTATTCAACTGCTGCTAAGGCATTTTCAATGATCGTACTAGTAAAACGTTACTGCTAAAAAGCATAAGGAATGTGATTCAATCTGTTAATAAAAGATTTGAACACTGTGATAAAATAACTTTTAAGCCAAATAAAAAAAAAAAAAACATGGAAACAAACATAGTTATCTTACTTCAAATGGGAGCTCTGTTATTTCCATATTTCCAGACAAATCCAGTTTTTCTAGATTCTCACAATCACCCAGTTCTGGAGGAACTGACTTCAAATTATTGAAACTCACATTGAGCACTTTGAGGTTTTTTAAGCAGCCTGTTAGGGTAAGATAATTCAAATCAGTGTACTTAAAAAAAAAAAAAAAAAAAAGGAGAAAGTAAAAATAAAATGTATACTCAATTTAGCAAAGTGAAAGCCCTTTATTGTGATGATGAGTAAGAATAATAAACATTTTCTGCAATGATCACTAACATTTGAGGGGCTATAGTGCCCCTTAATCAGCAATGGTTTTAGTGGGAGTTTGAAAGAAGGTAGCAAACACTTGCAAGGTCTTGTTTCTTCCAATTATGAGATACCTCTTGACCTCAGTTGAAAGCAGAGAAGTTGGCTTTTTGTTTGGCCATTGTAGAAAATTTTCCTGCCAACTGAAAATCATCTTAGCAACTTTTATACAACCTGTTCATTGGGAACAATTACTCCTACTAAACTTACTGCATCAAGAATTATGCCTTTAATATCCTGCATTTCATACTTTTGATTATAAAAGATAATGGATATGTGCCTTATTTCTTTATTTTCTTTATTGTGATTTATCATACCTATTGGCTTAATTTTAAGGCCATTATAATATTCTAGGCTACATTTAGTCACAAAGTATTTTGTTTCTTCAAATTCTAACATTACATAACCTTCAGCAAAAAAAAAAAGGGTTAGAAACATCATTAAAATGCATTATCCTGAAAAAATGCAAGTTATACTGTGATATAATCAAAGGGGAAGGAATTTGTATATATCAAGCTGATGTGTTAACAAAGGAATCATTAAATACATAGAAAAATGAGAACATTTCATGGAAAGCCCTGTTTTTGTATTACATGGATTATCACAGAGCAGCAGAACCCTTAAATGGTTTCAGTTGGAAGGAACCTTCAAAAATCATTTAGTCCAAAGCCCTGTCCAACCTGACTGAACACTTCCCATGATGAGTCATGCACAATTTCTTCAGGCATACTGTTCCAGTGTCACATCACTTTCATCATAAAAAATTTCCTATGTCCAATGCATAACTACTCTCTTTCAGTTTGAAGTCATTGTCCCTTGTCAGTACAGGCACTGGAAAAAAGTCTCCCTCTATCTTTCTCATAAGCCTGGTTCATATGTTGAAGGGCAGTAATAAGGTGCCAGTGGAACCTTCTCCAGTCTAAATAATCCCAACTGTCTCAGCTTTTCCTCTTAGAAGTGTGCTGGACCCCTGACAATCTTCATGGGCCTCCACTGAAGGCACTCCAACAGGCCCATGTCTTTCTTGTACTGGAGGCCCCAGGACTGGATGAATTACTCCAGCTGGAGTCTCACAGTGATACCCTCCCTTTAGCCTTCTGGTCACACTTCTTTTGACGCAGCTCAGGATATTCTTGGCTTTCTGGGCTGCAAATGAACACTGACAGCTCATATCCAATGCTCATTCACCAGTATTCTCAAGTCTTTCTCTGTGGGGCTGTTCTCAATCCATTCATCCCCCACTCTGCACAGATATTGGAAATTGTCCCAGCCCACGTGCACAATCTTGTACTTTCCCTTGTTGACTTCCATGAGGTTCACGTGCACCCATCTCTAAAGCTTTTGAAGGTAGTCCTGGATGGCCTCCCTTCTTGTAAGGATATAACTGTATATACTCAGCTTGTTATCACCTACAATATTCTCTTCCACTCAGTTATATTCCTGTGGTATTCTCTTCTACCCAGTGACAGAGTAAAGCATTCAGAAGGAAAAGCAGAAGTGAGAAATATAAATGTAATTCAGCAGCTGGAAACTGGGAGAGAACAATGCCATGTGTCAACAGGCTCTCAAAGCAGACTAGATATTAGAAAACCAAGGCAAGATATACAGGATTCACAATCGTATATTATTTCAGAATACTGGATCTGGTCAGGACAGGGTTAATTTTTCCAGGAGCTGATATAGGTCATGGCCGGGACCCAGAGGTTATTCTATACCACTTTACACAATTTTCAGAACTGGGAGAAAGGGACTTTCTTAAAGGAAGAAGAGCTTCTGGTTTAGTCAAGTAACCATGGCAGATGGAGCCACATGGTTTACTAATTTTCTATTATCAGGGTGTTTTCTGTGTGAATTTCTTCTTTTTTTGTACCCTCTGTCATTAGTATTGTGGTTGTTATTGTACATTTTATTAACTTTTTGCTGTTTCCAGTAAATTGTTCTTCTCTCAATCTGTAATCTTTGCCTTTTGTGCCTCCAATTCTCCTCTCCAGGAGGGGAAAGCCAGGGAGTGAGATGGAGTAGTACATGGTTTGAAGAGTCTCAGTGCGGGCACTGAATTGGGGCATACCATTCCTAAACCATAACAATCAGTCTTCTATTTACAATCAATTTTTTTTTAGAGATTCTGGTGTTTCATTAGATTTGGATGATATTGGAGTGCACAAGTCAAGTCCTCAAGTCAATATCATAATAGTGAGCTTATCCTTAAGACATTAACACTTAAAACTTCTTCCAAAGCAAATGTTGGTTTAGAGTTGCTCACCTTTTGCAATCTGTGGAAAGCCTTACCAGAAGCTACTGGTGCTTCCACAGAAAAGGATATGGGCAGTTGAAAGTCCTACATTTTTCCCTGAGAAATTGCCATTGTCAGAGCCAGAGACATGCAATCTGATGGTCAACACTAGCAGGCACCAGATCAGACAGCATTTTACATAAACCCTGTCATTTCTCTTGGACACGACATTGTCTTCAAATGATGACTGGACCACCCACATCATCTCACATGTGGCAGACCAGACATATATTGTGAGAATTCTGTTATATTAATCTCTACAGGTTACAAGAAAAACATAGACTCTTCCACTCAGTTCCTCACAGTTTCAGCTCTGCCAGAAACAGAAACTGAGGTGTATTTGAAATTTCAGCTGTCTTTCTAGGACGGTGATCTTGTTTTCCTTTTCTGTAAGCTGCTTGTTTAGTTAAAAGAGCAGAAGGAAAATTTTCTGTAAGACTACAACAGGCATCGTTTTGCCAGCACACTACTATCTGACAAGGGTCGTTGGCATAATAAAACTAATTTAACGGTGTTAATGTGTGAACTATTTTATTTCCATATTTTTAAGCACCTAAAAATAATAGAAGTTTAGCCTACCCATCAGGAAGCCTTACCAGGTGTAGTATCATGATGGAGATGAAGATATTATATCACATGCTAAGTGTCACAAACAAGAATTTACCACTTCATTGCAACAAAATAATCACTGAAACATAAATGTCTTTAAAATAGAGAATCAGAAAATCACAGTTTATTTACCCAATCAATTAATTCCTTGGTAAAGAAGAGCAAATCCCATTGGAATGAAAAAATAACTGTTTGCTCACTAGCCCTGGAATATTTTGTCTGTTCTTTTAGCACTGGAATATTTTATTGGTTCTATCTGGAATGCAGTTTATGTTTCTCATAGCAACTCATATGATGCTATGTTTTGGATTTGTGACCGAACAATGGTAATAACTGAACAGTGCTAACACAGCAAAGTCATTTGTTTCTCACTCTGCTGCCGCAGTGAGTCAGCTAGGAGCAGACAAGAGGCTGAGAGGGGACAGGGCTGAGGCACTCCATCCAAATTGACCAAAGGAATATGCTAGAGTGTAAAATGTCACATTCAGCAGTAAAAGCTGGAGACAGGAATGGGAGGGAGTTTTCCAAGGTCCCTATTGCTTAGGGACTGAATGTGGATCAATTTTTGGTGAGTGAGCGCTTTTACATCACTGGTTTATTTACATCTTCTTCACTTATTAAACTGTCTTCATCCTGATGCATGAGTTTTCTCACTTTTGTGTTTCCCTTTCTCTCCCCATCCTGCTGTGGGAGGCTGAACTGCAGGGGACTGAGCAAGCTGTGTGAGGCTTGGCTGCCTATGAGTGTTAACCCACAACAGATGTAGTTGTTAATTTTTCAGTCACTGAAATTTCTACCTCTCAGTTCCATTAGTAGTTGGAGAACTAATGCAGGCAGGGCTTCTAGGGTTACCATCATGCTAGTCACCCTCTTGTCTAACTCTGTTCAGATGGTCATCTCTGATGCATTAGAGATATGGAGCAGAATCACTTATGAAAAGAAAATCACAAAAAATGTAGCAGCCTTCCCGGGTAGCGTGATGGACTCAAGCACAGCTTCTCCATCTGACTTTCACAGCGTTGACCATGTATGTCAATGCTCCCAGTATGGCTTGCAGGTATGAGAAAAAAATAAGTAGGAAATGCATCATATTTTTTCTTGTGATATATAATGTCTCTCTAACCCAACAGAAGGTCACTACAGAATCTACAGTCAATTTACAGTAATTGCTGCGACTAAGATTATGAAAATTACTGGAAAAAACCATGAATCTTGCAACTGAATTTAATTTCCACAACAAACTCAGGACAACAGAGATGAATGGGATGAATTTTGCCAAGATCTGCCTGCAGGGAGAAATCTCTTGGAATTCTGTATAGGGGCTATATTTCATCTCTGGGGTCTCAGTGGATGAAGTTATGCCACCTGACAAGTGAGCAGTAGTCAAGCATTAACAGCCCCTCTAGGATGATAAAATATATATATGACTAACCAGGACCTCCTGGATAAAATCCTTACATGACTACATAATCCCTTTTTTCTATTTATCGTGTTCCATTTTAAAAGTAGTTTATTTTTTACGTCTGCTACTGTTATGGAAAAACATTGTTACTGAGTTTCATAATTTTCTTTATTTTTTAATAGTCTTCAGATTGCTAGCCTAAATTTATTCATGGAAGTACTTTAACTGTTAATTCTTTTGTCTGTTTTATCTTTAATTAGCTCTTTCCCTTCTCTGGTGTTTACTTCTCTGATGTTTGCATAGGTAACAGACTTATTAGAATTTACTTTGCTAGCCTGAATAAGCCATTTTATCTAATCCCTGCTGACAAAATAAAAATTCACCTCCTTAAATGGTCCTAATAGACTTATTTTGCATCTGTTCTCATCTAAAATTACTGGATAGTCCTCCTGTGACTGTTAGGTTTGGAATTTCATTTCTTCAGTTTTGCACTTAATGATCTCAGAGTTGCTGCACAAAAACTGGATACATGACCTTGAACTTTGCAATTGTGGATTTAATCTCTCTATTTTTTCAGAAGCCTGTCTGCTCATCAACCTTTCCATATTTCCACGTGTTTTGCAGTAACAACACACAGCCCAACTTTCTCAGCAGAAAATTTCAGTAACTCGGTTCCTCAAAATTACTAAATTATAAAGTCAAGACTGATCCTTGAAAAACTCCACAAATTACCTTCCTCACGACCAATACCTTCTCTTTCCAAATAAGCACATTTTTGCCAGCACATTTTTGCCTCTAGTTTAATAAGTCTTTTGTTCATTTTTATAATTCTTGCATCAAAGTCCATTTTGTTACATTCAAACATCCATTTTCCATAGTTCTTTGCATCAAATACAGAGATATTCATGGAACACCAGGCAGAAAAGGTCTACTACTTGAAGCTCAATCACCTTCTCAAAAGAAAGACAGAAACCTAATGAGTTGGGAACTACTTGCTTTTCCTTTATAAATTTTTTATTTCAGCCTGGTTTCCACTCAGCACCACATCTTTAATTACTCCTTCTTCTAAATAACTTTTTAAAATTTTTACAACCAACAATCTACATAAGGATAGAGTTAGGCTGTATGAGCTGCCAGAATGGTTATCCAGATTACCAACTGAGATCTGTTAAGATAACTTTGTTAGAAATAGAGCAAAAATGTATGACTATAAATCAACATTCATGAAAACTAAAGAGTCTCAAATCCTGTGCCTTAACTGAAGGAGCACAAAATTGCGGAGCACTGAATCCCAAAATACTCTTCAAATAACATAGACATTGTCAGCTGGAGGAGGGGGAATAAGATGGGTGATAAGGCAGTACGTATGATTTTCACGACCCTGAAATTTTCATTTAGGGGTTTATTAACTACTTCTTAGTGCAGAAGTTCTCCATTGCCTTTGGCATGCTGCCCAGTCAACATCAGGCTTAATGAGCATTCAATACAGCCATTGAGGCAGCTGTAGGAGGGCAGAAAGGAGGTGACATCCCTTCCTTGACTGCAGAGATGTAGAGCAGGGTTTGACTCCCACACATGCTACATATACATTCAAATAATATTCAGGCACAACCTCTAAATTAAAAGTAGTAATAGTAAAATCATTCCTGCTACAATACTGCTCTTAACTATGCTTAATGTCACTGAATTTTCATTTCTATAAAATATGCAAATTCTGCAATTAAACAGCTAACATATCTGTGCTTTCCACAGAGAGGCAGTAAAAGCCATAATGAAATCCATAGTGTCCCTGAAAGTTTCACAATTAAGATTTATTTTCTCTTAGATGGGAGATGCAATATCATAGTTGTTGCCTTAGATTACATTTATTCACAGTTTAAATTTTTAATTCATTTTTAAAAAACTGAACTGGTACTTAAATTCTTTAATTTCTTATATGCAATGCAGCATTCTAATAATGGTAATACATCTCACATTTTACACAAGCCTATGTTAGTGAACCTAGCAAGGTATGAGAGACAAAATAAAGATGAGGTTATAGAATGCCCTTATTATCTAAGGATCCCATTGAATGCAAATGCAGATCCACTTGTGCGAACTGTAGTTAAACATTGGGCAAATTTTTACATTAATCTGCAATCATACAATCCTTGAATTATGGAATGGCTTGGGTTGGACAGGACCTTAAATATCATCTATTTCCAGCCCTAGAGCCATAGCCAAGGGCACATTTCATTAGACTAAGGTTCTGAAAACTCCATCCAACCTGGTCTTGAACACTTCCAGGGATGGGGCATCCACAGTTTGTCTGGGCAACCGGTTTCAGTGCCTTACCACTCTCACAGTAAAGAATACCTACCTAATATCTAATCTAAACCTACCCACCTTAAATTTATGGCCATTACTCTTTGTCCTGTTACTACCTGTTACTGCCCTGGTAAACCATTCCTACCCAGCTTTCTTACAGGCCCCCTTCAGGTACTGAAAGGTCACAGCAGGATCACCCCAGAGCCTTCTTTCCTGCAGGCTGAACAAGCCCATTTCTCTCAGCCTGTCATCATAGGGGAGGTGCTCTATCCCTCTAATCATCCTTGTGTCTCTCCTCTATTATCATTCCAACAGGTCCATGTCCTTCCTGTGCTGGGACCCCAGAGCTGGATGCAGTGCTCCAGGTGGGTCTCACCAGAGCAGAGCAGAGGGGCAGAATCCCCCCGTGGCCCTGCTGCCCACACTGCTTTGGATGCAGCCCAGGACATATTTGGCTCTTAGGGCTGCGGGTGGATATTGCTGGTTCATGCAGAGCCTCTCACACATCAACTCCTTCTCAGCAGGGCTGCTTGCAATCAGTTCATCCCCAGCCTGTGCTGATATCCGAGTGTGCCTCAACCCAAGCACAACAGCTCACACTTGGTCTTGTTAAACCTCACAAGATGCACGAGTCCAGTTCACGGGGTCATGTCCAGGTCACTCTGGATGACAGACAGATTAACCTATCCTTTGAACAGGTCAACCACACTACTCAGCTGGGCATAGCTGCAAATTTGTTTGAGGATGCACTCAAACCCACTGCCTACATCATAGATGAAGATATTGAATAGTATTGATTTCAATACAGACCCCTGAGGCACACCACTACTCGCCAATGTCCATCCAGACACTGAGATCTTGACCAGTACCCTGGGAATGAGACCATCCAGCCAATTCCTCATCCACTGAACAGTCCACCTATCAAACCCATGTCTCTGCACTTTAGAGAGAAGGGGTTTGTGGCAGACCATGTTAAAAGCCTTACTGAAGTCCAGACAGATGACAGGTTAGCCCTTCTCTTGTCCACTGATAAAGTGACCACATGGTAGAAGGTCAATATGTTGATCAGGCAGGACTTTTCCTTGCTGAAGCTATGCTGGTTTTCTCAAACCATCCCCCTGGCCTCTCTGTACCTTAGCATAGCTTTCAGCAGGATCTATTTCATGATCTTCCCAGGGACAGACCCCAAGGTCCTCCTTTCTATGTTTTTCTAAAATGGGCGCAATGTTTCCTGTTTTCCTGGGACCTCACCTCACTGCCATGACTTTTCAAATGTCACAGGGAGTGCCATGGTGGCTACATCAGGCAGTTCCCTCAGGCTTCTGGGATTCACCTCATCAGCTCCTCAGACTCACCTATATTCAGGTTCCTCAGGTGGTCGTGAACATTTACTTAGAGTGCAAGTGACTTAAATCCCCCAGTCCCTTCCTTCACTCAGGAAGCATGAGAAGAGAGGTTGCATTGAAAACTGAGTAGAAAAATCCTCATAAAAACAGTCAACTTGCAATACCTGTGTTTAATACTGCCTCTTCAAAGGAGGAATATAAACAAAATTTTCCTGTTTCATACAAGACTGAGCTGTTGGACAAACACTGAATGCTGAATAAATGACAAACGTAGTAGATAAGTTTGCAGTTCCTCAGAACTAGATGGCATTTAAGCTGAGAATTGTGAGTTTCTTTTTGGAAACTCACAAAACATATTAGGAATCTTATTAAAAGAAAAAGCTATTTTAGGTATGTAGAAGTCATTTAAAACTGTATTACTAATAGTTTTCCCCTCTGAGTTCTAGAAAATTGGATTAATGGTATGCAAGAATGAAATTTTACACTGTGAAGTAGGAAAGAGACAAAAAAATCCCTGTGATTCTTATTAAAATATGTCTCAAAAGCAGTTATTTTTAATCTTTAATATTTGGAAAATCAAAAATGTGAGAGAACAAGGTACAAATATTTTATTAACAGCTCTGAGATGTTTAATGAATAATTTCTGAGACAAAAAAAATCCTGATATAGCCTTACAATCCCATCCCAGCATAAAGCCTTTGGGATCATATGAAACTGCAGTTCACTACTTCCTATGTGAATATGAGAATATATTGTTAGATATTTTCATTTATAGCAATTACTAATGTACTAGCACTAATTTATATACAGCAACTGCACTGCAGCCACAAAGTCAAAGACAGAGCTGTAATCTCACTCAGATGTAAAAAAAAAAATCTCCTGGCTACACCCCATTCATGATTTTTTTCTGTCATTCCTAGACAAACCAGATCTCACCAATTTAAGGCAGAGAACTCCATTCTGCACTTCTGTTTTTTTTTCACATGATTCCCATTAAAATATTTGCTGTTACACAAAAAGTATCAAGTCAAAAGTACTCTCAACTGTCTTCTGTTACAAATCTGGTCTTGGTCAAGTACATATATGACTATAAAATTGTGATTTGAAATATCTTATAAGAGATTCAAGTCTTTCTTCTCTGATTCAGAGTGGAGTATTATCTTCTAAATCTGGTAGAACAGAAGTATGAACTTCAATATTCCAAAACTTCTACTGCAGCATTATTTTTTTCAATGAAAATATTCTTATCTCCTCATGTTCTCTCATACCTTTACCTTCGGTGAGAATCAAAAGTCATCCCAACATGGCTCACCAGGTTATCCTCTGCTGGATGATTTGTTGATCTAAACTTGACTTCAATTCTGTCTGAAGATTACACATTCAATAAGATGCATGTGACTACCAACATCAACTATCTGTCATTACTCTCAAGTACATTTTAGCTGTGTTATCTACCTAGTTATTGCTGTTTTGTAGACAGAAGACAAACTGATGAATACCTTAGCACTTAACTTTTCCATACACCTTACCTTCTGATTTAACACTTAGTCCTCACTCCTTGCTTAGATAAAGCTCCAAAATCAAACCCTCATTGATTATTGTCCATGTGAAAATTTAGTAGATAAATTGACTAAAGTATGAAAGGTTTCATTTTGAAGCAGTACTCAAAAACTTCAAAATATCCAGAACTTTTCATAATATTGTCTGATGAAAATAATTAACATTTCCAATACACACTAATGTCTGTCTCTGTATGCATATATACATGAAATAAAAGCTTAGCTATTTGCAACCATCTCCCCCTACACTTAAACAAACAAAGCATTACACAAATTGAGACAAAGCTTCTCTGTAATTTATGCCTTTACAGAAAGGGCAGTTTCGCTGCCATATTATCAGGTGGCCTATCAACACAGGACATTCAGTAAGACTGAAAAAGACCATGAAGTTTTGGCAAAAATGTGCTGAACTGTTCAGTTGCACAGCCTTGGAGTACCTTTTTTGTATTATTTCTTTCAGAACGACATCAGTGAACATCCAGAATTTCCTGGATAGGTGGAATTACTGCTGTGATGTAGAATTATTGTATCAATAGCACCTATATCTTAGCAAATTTGTCATTTTGGTTATGCAGTGTTTAATGTTGAAATCTATGTTTCTAGAGAGGAGTGCTGAGATTTAATGAATCTTGAAAAATGAATCTTGAAAAATAAAATTTCTGAACAAAAATAAAATTTCTGAACAAAAGTTAAGAGGAGGATGGTGAGTGTTTTAACACTGTGTCTGAGGGAAGGCCTACAGCAAACCATTTTCTAACATTCTCTGTCCCTTCCAGGCAAACATTTACATAAAAAAAAACCCAGCAACAAAAACATTGAAAGGAAAAAATCATGGGTATAAGCTAGCAGGATAAACATATTAGAGGTAAAGTGAATGAATGGGAATAACATAAAAGCTACTGATGAGCAGAAATCACATCATTTCAATGCAATTGAAAGAACAGTGATTGCTACTAGAAACACTGAGATTTTTTCCTCGTTTCCCAAAAAATGTCTGATATGGGCTCTACATTATCCTCTACTAGAACAATGTACTTGTCACCTGGTCACCAGTGGTGTTCCCCAGGGCTCAGTGTTGGGACCAGGCATTTTTATAGTCTTTACTGTTGTTCTGGATGTGGAGATTGAGCGTCTCGTTAGTCAGTTTGCAAACAACGCTAAGTATTGACCAGCTACAGTATAGGAAAGATGTTCAGAGTCATCTGGACTGGCTCAATCAATGGGCTGAGGGCAGTTGTATGAGGTTCAATAACACAAAGACCTGGGTCCTGCCCTTGGGTCATAACCCAGCCCCATAAAGCACTACAGGCTTGGGAAAAAGGAGCAGGAAATCTGCCTGGCAGGAAAGGACCTGGGAGTGTTGGTTAACAGTCAGCCAAATATGACCCAGCAGTGTGCCCAGGTGGCCAAGAAGGCCAAAGACATCCTGGCCTGTATCAAAAATAGTATGGCCAGCAGAACCAGGACAGTGATTGTCCTGCTGCCCTCAGCATAGGCGATGCCATACATCAAATCCTGTGTTCAGTTCTGATCCCCTGTCCTGGCTTTGTCCAGGACAGGGCCAAATTTTGCAGCAGCCAGGAGGGAGCATTGCTAATACCAAGAAGTTATTCTATATCACCTCCCATCATTTTTCAGGGGTGGGGGAAGGGGTCCCTTCCGGTCAAATAAGTGTGGCTAGGTATCACTGCTGTGCTCTGTTACTGATATTCTAGCTGCTTCCAGTAAACTGCTCTTATCTGAACTTATCATCTTTACCTTTGGTGCCTCAAATTTTCCTCTCCACACCACCAAAAGGGGATGGGGAGAGGGAGAGGGAGAAGGAAAGGGAGAGCAAGAGTGAGAACGAGAGCAAGAGGGAGAGGGAGAGGGGATTGAGCCCCACATGGTTTGGAGTGTTTCGGTAGGAGCATTAACCATGACAGCCCCAGTGCATTGAGGTGCCCTCCAGAGAATGGCAACAGAAATGGGGAAGGGTCTGGAGCACAAATCTTTCGAGAAGCAGCTGAGGGAGCTGAGGTTGTTGATCCTGGAGAAAAGAGAGTTGAGGGGCCACCATATCACTCTCTACAACTACCTGAAAGCAGAGTGTAACAGGGTGAGAGTCAGTTTCCTTTCTGGCTTGAGAAGTGGGAGAAGTGACAGGCTGAGAGGAAATTACCTCAAGTTGCACAAGGGGAGGTCTAGATTGGAATCTACAGAAAAAATTCTTCACTTAAAGGTTGGCCAGTCAACAGGCCGCTCAAATAACAGGTAGAATTACCATCCCAGAAAATACAAAAAAAATGTGTGCATGTGTCACTTAGGGACGTGGTTTAGAGATGAAGACAGTGGGGATAGGTTTAGGGTTGGACTCAATGATCTTAGAGGCCATTTCCAATCTTAACACTTCTGTGATTCTGAGATCTGTGTTTGTGCCTTTATTGTGGAAACAGGTTTTAATAGCATTAATAATAATTTTTAGGGATCATTTCCATTAACAGTGCATAATATTATGAGAATAAAGAAAAAACTTTTTCTGCCTCTATCTGCCTCAATTGTTAAGCAACACCGCCTTAAAACCTTCTGTTTAAAGGTTCATGGTAGCTTCTGGCAGGAAGCTAGTAGCCTTTTCCCTTTTTTCCATACTACTTCTGCTTTCTTCCAAACTCCATCTTATAAGGTGTTTGTCCATTAAACTCACTAACCTATCTGAGTTCTGGAGTCAAAGTGCTGATAAAACAGTGTTCATTTTACATCCATTATCTCCTGCTCATCTCTTTTTCATGATCTGCTAGTGTGTTTAGATGCCAGATTAAAACTATAAAATATATCTCAATCTCTAACTAAAATATTCTTTGTAAAATATAGTGCCAGTAACTAAATCAAAAGCATGAGTGTTACTTCACAAATAGAATACTAAAAGAGTAGAAAGTTCTAGCACAGATTTCTGTGTTTCAGGACACTCTCCCTCTTCCTGTTTTTCTCAGTTAAACTTATGATATTGAGGGAGGTGGAGGTTTTAGTCTTTAAGTTGTTATCTCTTAGCGTACATAAGTAATGGCAGTTGTGGGGAAAGCCTGGGACTACTGTGTTTAACATCAAAGGCTGTGGAATTAGTACACCTGGTTGCATGGGCTCGACATTGGTGGGCCCAGTTCCTTCAGCTCTCAAAGATGCCACCTGTTACAGCTATATTTTTCCTTGTAACAGCAGTAAATCCCTCTCAATACCAATACAATCTGTCAAACAAGCTTTTATACTGTAAGATCAAAAAACACAGGAGAAACATTAAAATTATTGTTATGTAGCTTAAAATGGCAGGGGCCAAAGTATGCAAGCATTAAGAATTTTTTCTCTAAAACTCATGACGTCAAGTTGGGTAGATTTAGATAGATATTAGGAAGAAATTCTTCACTGTGAGGGTGGTGAGGCACTGGCACAGGTTGCCCAGAAAAGTGGTGGAAGACCCATCTGTGGAAACATTCAAGACCATGTTGGAAGCAGCTCTGACCAGCCTGGTCTAATGGAAGGTGTTCCTCCCCGTGGCAGTAGGGCTGGAACTAGATGACTTTTAAGGCACCTTCCAATCCAAATCATTCTGTGATTCAATTACTCTATGATATATCTCTTTATTGAATTAAGATCATTACTGAATCCTTTAAAAAATTAAAATGTGTACTTTCTGCAGGATTCTATTTTTGGTTCCTTTTTCCCAGCATCTTATGTTTCAGTTCATCTTGTTTGAGGTTTAAAATTCTGTAATACTTCTATTTTTCTTAAACTGTAAGGAATATAAAACCACCTGTTCCCAGAAACAACTCTCCATCTTCTTGAATACGACATAATGCCTTATAATCAGAGAACAAAAATGTGCCAACTTTTTCCCATATTTGATCCATACTATATACATTGTTTTCAATACAATTTGGCAAGTATAATTTAAGCCATAGAGATATAAAAATATAGAGGGGACTGTTCACTGTAAACAAGGAAGATAATTGTCAGTAAATTAACAAGAATATCCATGGATCCTCATTTCCCTGCCATAGTGTAAAATGGCACAAGCATAAATAGCTGAATATCTTGGACCAACTTACCAATCTCTACTGGAAGATGGTTGATTTGATTTTTTGACAATTCCAGTACTCTAAGATCTTGAAATAGTGCAATGTAGGCTGGAATGGTTTGTATCGATGTATTGTACACATGCCATTCCTTCAGATAGGTCTGTTCTTTCAGAGAATCTGGGAGTTCCTGTAAATGAAATAAGAACAGGTAAATAGAAAGCATGAAGCTAGAATTTTGTTACCATATTTCCAAATAGGGAGTAAAATGCACTTTGCCTTAATTATCTTGATGTAGAATAGCAGTTTGCCAAAGCCTTGCAGAAGTTGTCTGCTTTTGAAGAGCATTGCAGCTGTCTTCATCGCATATTCATTTTTTTAACTCCTAATGCAATTATTTGCTCTAAAACAGAAACCTATCCGAAGAACTCAATCTGTTTAGTGTCTCGCACATTATCTCCTTTTTCCAGATGGAAGATTCTTTTTAAAACACATTTCAGTGCTTTAATTCACACATCAAGATGCAGTAAAATGCAACACAGAACAGAAGAGTGCATGGAGAATATCTAAATAGGGTTTGCTAAAAAAGAAAGAAAAGAAAGTGTGACTGTGTTCCAAGACACCTGCCAATGTTTCAAAATTTTTTTGACAAGATGGAACAGAAACATTTCAGATAGTATACACACATATCACCTGGCTTAACTTCCTAAATTGTTACAGCAACGTTAAAAAAATTTTCACAGGATTTCGTTAGAAGAATAAAATTGATTTTTAAATTAAATAACAAAATTGATTATCAACTCAGTCCACATTTGCAAGTCATTCTTGTTTTAATCACGCAAAATCCTTCATTTTCAAAATTCCAGTAACTTCGAAATTTACCAAAATTTTTCCGTAATTTTCAGACTATTCTACATAACAAAAGTCTTCAACAACTGATGCCTGATGGGTTTTTTGTCCTTTTTTCATTATACTTTTATATTCTTTTATATCCTTTTATACCCTTCCCCATTCCTGTACTTTTACTCTCTGTATCTTAACTCTACATATTTATGACCCTTGTACCTTTGCCTCGCTCAGAATTCTTTGGGGAAGACGAAACAATCCCCACAATCTCAAGAGCATGAGGCACCAACCTGGAAAAGAGCCCCATCACCGGGACATGTTTTTGTAAACTAAGTTGTAACCTTTTTGGGGGGAGGTAATTTTAACAAGGGGGCAATTACTTCATTTGTTAGACTTCTCATTGGAGAATTTTAGATAGGTATGCTAATCTAGAGAGTCCATAAAATTGTATACGGGGAGACCGCTCTCTCTCTTGGTCATCGGTGTGCATCAGGGATCCTATTTCTATTAAAAAGGTAATACCCTTTTCCTATACTGCGTGTCTGCAGCTCAATTTTTCGTACGAGCATTTTTAGGCATCACAACACATGAAACTAACATTTATAAAGCCTTTAATTCTTACTCAATTGCTTTAATTAATTGGTATTCACTTCATATGTACATGTCTTTGTTTGAATTATGTCACCAAATTCCTTGGACTTGAAACAGACAAAAATCAATTCCAAAAGTTGATGGTCAGATCATCTAAACTCCACTTCCTTAAGTATCACACAATTCACCAGTCTGTCCCAGGTTTTATAACACTGTGCACTGGTAACATGTGGCATGAATAAGCTGGAAGAGTTTCTACCACTAATTTTGCTCTGTAAGAAGAGACGTAAGAGTTTAAACCTTTGATTCTTTTATAAGTTTCAGATTTGTTTCCTGTGCCTGAAGAATATGACACAGTAGGAAGTACTGGTTTTTATAAAAAGGATATTGCCCACTTCTTTTCTTCCTTCTAGATTTCACAGATCTCCCAAGACCTTTATAAGAGTGATGCATTTAATTGTTTTTTTTATTAATGCTGAACCTCTGGATTAGCAATAGTACTACTTAACTCTTAGTTAAATTAAAACATCTAATTGCAATTATAGATATAATGGACTGTTGATCAGAAGACATTTTTTGGTCATTACCGCCTCTCATTTCAGTTCTTTTCAAATTTACACATGCAGACACAAAACCTATGTTATGTCATTCTGCCTTGCTACCTTTCCTTCCATATTTGTTACAGATAATTTTACTGCTTACTTCATTTTCCAGTTAGGTGTGTGTCTATTGCATTGTGATCCATCTTCTATATTTGTCAGTTTATAACAATTAAAAAATAAAATGCCTCCAATGCCTCACGGCTGGTAGTGAGAAATCCCTTCAGCTCTGTGGAATTAGTTACTGTTTTTCATCTTCAGTGCTGCAAATTTTTCTGCAGCAAAATAAAATAATGGATGACAACTGCAAATTCAATTAGTATTGTCTCTCCTACCTGTAAAGAATGGAAAACTCAGCACATAGGGGATAGTATTTAGCTGGAGTGTTATGGATGTCTCTGTAGGGAAGAACCATGGTTCAGAGAGAGAGCAGAATAATCATACTGGAGGGGAAAAGATGTAAACAGGCACTATTTTCCACTCTATTTCTCCAAAATTCATGTCTGTCTTTGGCTTTCTATTGACCTGCTGGTTTTCGTACTTTGTTGTCACAACACACCATCTCCAGCTCTTTGGTGGCAAATACAGACCTTTCCCCTCTGAAGCCAACAGCCATACTGTTTTGCTACACTTGCTGTGAAGTGGGTACTCCACAAAATTCTCCTGTGCAGCACACAAGACTCTCTACCAGATCAAGATCAAACTCATTCACCATTTTAGAAAAATTAAGCCAAAATATGAAAAATATTTTTTTGTTATTAATGCGTAAAGTTTTTTTAAAATCTTTGTCTGCATTAAGACTAGCGCAGAGCACCAAGATGTTCCTGTGCAGCAATAGAAATACATTTAGATGTGACTTCAAAATAATGTAAGTAGAGTCCGTTCTTCTACCAACTGCCATCTCCCCTTTCTTGAGAATATTTCTTTATATTTGTCGGAGGTTGGGGGGGGGACCTTGGAATTTTCTCTCCATTCCTGTTGCTAAGCAGCAAATGGCTGGGTGACTAAAGCCATCAACTCTTTTGTAAGAGACAAAAGGGTGTGCTTGGGCAGGGCAGGGGAAGGGAAGAGCTGGCCGTTGGAACACTCATTCTGGTCGTCCGGACACTGAGAGGAGAGGCTGCTCCTTGCTTCTGGCTGCAACCACGGGAAAATCCAACTGTGCTCTGCCTTTCTTCTCTTGGCTGGGTGAGCTTTGATTCAACCTCTTTCCCACTGGGAAGTGCGCACTTCCCTGGCTGCGTTTTCTCTCAGCAGTTGCTGGGGAGTCTGGCTGCCCCTGCTGCCCACCCCGCTCTGCCGCACAAGGCCGTGGCATCTGCTGTGACTGCGGAGCCCTTGCTGCCTCGCTAGCTAGCTGGGAGAGCCAGCCCCTTGCTCCCCTCTGCCGCCCTGCTCATCAATCGGAGCTGCTCACTGCCCCGGGCCGCGTCTCAGCTTCTTTCCGCCATCATCAGCTGCCTGAGGCTGACCTGACCCTGCGCCACAGCGCCACCTGCAGCCGCTCGGCAGCCATCGCACCTACCCTGCCTGGCCGGGAGCTCAACAGCGCCATCTGCAGCCGCCCGGCAGTCATCGCACCTGTCCTGCCCAGCTGGGAGCTCAACAGCGCCCCTGCTGCTTGCGACCGTAATTACACCACACAGGAAAAGGCTTGGCAGCTCAAACATCATCTGCCATTGGTTTCTGGTCTATTTGTGGTTGCTACTATTGTTACTGCTTGTTTATAGATACTAGTAAAGAACTGTTATTCCTTTTCCCATACTTTTGCCTGAAAGCCCTTGATTTTCAAAATTAAAATAATTCAGAAGGAGGGGAAATCACATTCTCTGTCCTAAAGGAGGTTTCAACCTCTCTTAGCAGACACCTGTCTTTCAAACCGAGACAATATTATATGATCATATTTACAATTTGCAAATGCAAACATGCAAATACTTTACTACTACATGTGTTTTCAATATTTTACATTTTAAAATGCATTTATATTTGTGTTGCTGAAACATAAATTGATGTGATATTTTGCTTCATTTACAAACTAGATAGGGATGGGCACTGAAACGTCCACAAGCTTTACATTTGCTTTACTCTCTGACTCTCTTATGTTCTTTTGTAATCTTCTGCTGCCATGCTAAAGCTGGAAGCCTGCTGATAAATTGCTGCATGAAGACTGACACTTGGAGGATAGCCAGTCTTTTAACAGCAAAACAATACCGCAAACTTGATTGATTTTTGGGAGAGAAAAAAAATTGTAAAAGGAAATAAATAACAAACATACAACCACTGCTGATTATAATATTTTTAATTAGGAGAGAATTTACCTACTAGATATGGGCCTGAACTAAAACTGTGATCAAAGCTCTAAGTTTCAATTCTGTTTCTTTTCCAGCTCTAAAATTTTATATGTCATGGGCCAAAATAAAATTTTGGATCCAAATCTCGCACTCTTCTAAACAAATTTTAAGCTAGTTCCAGGAGCTCCCTGTTGCAGGTCCTCAGCACGACATTGGCACTGTCCTCATGTTCCCCTTGTTGTCCCAAAACAACTGGGGAGCATGCAAGAGACCAATCCACACACAAGAGTTCTTTGAGTAGTTTACAGTTCAGCACAGAAAGGCTTGCTGGGTGGCAAGCCCTAAACCTTTACAAGGCAATTCTATCAACAAGTAGTTTATCCCTCTGACATCTGGACATCACCTCCCAGCCATTGGCTGCCTAGGGTGGTGGCACCCCAGGCTGCTGAAGGCAGACAGGGCTGAGCTCAGCAGGGCCACAGGCACTGGGGCTGTGTGCGTCTGGGTCAGCTGGACACTCTGTCAGGAGAAAGCAGGGGCTGCCTTATGCCAGGCATGGCTGCTTCCAGCTGGGTCTGCCCAGTCCAGCAGGCTCTGTGCATCCCACTCTGCTGTTAGAGGGGTGCTGGGGTGTGGCCCATTGTCGCAGCAGCACATTCCCTGGCCCTTTCTGATGCAGGGTTCTCATGGTGCCTAGAGGCCATTGTTATGCAGGGCCACACCCTGACCAGGAGGTTATTTAAAGAGCACTAAGACCTGGGGTGCCCAATCCCAGAACTGGATTGGGCACCAGATCCCTCAGGAGGCAGCATCTCCCCTGGATGCCTCAGTGGCAGGGGCTGCCAAAGAGGCACAGGGTGAAGGACTGGGGGGAAAAGACCACCATATTCTCCTCTGCCGCCGCGTCCTCTTCCTCCTCCTCCTCCTTCTCCTCCTTCTCCTCCTCTTCTTTCTCCTACTGCCTGTAAGTGAACCACAGGCAGCCTCAGCCAGCATCGCAGGTAGAGGAGTGCTGTGTGCCTCTCGCTGCCAAAGCTCAAGAGATGGCAAAGGCAGCAGCTTCTCCTGCCTTCATCAAGCAGGTGACAGCAGAAGAGGCAGAGAGCCAGGGAGCTGCTGCACACAGCCCCTGCAGCCCACAGCCCAGCTCCTCACCAAGCGCTCTGGAAGCCCACGCCCTGAGCGGGCAATGGGCAGGGGCAGAAGCAGGGACAGTCAGGGAAGTGCCAGAGACCAAGAAGGAGGTCTTGTCAGAGGAGGGGGAAGACTTGAAACACTACAACCCCCAAGAGCTGTCTGAAGTGGAGCACAATGAAGACCAAAGCTGGAGTGCTAAAAAAGAGAAGCCCCCCATACCTCTCACACATCAGGCACGGTTAGGGTGCTGGGGCTTTCACACAAGTATATGCCATGGCAGTAGCCCACCTCTACACATGGGGAGAAAGAACGAAATTTTGACCATGATTCATCATCCCCCCTGGCTGGCTGAAATGGAAAGTATGACGGCAACAGACATAGAGAGATACGAAGCTGCATTTCCCAGGCCCTGCTACTCACCCCCCAGCTCCTCCTCATCAAGCAAGATGGAAGCCCACATCCTCAGCAGGCAGCAAGTAGGACTGTCAGCACCAGTGACTGGGGCAGAGTTCTTGGCTAATAGGGAGAAAGACTGGGAAGGTAACAGAGACCAAGAGCTGCTCCAAGTAGAGGACTGCACAGATGAAAATTGGAGTACTGAAGAAGAGAGACCTCCCATGCCCCTCCCGCATGAGGCATGGGCAGACTGCTCAGACAGTCAACTAGACACACCCACAAGCACTGAGCTGGATCTGACGTGGGGGGGTCCATAACACGCCTTCTAATGACCTGGATCTGCTGTCCTACTTGGATGAAGCCATGGATTGGGATGAAGCAAGTGATTTTGACCTTCAAAGTGAAGACAGATGGGATATAAAGGAAATAATTGCTTTCGAAGCGGCCACTTTATGGGACGACAAGCTGGTGGCATGGGATAGGAAGTCATTTGAGGGTTTGCTACACAGGTCCTCACCCACAACTGTTTGCACACAATGGGTCTCTCTCTTCAGGAGAGCACTTGGTGCTCTGTGCAGGGTGTTCTGGTGCCCTTGCATCACAGCACAGCAAGAGCGGTAGCACCCTGCGGCCAGCATCAGGCAGATTTCTGGAGATGGTGGCTGGCCCTGAGCCTGTGCACAATCCCTGTAAAATCACAGAAGATAAGGGACTGGTTCCAGGAATTATGTCTCAAAACAGCAATATACAGATGGCTGTGGATCAAACCAAGTTTTTTGGTAATAAAAGACAAGAATTGTTGATAACAACCAAGGATTTTTGGCAATAAGATGCCATGAGAAAGATCAGGATGTGTCTGGAGAAGGCAGCCATGCAGATGTGTCTGGAGTAGGCTCTACTGGCCCAACTAGGGCAGCACTTTTTGCAGGACAAACATCCTTGTTGTAGCTCCCAGAGATAAGCACAACACAATGTCACCTAAGGAGGGGAAAAAGGCCTTGGACTGTGGGGGGAATATCAAGGCCACCCAAAACCCCCAAAGCCCTCCAACCCATTTTCAGAAAGATCTGAAAGAATGGACTGTGCACAATGAAAAATTACCATAGCAAGTGAGAAACCTGACTTCAGGGCAGGAAAACCTCTCTATAAAGAGGTACCTCCATGAAGTCCAGGAGGAATTTCCCATGTGATATTAGACTTACGCAAACAGCAGATAATATTTTCCCCTCGCTCTCCTTGTAATTCTTCTGTTTGGCCAGTAAAAAAGCCAAACAGAAAATGGTGACTGACCACAGACTATGGAAAAATAAATGCTAATACTGCACCTTAAACAGCAGCAGTGTTAACATTGCTAAGTTAATTGCCATAATACAGGAAGGTCATCAAAGTTTAGCTTTCACCAGTGTGAAAGATATGTACTTTATGGTTCCATTTCAGGAGAGCCATTGGAATTGTTTTGCTTTCACGTGGGAGGAGATGCAATATACTTTCACCCAGCTACTGCAGGGATACCAGCACTGCCCCATGCTAGCACATTTTACCTTATCCCAAGAATTATCTGGAATTCCAGTGGATGAGGGTAGAAGGACCTACCAATATATTGATGATGTATTAACTGGGGGTACAGACCTGGATAAAGTGGGACACATTAAAAAATATATTATTGAAAACCTCGAAGGTGTAGGGTTAAAGATCCCAGACAGTAAGATTCAGTTCCCTGCTTCAAAGATAAAATTCTTGGGAATGGAGGTGTTATTAGTGTCCCTGCTGAGGCATTAATCTCCCTGTAGCAAGTAACCATGCCACAAACTAAAAATGAGCAAAGCCAGCTGAGCAGCTCTGCCCTATATAGCCTGTCATCTCTGCATTTCCATCCCAAAGTGGCACCCTTTAACAAAGCACTGAGGGATGTTACCACCACCATGCTCATGCCCCACAGGCCTAACTTTGGAATTTTTCGCCCTGTGGCTCGACATTGGGCCCAGTTCCTGGAAATCAAGATGCACTGGACCCATATCCAACAGGCAGTACTGTGGAATCCCTTGTGCCCACTACCTGTTAAAGACTATTTTGTTCCCATCGTGTCCCTAAATATATTTTATAGACTATAATGACACCTGGTGTCCTGGTTTGAAAGACAGATGTCTGTTAAGGAAGCGGCAACCTCCCTCAGAACAGAGAATACGAACCCCCTTCCCTCCAAATTATTAAAACTTTGAAATCAAGGGCTTTCAGGCAAAGATATGGGAAAAGGAATAGCAGTTCTTTACTAGTATCTATAACGAAGCCAACAAGAAACAAGCAACAGAGCAAATGACAAACAAAACCAGAAAACTCTGTGGCAGCTCGCTCTGGGCTGCCAGGCACTGTCCCTTTGGTGCAGTTACAGTCACAGCCAGCAGGGGCGCTGTTGACTCCCAGCCTGGCAGGGCAGTGCAATGACTCCGCGCAGCCGCAGGGGGCGCTGTGGCGCGAGGTCAGGTCTGTCTCAGTGGGTAATGGCAGACAGGCCTGACAGCAGGATGGGGTGCAGCAGGACAGGCCTGACAGCAGGATGGGGTGCAGCAGGGAGGGCCTGACAGCAGGACAGGGTGCAGGGAGCTCAGGGCAACAAACTGCACCCTCAGCGCTGGCTCACCCAGGCTAGCCAGCGAAAGGTGGCAGAAACTCCACAGTTGTGGTAGAAGCCGCAGTGCGTTCTGACAGACGGGGGCAGCTACAGCCAGGTTCCTCCGCAGCAACTGTGAATGCAGCCAGGGAGACTCACACTCCGGGAGGGGGAGAGGGTCGGAATCCCATGCTGTTCCCAAGCAAAAGCTCACCCAGCAAGGAAAAGAAGGCAGTGCAGAGCTGGGCTTTCCATGGTCACAGTGAAAGGAAGACAGGAGCTTCACTGACCTCCCTTAAGTGCCCAGCAAGCAAAGTGAAGTTATCAGAGGCCAAATGTTCCCCTTCCTTCACCACACCCTAGCCACATCTTTTGTCTCTTAGGTATCTGGTTAATAGTTTCCTAACAATAGAATGGAGAAAATTCCCCAATTTCCCACACCTGGATTTGCAAGATGAGAAGCTATCTTGTACCATTTGAATTGGCTTATGATTTAAGATAATTTTTACACCTGATATACTTCTCAGACCACATCAATGGGCAATAGAAAACATCACATGGTGAGTGCATATGTCAAGTAACTGGACAAAATATGCCTCTGGAGAACTTAAACTGCAAGTCCAAGTGTCAAAAAAGGCTTTACAAAATCAATGAGTATTAGGTATGTTACTACTTAAAGAAAAAGGACTATGTGGAATGTTAAATTTAACCAATACAGAATGTTGTATTACCATCGATAATGCCTCTACTTCCACTGAGGAAGCGTGAGCTGAAATGAAAGAATTAACTGTCCAAACTGCAGAATTGTTTCAACCCATGAAACCAAAAGACTTGTTTCATGGCTGGAGCCCAGCTCCTGGTTGGTATCTATGCTCTGATCGTTAGGACTCATGAGATTGGGACTCATGGTTACTGCAGTTTGGAATGATGTTGCTAATTGGATTTATTTTCTTAATGATTGTAGTGCCAATTGTTTGATAAATGATCTGTCTCATTATCTCTTCTGCTTCATCCTTCTTTTTTCCCTCTGTTTGGTATGTTAGCATCACTACCATGGATAAAGACAATGATCAAAGATTTCGACCACTGATCAAAATTAAAATAACAAGGTGGTGTAAGGAAAGAGTTAATAACATTTGCAGCCTATACTTTAAGCGAGCCCTCTGTGTTAGCTATCTTCTACTTGTACTATCTCCTCTATCTCTGTACCTCTCTCCCTCCTGACCACCTCGCCCTTTTCACCCCATACACTTAATGAAGCTGGTACACAAAGTAAAGCTGGTATTCTTGAACCAGCACTTGGCCTCACTTCAACCTTCATTTGGGCAGAGGACTTTAATATCGAATTATAACAGTAATTTACTAATAAAACTTTGTGAGTTTTTTGGACCATCTGACTTTGGTCGTTCCTTTTAACCATAAACATTTAAAAATCTTGGGTGCTTTCTTCCCCTTAAGGGTGGGACATCACAGTCCCAAGGGAGCAGCATGGGGGGCATTGTTGTGGACATGTTAATAAAACAGGATGATTTGCCAACCATACTCACTTGTACCTGTTGCTTCTTGAGCGAAAGACAAGTGCAGGCAAGGCCCATGCCAACAGGCAGAGCAGGAGACCCCCAATGCTGCTCTTCCTCGGGTGAAGCAGAGACCCTGCCCTTGGCCTCTCCCATGCCTTTTGCACTCCAGCTTCTGACCAGCAGGAGCCCAGAAGCACAGAGGGGCTGCATCCCAGCAGGACCACAAGGTTAAACATTCCCCAGGCATTTAGGGCCACAGGTTGGTGGTGGACCTGACAGTGTTAGGTCAATAGCTGGACTTGAATATCTTAGATGTGTTTTCAAGCCTTACTGATTCCATGATTCCATGAAATAAAGTATGTCTCAGGACCACCATTAATAATAAAAGTGGTCATGACTGAGTCAGGAATGTTATACTGTTTTTTTGGAGGGGGGAATCTCTGGGGAAATCTCTGGAATTTACATAAGAAAAAGTGAGATTTTCTCCATCCCTTCAATGCAGCAATGTTACTTCACACTGTGTAGGAAATAAATACAACACTATCACAAACAGTTGGGAATAACAAATGGAAAATCTCTGTTCTCAGTGAAAATACCTACTATATTAAAAAATCAAACTGTCAGAATAAATACAAATATAGTAATTTGGTGCCATATTTTGTGAGGAAATTATATGCAAGAAAATCATGATTTATGAGTTAACACTTTTGCCTCTACTCATTTACTTGCATATCTGATATTAAAGTTTTTTAAAGCAGGTATACACCCAGATCCTCTACTTAGGTAAAGCAGCATGGCCGAGAACAATCCTACTCTGTATTTGAGGAGCATCATCAGCTTTCCTCTGCCAATATTGATATCACAACATTAAAAAATTTGTTTATCCTGAATATTTTGTGAAAAACAATTAGAATTCACTGATTCACTAGAGAATAAACACTCATTAGTTAACTGGAGAAAGTAAACACTCAGAGGGGAAAAACAGAGTTAAAGTGATTTAATTTAAAAATTCATATGAATATTCATGGCATTATTTTGCCTCAGTTTCTAGTTCTAATAGTGTTGTTACTCTGAAGAACTAATTTAATTGAGTAGATACATGTTTATGTGCACAGAGGTTCTCAATTTAGTGTTTCATCAATTCTGCATTGTTCTTTCCTAGGGATCCAATTCAAACACACAATTCAAAGGTCCATAATCCTTATATATATATTTTTTTTTTCTTTTCACAGTGTGTTTGCCTGTAAAACTCTCAAATAATTTTTTTTTTTTCTGAAACATATCTTGGGAACCTGAAATTGATTGTGGCACAGCACACAATTCTCATACTGTCAAAGTCCCAAGTCTTTCACAAACAGGAAGATGTGCACAGGAAGATTTAGGAGACTCACTGCTGGAGCAATACAACAGAATTATTCCCATTTTTTATTAAAAGAGAAAAATCAGAGAAAACCCATCTGATTTCATTCACAGTATCAGATTGAGATTCTATGATTATGAGACCGGCACATTTTTTATTATATGCCCTTTTCTTTCCTAACTTCAAATATTAGTTCATTACTGTTCCCAGCTGGCAGAAATGCACACCCCAGGGAATTAGACACTTGAGTCACAGAACCACAGAATCACAGAATTAACTAGCTTGGAAAAGACCTTTGAGATCATCGAGTCCAACCTATGGCCTACATCACCTTGTCAACTAGACCATGGCACTCAGTGACACATCCACTCTTTCCTAAAGCAATTTTCTAAACACCTCCAGGGACACTGACTCCACCAACTGCCTGGGCAGCCCATTCCAATGCCCAGTCACTCTTCCTGTGAAGAATTTTTTCCCAGCATCCAGACTAAAATATCTCTCTGATATGTAAAAGGGAGATAATGACCCCTGAACCTTAAGGATGTGCTCAAACAGCCCTAGCCAGATGGAGCTCTGACAGACAAAGGTAAGCCTATCTCATCAATGTAGTTATCAACCCATAAATCACTCTATTCATCTTATTCACATAAATACATGTCTTCAAGGAGGGCTATAATCACAAACACTAAAAATAAAAATGTACCAAAGAGTATTAAAGGCTAATTATTACAAAATTATTACCCCTTTTTCCCTCACTATTTTGTTGCTGTTAAAGAGCTTTATGTTTTCTCAGATATGCTACAATAATTACAAGTATAAGATACAGTGGATCTCCACCTAATGAAAATACATCATTATATCAATGATATTTTAGAGGTGGGAAAAAAGTGACATGAGGTCTCAAAGGAAGGAATTCCTAATAGGAATTCAAAATGTGTGATCTGCTCTGATCTTCGCCTATAGTAAGGTTCTCAGAAGAAGATCTGACAGGATCCAGATTATTTTCAAAATATTTATCCAAGCTATCCCAAACTCTTGTGTCTGAGTGAATACTGTTACCTATGCACAAGTACCCTGACTGTGCAGGATATCCTCAGAGATAAGGAGAGACCATGTTTTCTAGGTGCCAGCTAGCCTCATGGTACTTCTACTGAAGCATGACCAAAGGCATTGGCTACATCCCTCAACTGCTAGGTTAATGGTTTGTCTCAATGGACTTAAGGACCTTCTCCAGCCTAAACAATTCTGTGATTCCATCATAGCATGTTTTATAAAACCATTTTTTAACCTCCTACTCTAAAATGCAGAATCAGTAAGCCAGATGTTATACGGATATAAAGCTCAACGAAGCAGCTTCTTTCTAACAGGACTACATTTTTACCATCTAGATGGCCTGTTCACTCTGGGTTGAAACCCACAGGAAGGACGTGGTAAAGCCATATCCCTATCCTGGGGATTACTACTCTGTGAGACTGGGCTTCCCAGCATCCATAAAAAGAGCTGGTATAGCCCAGAAGCAAGCCTTGTTCTCAAAATTAAACCCCTAAGTCACACCAGCAACCTAGTCAGATTTAGCTATCAACTGTCTAGAGGATATATTACTGCTACATTGATGAAAGGGGAAACATAATAGAAATACTTATCAGCGAAAAGGAAGACAGAAGATTCAGCAGCTAGTCCCCAAATTGGTACTTTACAGGACTGTGCTGTTTGCTGCTGCCAATGGTAAGTGGCCCGTCAACAGCAAATCCAGCTGGTTACGTGCCCATAAATCTGCAAAGGTAATCCCAGCGCTGACTTCTCTGAGTCCCTGAGTGCTTAATCACTGAAACTTTCAACTTATAGATGTATTTGTGTGCAAAACACATTAAAAAAAAAAAAAAAAAAAAAACAACTAAACCACAATTGACACCACAGCTCCCAGCTACATAACATACAGGCTTCTCTGAGAGAACTACCATATGCCCACAAATTTTTTTTCATGTGCAGATTGCCAGACTTGCAGCATTGGTTTTATATTCCAAAAATTCATTTTTCTTAAATGTGAATGACTTTCTTTTCATGAGAAAGTAATAGGGGAAGACAATGTAGTGTCTGATTCTGTCTTTGATTGGGAAGCATCAGTTCAGATTTCAAAAAGCAAAATAATTGGTATGATTTGTTTAACAAATAAAAACTTTGCAAAAATTCTGCAGTAAGTGGATATACACTTCTTTCAGAATTTTGTCAAGTGAGTTTTCACAAATTTAAAATATTTTTCGGCTGTTAGAGTGTGACATTTTTATTTTGAAAGAGCATTGATCTCTAAATAAATCAGCTGTGATTGTATCTTTGTCTGCAGACATCTGAACTATGTCACAGTTTGTTGTTGAAACAGGAAACCCACTTTAGCTAGGCTAGACCTGGACAATGAGACTTGATGGCTGTTTGATGTGGCCACACTGAGCATCTGACAAGGAGATATCAAACTCCATGTTGGTTAGGAATGTACTGCTCAAGGTGGCATATTGTACATAACAGTACACCAATTTCTCTTAAATGGAATTTTTCCAGAATTAAAATTAAATGCTCTGGAAAACAGAACAAAACATTTATGTTTGATTTACTTCCTAATGTAAAGCCTGGTTTATGGTGACAAAGCAAAATTTTAATGTTTTGGCAAAAGAGAATAAGCAACAGAAAAGTTTAGTTGTGCAACTCTCTGCATCCTGATGCACTAAGGATATTTGCAGTTCCTACTGTATCGGTGTCTAAGGAGCAGTAATCTGTCTCTTTTTTTTCCCCTGAAGTACCTCTAAGGTTTACAATGCCAAAAAGAGTGCAGTATTAGACTACACATCTTAAACATCATTTTCAAAATGCAAAGTTCTTGAATGAAGAGATGTGATAGCTTCCCAGCAACCAGTCCTACCACATCAATGACTGGTATCAGTTGAAGAAAGATTGTCCCTAGTAGAGCTGAATGGGAAGAAGGGTTTTTTTATATTACAGAAATTTCAAGTATTCTATGTTTATTCCGAAGGAAAGGAAAGCAAGGAAAAAAAAAAGAAAGCTGCAAAAGAAAACACCATCAGATCAACAATCAAATCTGGTTACATTTCAGGTCAATCAGAAAATAATTCTATTTTATTAATTAATATTTTCACGTATTATTTGTAATGAAAATACTACACAAAGGTCAAAATTTGAATTTCACATTATCATTAATATAGTGTTTCTCCAAATACATTTTAATCAAATCTTTTACAACTCCAGAAAGCTTCAGACCAGCTCTGAACCACCACTAGCTCAATTTCAAGCCAGCACTAACTCAGATCTTACCTGCAAACTGCTATTTCACATCAAACACAAGTCAAATGTGCTTTTTTTCAGCAAGAGCATTGTGTATTGATGCTAATATTAGTTTTAAACTGAGTAGAGCTTGAGAAAGTGTTATCACATCACTAGAGCAAGAACACAGATCTCTCATTGGTAGAAGACAGCAACAAGCAAAGAAATACTGTTTTCGAAGACAGCAACCAGCAAAGAAATACTATTTTCATCTCCCTCCACCCATAGGGGAATTTCAGAGAAAGATACCTTATTGCAATATTATTGCTCATACCAAAATTTTTGAGAGGGATAAATTACATGTATCAGCAAAGAATTTAAAATACACGTAGCTGAAAGCTAAACCACTAGCTGAGGCTGAGGTAGAAAACGTTTTGGTCACTTCTAACACTGTGAAAAAGAACCAACTTCACATGCATTTGCAAAAAAAATGGGGGGGATTAAAAGATACAGCCTAAGATACCCAAACTCTTCACCAACAGAAACATATTTTCCATTATATTTACCATCCACTGCTCTCCAGAAAGCTGAAAAATAAACTTGTTTTGTTCCTTATTTACTCCATCTGACAAAGCATGCCTCTTCTTGAGCTGAGGAGCCTTTCCAGAAGTGTCCAGGTTCTTCTCATTAATGTCTACAAAGCCATTCTTGAGGTATTTTGATTGAGGAATGCCTTTCTTACGACACTCTAGTATGAAATTCCATTCCTGTTTTATCCTGAAATATTTCCAAAATATGTTTATGTGAATCTGCTGAAAAAATATGGCAGGTAACTTCTAAAGCTTAATCAGTGTTTGCACAAGTACTTAACAAAATATAATTATTCATCTATAGTATTGGCTATTTTATTTCTATATAAATATANTAGATTTCAAATGGTCAGGATTTCATCCACTGACTATAAAACAGTGATACCCAGAGAATAACAGAAAATTGGAGACTGGGCAAACTGTCATGGAAAAAATCAAAAATTATGCTCCTTATTTTGACAGAATAAGAAATATATTCTTACAGAACAAGTCATATGCATAAACAAAATCAAGTACCTGGTGATATATGAAAGCATTTTCCTTGGGAAAAAAAAGTAAGAAGTACCATTTTTTTCCCTGCCTTTTCTTGTTCCAGTATAATGATTTAATTTTTACACCAATATCTTCTTGGAAGGTAAAGGTCAAAGTTAGCCCATGCCAACTGATTTCAGATACAATTTCAATGTAGCTTCTGCATCACTTCCAAGGCAAAATTTTTCTCATATAACATCAGGTGCAAATTCAATTTGACATAATTAAGCATTATCAAAACTCATGCTTTTAGTTAGGAGAAATTTATATCAGCTTAGTCAGTTAAAGAACTGGTTGATTAACAGAAGCAAGTCTTCCCCACACCAAAATAAGACTCTGCAAAGCCCCTTGTATCATAAATCTGATCTCACACTTTGAATTCTAGATCCTGTGGTACATGAGACTTGTTTATGTCGTCTCCATCCTCTGACAGAAACCTTAATCTAAACAATTGAAGAAAACTGACAAATGAAGAAGGACACAAAGTTCAGGATATAGTTCCCTATAGAACAAAAATGTGTCATGTCCTAGAAAGAGAATTACATGCAAGTTTGTAAAGTTCAAGTAGGAAGTAACAAAACCTTTACATATACTACCACTTAATTATGAGATTTTTCTCTACAATGCTAAGATGGAAAAAAAAGTCACATGAAACAGAATCATAGAATTATTTGGTCTGGAAGGGACATTGAAGATTATCTAAATCCAACCCCACTAGATCATCTAGTTCAATCCCCACAGGCAGGGACACCTTCCACTAGACCAGGTTGCTCAAGATCCCCCCTCCAGCCACAAACCAGCCTTGAACACTTTCAGGGATGGGGCATCCCCAGTTTGTCTGAGCAACTTCTTTCAGTGCCTCATCACCCTCACAGTAAAGAATTTCTTCCTTCCATCCAATCTGAACCTACTCTCTTTCAGTTTGAAGCCATTCTCCCTTGTCCTATCACTACCCTTCCTGATGAAGAGGCTCTCTCTGTCTTCCCTGTAGCCCCTCTTCAGATACTGCAAGGTTGCTATGAGATCTCCAAGCAACTTTCGCTTCTCTGGGCTGAAGCACCCAAGCTTTCTCAGCCTGTCTTCATAAGGGACATGCTCCACTTCTCTTACCAACTTTGTGGCCTCCCCTGGACTTGCTCCAACAGTTCCATGTCGTTTTTATTTTGGGGGCACCAGAGCTGGATCTGGGGTGTCACAAGAGCAGAGTAGAGAGGTAAAATCACCTCCCTTTACCTGCTGTCCTTTTATGCAGCCCGGGACAAGGCTGGCTTTCTGGGCTGTGAACACATGTTGCTGCTCATGCTCATATTTTTGTCAAACATCACCCACAAGTCCTTCACCTCAGGACTGCTCTCAATCACTTCTATGTCCAAGCTGTAGATATGCCTGGGATTGCCTCGACCCAGGTGTAGGACCTTGCGCTTTGCTTTGTTGAACTTTGTTGAGACCCACCTCTCAAGCCTGTCACGGTCCCCCAGGATGGCATCCCTTCCCTCCAGAGTGACTGCCCCACTCAGCTTGGTGCAGTCAGTGAGCTTGCTGAGGGTAGTCTCAATCCCACAGTCTGTGTCACGAGCAAAGATGCTGAGCAGTATCGGCCCCAACACTGGTTTCTGAGGGACACCACTCATACTGGTCTCCACTTGGACACTGAGCCATTGGCCACAACACTTGGCAGCCAGGTCTTTATCCAACAGACAGTCTGTCCATCAGATCCATGACTCCCTGCGTAGAGTCAAAGATGTTGTGCAACACAGCATTGAATGCTTTGCATAAGTCCAGCAAGATGACGTCAATTGCTTTGCCCTTATCCACCAAAGCTGTAGCCCCATCATAAAAGGCCCCCAAATTTGTCAGGAATAAAACCAGAATGTCTGGTTTTAAGTCACACACAAGAAACCAGTTACAAACTTTGGTACAAGAATCATGTCCCAAAATCTTGTTGAAATAAATAATTTTTGCATACCCATAACAAGGTATGAGATAGGAACTGAAGTGCAGAGTACTATTATGGAAATATGATAGCACATATTAAAAGTCATGTTTGACTTAATGCTAGCAGAATAAATCTTTAGAGAGCAAAACTGCATGCCTAAATAGGAAAGGTATTACTGAGACAGTTGTATACATTGTGGAACTGACAGAGATCTCAGAGGATGTTAGAGATACTTGAAAACAGAGAGCACAGCAATGGCAATGACATACACAGAGCACAGGGACACACTGCAGGCACTTTGTACGTTTTTGGAAAATACATGTAACCATTTATCAGAGAAGCAAGCCTGAGGGACCGCCAGAGGACAGTTTGAAGGAGCAGCACACTACACATGGAACATAAGAGAACTGCAGAAAGCCCCTTCTGTAATAATGACTGCAATGTATTCCCAAGTGACATCTTTATAAAGCACAGAAAAGCACCTTCTACAGATATTTCAAAAGCTAAATTAAGAGTGAGGTTGGTTGAAATGTAGCTGGCTGGATAAAAGATTGGCAGAATATATGAAGACAGCATAGACTCAAACTAAGTACATTCTAATGAAAAGACAGTAATGATATCTTTCTCATTTCAAAAAATACAAAAATATTTTTTAAAAGGTAAATTTGTATTTTTCTTCAAACGAAGGAATTAGAAGAAAATATAAGCACTGATAAGCACAATAAAAAAGCAAACTAAGTTGCTGCAGGTGTACAACTGAATAGGAAAAGGATTTGTAGTACATCAGAAGAAGGAAGCCTCAGAGAGATGATGGAAACAATGAGTTATCAAGATATGAAGGGAGCAATAAAGGAATAGTTAAAGAACTTATTGATAGCTGCTGCGTTGGTTTTGCTTGGCCAAATTTTTGGTAGTGGGTGGGGCGGCCACAAAAATGGCTGCTGTGTGAAGCTTCTGGAGTCTTTCACCATGTCCAGCAGAGCCAATCTCTGATGCCAGTGAAGATGATGGACGTGCCCCTGGTCAAGCCTGGGCCGATTGGAGATATTGGTTATGCTTCTGTGATAACATATTTAAAAAGAAATCAAAACAATGTGAGCACACACTTCTTTCTAGCCAGAGGCGGAGGAGGTGAGAATATGTGAGAGAAAACATAATGGAGACTCCAAGGTCAGCGGAGAAGGTAGGAGAGGAGGTGCTCCCAGCACCTGAGCCAAGAATTCTCTGCCAGCCATGGTGAGGGCCATGGTGGAGCAGGTTGTCCCTCTGCAGCCCATGGGGTTCACGGGGGATGCAGAGATCCACTCGCAGTCCATGGGGAGGTGCCCACACTGGAGCACGTAGATGCCTGGAGGAAGCTGTGATCCAGTAGTAGTCCCAGTGGAGAGAAAGGCCTTGCTCTGAGATGGAACAGCCTGGCCTTGGAGGTCTGCACTCCGTGGATGAGGGACCCATGCCACAGCAGTTTTGGGAGGACTGTCTGCCCGTGGGAGGAGGCTCACATTGCAGCAGGTTTGGGCAGGCTGCTGCTTGTGAGAGTGGAACCACACCAGAGAAGTTCGCAGAGAACTGTCTCCCATGGGAGGGACCCCACGGCAACGTAAAGGATGACTCCTCTCCCTGAGCAGCAGAAGAAGCTCTCAGTGATGAACTGACCAAACCCCCATTCCCCTCTGCTGCTGTTGGAAAGGAGGGAGGAGGGTCAGCGGAGAAATGGTGTCTTTAAGAGCTTTATTTTACTTCTCATTATCTTCCTCTGACTCTGTTAGCAATAAATCATTTTGCAGCTTTAAGTTTCAGCCTGTTTTGACCTCAGTGCATCTTCTCCCAGTACCTTATCTCAACTCATGAGCCCTTTGTGTGTTAACTTTTTTCCTCTCCTCTGCCCAGCTGTAGCGGGGGAGAGCAGACAGAGGAGATGTCATAGGTGCCTGGCATTTGGCCAGGGTCAAACCACGACAGCTGCAGAAATGTTACTCACTCTTGGCTTCAGTTTTCATGAAGAGACCATAATGAACTTCATAAGTAGACATCTGGAAGAATTCCTGGTATTTAAAGTATCGATAGAAGAGGTGTGAGAATACTGAAATATATTTGAAATAAGTCTCCCTGTATTTAAAGTATCGATAGAAGAGGTGTGAGAATACTGAAATATATTTGAAATAAGTCTCCCTGTTTCTCGTAGTGTCTACAGCATTGTGGAATGTTTCATACCTCATCAAGTTGTGATATGTAAATGAGTTAGGAAGAAAAAGACTAGACAGACAGAAAAACATTTAGCTCAGGGAGTCCCTAGAGTGGACTGATGGTGCTAGCACAATCAACGAAGAGTCCACCAACTATGCACAATATCTCCAAATCTTTTCTGAATTTACTTGAAATGACAAAGACAAGAAAATAGGTTAAAGCAGACACAGCTCCTCAGCCCATACTGTGATATGTCAACAAGCTGCAGCTAGTGTTTCTAAATTTTCTATTATAGAGGGGGAGATATCCAAATTCCTGATTGCACTAAGCAGCCCTTCCAAGGGTATCCCCACCAGCTGCAGTCTAGTAGTGCTCAGATGAGAGAATTATCCAGATCAACATACATGGTAGTTCAAACACCTTTCAGATGCTTTGACATATGAGCCAATTCAATTTTTAGTGTTAATCTGAACTATTGAA
The DNA here is from genome assembly GCA_013397955.1 of Grantiella picta. Lineage (NCBI taxonomy): Eukaryota > Metazoa > Chordata > Aves > Passeriformes > Meliphagidae > Grantiella > Grantiella picta. The sequence goes on from VZRM01008696.1 coordinate 148,849, forward strand.
TCTGTCATTTGAACCCCAGAAACTGCCAGCACGACAGAGTGTGGACATTGTAATTGCAAGTGGTAACTAAGAAAAGCTACCAAAAAAACCCATTTTCTTATACTACAAGAAAAAATAAACAGTCCCAAATCACCTACTCGTATTTTGTTCCAAAACTTGTCCACCAGTGAGCATAGCTGAATAGCTATGTATGGCTCTGTGTTGCTGGGAAGTGAAGTGGTATGGGGAGAGTGTTAATTGAATCTCAAGGAAGAGAATAAAATTACCTGAACAATTAACAGACAGAAGTCAAAAGAACCACAGAATCAAACACCTGGAATTCTTTTATCCTAAAATATTCCAAGTTTTACTTGCCAGTACTGTACTGCTCTTTCTCACATTCTGCAGTCCTCCACATACAGCTTTTCTGTCCCTCTGTGAACTTTAATTATGTGTTACTTCTCTCTCATTTCCATGGAATTCCTTCATTTTCTATCAAAGCAATAAATACCTCATCTCAGTGCATAATTTAATGAACTAAAAAACTTGCCCATAAAATGGAGAGTTTTTGTATTCATTGCTCTTCACTCGAGCACAAAAAATGACTGACTCATTCCTCACTGTATAAGTTCTAAGGTTAGAGACATAAAAAACAGAAAGAAGAGGTCAAAAATTCTAACTGAATAAAAAGTAAGCTGCATTGCTACACATCAATGTAGCTCTGTCAGGTAGACCCCAGGAACACTAGACCAGAGGGCTCAGATCTAAAATTTTACTCTCTCCCAACAAGGAATATAGAAAATGGTCAGAAGGGAGCTACATTGAATCTGAAAAAACAAATTGCCCTCTGACACTCCGCTGATAACTTGTACAAAACACAAAACCCAGGAGGCTGTTGCTAGCCAAGTAAAATAAAAGGCATATAACAAAAAGGCTATTAAGCAAATCAGTCAGTGAAATATTTACCTCAGAATAAAGAGAGGCATTAAAAATTAAACTTATTAGGGAATTCAACATGTATATTACACACTGATATGGAAATCCTGTGTCAAATTTCTTCTTTACTCATACATTTTATGGCAACATGCTCTGTTAAGCTTTTAAAGAATGCAAGTGAATTGTGTACAAGCACATTTAGAGCAGATGGAAAGTGAATTAATAATGAAGCAACAAAAGTGCATAATTTTGTACAGTACATCTCAGAATGAAAACATTATATTTCCCATGGGCGAAGGGTCTAATAATTTACAACACCTGCCTGTACCCTTGGGTTGCACACTAACCAAATTAATCACTATAAGCCTTACTGGCCTGGAGTTGTGACTTACGTCAACCCAGTGTGTATCATAAAGCAAAGATGACAAAGCTTTAAATTTGCAGGTTCAGTTGAGGTGAAACCAAAGGGATCTCTTTGGCTACATGGTTGTCATTCTGCTCTGTCATTGTCAAAAAATTGATGTGGTGGTACTTCTTAAGGTATGATTACGAAAATAAAATTTTTTAAATCTTCATTTAGTCACAATCCTCAAATAAGACAGAATTTCCACCATGTTTGTCATAACTGGAGGCTATTGTGTGAATCTTCAGGAAAGATATCTAAAAGAAAAGGCATCTAAACTAGTGAGGCAAACAGAAAAAAATATCCACACAAATAAAATAATCTTTTTAATTCTAATACACTTTCAGAGAAAGTGTATCAAATTTCTGGTCTTGACACTTTAAAGACTCCTGATATTCCAGAAACACATTTTCACAGATGACAAATTAGTTACAAAATCACAACTCTCCTGCAGTTTATGTCTTTTTAATACTGTTTAGCAATAAAATATTTTCACCTTCTTCTAGGCCTTGATCAAATGATTCCAATCAGATTAAAGAAACAACAATCATTTTCAGTATTAAAAAAGCTGAAGATAGGCAAGTCAAGCCTAATTTAGGTGGGACCATGAACACGAAAGCACACCTGTCACTAAGGCAGATATATGTGGTGTAGAGGAAATTTTTCTCTGGCAAGTTACTTTCCAATACATTGCCTTTTCCCAGTAAGCTTTCAGGACAATACACTTGTTATGAAATGGGATCAGCAGGGAAATAGAAGATTCAAGTATTTCCATTTTATTTAGTGCTGAATTTCTCTTCAGGTAATCATTTCCCAAATGCTACTTCACTATTGGAGCATAACTTCAGAAAAAAGATTCACACCATATAATGTTTTTATTATTATTATTATACATATTTCATTTCAAGGACATGGGCGTTCTCTGCTTGATATTCTATTTTCTCCAACAAAAATATGAATCTGATCAACTTGATGCAAAGAGTTACTATGCAATGAATTCAATGATTAGATCCTTCAAAGGAGCAACCAGCTTGGAAAACCAGTGTGCATTGATAGGGATTTCAGAGCCACCAAAGCAAATGAGGAGGAAGTGAGCTTCTTCCAGTTGCTCTTCTTTCTTCAGTTACCCTCTGCTCAATGTCTGATTAGAAGCTCTTGGGGAAAAGCTATGATTCTTAGATAAGGAAAGGAAGTTTCGTTAGGTGGCACTGTTTGCTCTAAACCAGGACAGAAGAATTGACCAGTACACTACATGGTGACACTAGTTTAGAACTCCTGAGTGATGTTTAAATCAGAATCACTAGCCATGCAGGATCATTAAATAATCCTATAGAATTTTTAGAGGAGCATTGCAGTAAAACTGGAGCTCAGCCCAGAATAATACTCCTGATGGATGAGTAACATTTGCTTCAAATTCAATTGGATTGATTCAATTTCAGTATCACTGCCAGGCTCTTCCATGTGTTTTAAAGGATTGTGGCTGAACAACAGCTTTCGTCTTGCAATGCACTTCCATGAATTGCTTTAGATGCATGGTCTGTATGCACAAGTGCCTACCAACAAAAGCAAATAACTTATACTTATAAATGCTGCAGATTGAAAGCAAACTTGTTGCCTGTAATTTGTGTTTGGGGCCAAGAGATTCCCAGTCTGAATTTTAGACTTGTTTGGAAAAAGTTCTGAATTGGGTATTGAGTAGAAAAATAAAGATAAACATTACAAATAAAATCTTAGTTCAGGTACAAATTGAGTTATAACGCTGAAGTTTGGCAGAGAGATAGAGACGAATCTTTTTTATTAAACAAACATGTAACCTCTCAGGGAAAAAAGTCAGTCTGCCTGTAGAGTGTAGTTTGCCTTTTCCTTTTTACTTTTAGCATTCAGGAAGCATATAACTCAAAACCTGCACATTTAATTGGCCAGACTGTCAGAGAAATTTTTTGGAGAAGAGGCACATTGGAAAAGGTAGCTGAAAAAACTTTTATTTTTTCTGCATGTTTGTTGGTAGACAGAGGAGGCTATTCTGTTTCACAGCAAAGATTTAGATAGCTAATCTGGGCAAACAGCTCTGGCATTTCCTCACTTGAATGCTTAATTTGTTAGCCTTCAGGTTTATCTTCCTGCTTTTCGTACAAATGACAAACATATTGCAATCCTTCAAAAAAAAAAACTAACTATAGACTTTCACTCTTATTTCCTTAAAAAAAGAAGAGAAAAAGAAAACAAGAAGAAAGGAAATCTCAATGCAGAAAATCGTCATACTGCATCAAGTTCATCCAACAGCATTCAGGACTTTGGAGCACAATAGAAGATTGCTCACCATTACTGGAATCTAGAAAATTAAAGCTAAAACACTGCTAAAAACTCAAAGTTTTTTCCCTAATATGCACTTTCATTGACATATAGAAGATCTCAGTACAGTGCTCACTTTTTTTAGCAGTTTGTGTTTGGTATCTAATGGGAGATTTCAAATGGGCTTGTCCAATGAGATCAAGATCATGAAGTAAAATGAAATTAGGCCTACCTAACACTTTTATATTCAGTTGCTGGTTTACATGTGTTCTTTAAATTGCCATACTTTCACAGTTCCACAAAACATAGGAGGAAACAGAGAACAGAATTAAATCCACAAAAAAAAATGTATCCAAGTACCTCAGAAGGCCAGTATTCTCAGTAGTTGGTTGTCCAGAATAATCTTACACTGTCCAATTGCTTAAACATCTGCCCTGTAAAAAAAAATCTTTACAAGACCGCATCGTTAATGCAAACACAGTTGAAGTTTTTCATTCATTTGTGAGATTTTTCCTCTTCAGAAAATCTTCACTCAAAAAATATCTTACAAGTTACTGTTTAATGATGCTGCAAGAACTAAATTACCTTGCCCCAAGGCAAGCAAATTTTCCTGGAGGTTAACTGGGAGTTTGTCCTCAACTAACACATAATACATTTCATTGCATATTATCAGGTCATTTTACATGGTAACATGGCATATAAAGGAACTGCACAATCTTGAGGGCATTTGCAAATTTTAACCCCTTTGAGAAAAACTGGGTTTTGTTTAAAAAAAAAAAGAAAATAAAAACAAAGAAGCCTCAAAAGGCCAGATTCCAAACTCGTCTGTCACATGATTGTATTTGTAGAGAAAATCTATTAATTTTAACCCTACTTAGGAATTCACCCTGGATTCTGGCAAAAGTAAATATCTAGAATCTTAAATGCTTAAATAATGACTCATAGAATTACATCATCCCATTGAGAGAGGCCCCGCCCTGGGGGAGGAACCGAACATTCCTATCTGTATATAATTGGAGGCTTGGAACACCACGGGAGCACTATCACTGCATTCCCAAAGGATGAGAGCTCGATAACCACCACTGGACCTCCAGAGAAGGACCAGACCTTTCTACAGGATCACTGCCTCGACAGAACCACATCCTTCACTCCAGTGAGACTGTAGCCACCATTTAATTGGACTGCTACCAGCACCCTGACCCACAGGGTGTCAGGCTGTATTCTGACTTTGTCAGTTTAAGCCAGTGTTTCGTACTATTGCCTTTATTTTAATTTTCCTATTAAAGTGTAGTTCTGACTTAGAATCTCTCGCTGGTTTGCTTTCAAACTAGTACACATGTGTTACTGACAAAAGACTAACATAAGGTTATCCTCCTTCCCTCTTACAGAAAGGATTTGCCCATGCCTGAATCCTGATTTGCTTTTGTACCAGTGAGCTCAAAAGTTATCTTCTGCACCACAGGAAATCAAAAGAAACGAATAAAAATGTAGCAGGGGAATGTTGACACATTGTCCACATTGGGACAGAAATAAGGTTTGATCAAGTTTCATCCCAAATCCTTTCACTTGTCTTTTCCACCACAAGGGAAACAACAAACACTCATTTCTCAGCTGTCAAGGTTAACCCCACATGGCCACCAAGTACCATACAGACTCTTACTCCCAAGCCTCCTGGTGGGATGGGCAGAGAAACAGGAACTAAATGTAACACGTCTGCATTAAGAACAGTTTAATAATAAAAGCAAAGTAAAATATAGTAATAATAATAATATTAATATTGATGGCAATAATTAAAGAAGAGGGAGGAAGAAAACCCAAGATAAAAAAATTATGCCAAATACAACTGCTCGCAACCTGCTCTACAGACAACTCCTAGTCCATTCCCAAGAAATAATCACTCACTCCTGGCCAACTCCACCCCTTTGTATACTGAGAATAATGTTCTATGATATGGAATATCACGTTCAGGTCAGCTGTCCTGGCTGTGCTCCCTGCCAGCTCTTTCTGCAGCCCCTTACTGGGAGAGAATGAAACACTGGAAGTCCTTGACTTAGGCTAAGCACTACTTAGCAACAACCAAAACATCAGTGTGTTATCAACATAATTCTCATACTAAATCCAAAACACAGCAGTGTACCATTTACTAAGAAGAAAACTAATTCTATCCTAGCTGAAACCAGGACACAGCTCACATCAAAAAGGGAGCTTATTCTTGCTAGAGAATCAATCATAAAGATGAACTTCGTTTTCCTTTTTTTTTTTTTTTTTTTTTTTTTTTGTTAGGATCATGGTTTTTAATGCAAACTTTGGTGGAGATGGGAGAACCAAGACTGCTACTCTGACTGTTTTGAAGAGAAAGATCCCACAGAAAGGACAGTCAGATGTTGTATTACCCTGGTTTCCTCTTAGACTGGCTGCTCTGTTGTCATTGTAGCTGCACAGGCAGTGAGAATCTATGAGTGAGGGTGTCTTGAGAGTGCTGAAACATCACATAAAGGTTCAATGCAATTATGTTCTAAACAAGGGCACGGTTTAACCCTGTGCATTTTATTTTTAAAACAGAAAGTGATTTTTATTCTTTTTTCTCTTCTCAGAGTAGGGAAAATTATAAGTCATATGTATCCAACATTGTCAACATAGCATAATATTTAACACATAATATTTAATTTAACACATAATAATATTTAACAGTGTCTTATGGGAAGCAAAATATTGCTTAAAGAAAAAATAAATGCAAAATAATGAAAACAATAAAATTATTAGTGGGTATATGATTATAATCATGGTCTTCTTTAATACCCCAACAAAAAAAAATCTAACAATTCTTATTCTATTCGCTATCTCCTATTCAGAAGCAATTGAATGTGTCCACTAATTTGACTCCTTTCTTTTCTCCTGTCAACTCAACAAAATTTAAAGAATTTCTTAGTACTGAAACTTATGAGCATGTGTTCACAATTTCCACAATTAATAAGCCATACTTTTATGCAGCACATGAGAAATAGAATGGTACAGAATGTGTTATTTTTCTCTTCAATTTATGTCTATGATAAACAACAAAATACATCATTAATATATCACAATCTACATAGGACTAATGCAGGAACTAATGAAATACAAATATCATTTGTGCTGCATTTCTCTTAATCCCATGTGATGAAAGCAGTTAAGAAGTCATTGAAATCAAACACAAAAAACAATTTTAATAATCAAAAATTGTTATTTAATGGATTTAGTATATTTATTATATATATTTATATTTCACATATTTAGTATATGGCAATGTTAGTGGATAATAAGAACAGATTTGGTTAAAATGAACAACACAAAAGTAGTCTTACTTCTCCAATGCACTTTGCTCTAATCTTTCTTTCTCCTTTTTCTGACGTTCTTTGTTCTTCTTAACTCGAGTTTCCCACAGTCCTCTTATGACAGAAAAGTCAAATATTATCACCTGATGCCCCATAGTGTTGACATTAAGCTTCTCCTGCAAGAACAAGCCAAGACTTCAGGAAAGGAATAATGAGAAAAATAAAGATCCAAACTATCATGTTTCATTAAAATTGTCTGGGGAAAAGAGCTGAAGTAATAAGAAATATTAACAGTATGTTTTCCATCTTATCCAATTTATCTAGGGTTTTGTGCTGGCAGTAATCAAAGTAGCACACAATTGACTTCTACATAAAATCCATGGCAACAGCTACTTGTTGAATTTTATTCCTTACATTTTTTTCTTTCCAAGATAAAGACACAGTTGTAAAAAAAATACTGGTTTGATTAAGTAACACTGATGAAAATAGCTTTAAAGGCTTTGCATTTTTAATAATTTCTGTGACTAATATTAAAATGAATGCTCATAAAGAATTTATTCATTTTAAATCATGCAAAAGCACTTAATCTGGAGTTCTTGTGTTTTGATCTTTATGACCTCGTGCTATCCTATTTCAGTGGAACTTGTGAAATTCCAGTGTTCCCATAAGTATGTGCTTATCTGTGAAAGGCACTGAAAGACCAGCCCCATAACACAAAACAGTTTACCTAAGGCAGAGACATGGGGAAGGTTTTATGAACACACCACGGTTCCCACTTATTATCATGTCCTGATTCTGGCCAGAGCAGGATTGACTTTGCAGCAGCCAGGAGGGCCATGGCCAGGACCCTGGGGTTATTCACCTCAGCACACAGTGAGCTGGTCACCCCTGCCTTTTTCGGTTTGTGGGAGTGCGCAGTCAGGTAATGCCAGGTTCCTCATAGTGAGCAGTCTTGTGAGTCGTCCACCTGTCTTGTACCCTGTGTTATCATTTTTGTTGTTCCTGTTTGTTTTTTGTACTTCACTGCTGTTTCCACTGAATTTGTCTTATCTCAACCCATGATCTTTACCTTTTTGTGCCTCCCATTATCCTCTCAATCCTGCTACAGGGGAAGGCAGACAGTGAAAGAGCAGCACACTGTCTGGAGTGTTTTGAGTGGGAACATTAAATTGGGGAATTCCATTCCTAAACCACAATACATGAAGAAGCACATTCCAACAGTCAAAGGCTTGGCATCAGTGTATCAGGTCCCATGCAGTTAGGAACTGATGTTAGCCAGAAAAGGAAGGTCAAAGAATATGTACCTCCTCTAATACAAAGTGCTGGAAAACTGGTAACAACAGACAAAGAGAAAGCGGATGTACTCAGTCCTTAATGGCAACCTCTTTTCCCACCCTTCTTGACTGGGTGGACTGCAGGATGTGGACTGGAAAACTCCTTGCCACAAGATCAGGTTCATGACCAGCTGAGGAACCTGAACACGCATATTTCTGAGGCCTGGTATGTTTCTGAGATGCATATCAGAGTCCTGAGGGAATTGGCTGATGTAGCTGTCAAGCCACTCTTCCTGATATTTGAAAACTCATGGAAGTCAAGGGAAGTCCCTGGTGAGTGGAAAAACGGGAACACTGTACCCATCTTTAAAAAGGCTAGAAAGAAGAACCTCAAGCATTGCCAAACTCTCAGCCTCACCTCTGTGTCTAGGAAAGTCCTGGAACACATCCTCCTCCAAGCTATCCTAAGGCACGTGGAGAACAGGAAGATGATCTGGGACAGACAGCACAGCTTCACAAAGAGCAAGTCCTGCGTGACCAACACAGTGGCCTTCTATGATGGAGTGACTACACCGGTGGATAAGGGAAGGGCTATGGATGTTATCTATATGGACTTCCGTAAAGCTTTTGATACAGTCCCTCTCAATGTCCTTCTCTACTTTGGTGAGACATGGATTTGACAGGTGGACTGTTGGATTGGAAATTGGCTGGACAGTCACATCCAGAGGGTAGTAGTCAATAGCTCAAAGTTCCAATGGATATCAGTGACAAGTGGTGTCCCCCAGGGGTCTGTAGTGGTATCAGTGGCATTTAATATCTTCATTTGTGACCTACACAAAGGGATCAAGTGCACCCTCAGCAAATTTGGAGGTCACACTGAGCTGAGTGGTGTTGTTGATACACCTGAAAGATGGGATGTCATCCAGAGAGATATGGACAAGCTTGAGAAATGGGCCCTTGGGAATTTCCCCCTTCTCTTCCCACTTTCCCGCTTGGCACAAGTGCAAGTTGCTGCACCAAGTGCAAGTGCAAGAAGATAAAGTGCAAGGTACTGCACCTGGGTCAGGACAACCTCTTACAACACAGGCTGGGGATGAACAGATCAAGAGCATCCCTGGGGAAAAGGACTTGGGGGTGCTGGTAGATGAGAGGCTGGACATGACCCAGCCATGTGCACAGAGAGCCAAACGTGTCCTGGACTTCATCCAAAGGAATGGTCAGCAGATGGAGGGAGAGGATTCTTCCCTTTCACTCAGCACTTGTAAAGACCCAACTTGAAGTGCTGCATCCTACTCCATGTTCCTCAGCACAGGAAAGACATGGACCGGTTGGAGCGAGTCCAGAGAAGGACCACCAAGATGACTAGAGTGATGGAACACCTCTCCTTAGAGAAAAGGCTGGGAGAGCTGTGATTGTTCAGTCTGGAAAAGAGAAGGTTTCAGGATGACCTAAATGTGACCTTACAGTATATGAAGGCAGCCTAGAAGAAAGATGGAGAGAGACTTATTTATATATATATATATTTTGTATATATATATATATACATACAAAAGCATGTAATGACAGGACAAGGGAGAATGGATTCAAACTGAGAGGGTAGGTTTGGATAAGATATTCTGAAGAAATTCTTTGCTGTGAGGATGGTGAGGCACTGGGACAGGCTGCACAGAGAAATTATGGATTTCCCATCCCTGGAAGTGATCAAGGCCAGGCTAGATGGGGCTCTGAGCAACCTGGTCCAGTGAAAGGTATCCATGTCAGTAGCAGGGGGATTGGAACTGAATGATCTTTAAGGTCCCATCCAACCCAAGCCATTCTATGATTCTCTGTGTGAAACACATGACTTACAACATGGTGCTCCCTACTAAACTGTTACAGTGGTTCAGTACCAACACAGGAAAATAATCACCTACTAAATCTCTAATGCAAGTACACATACAAATCTTGATAAAAGAGGTGAAACTGTACTTTCTTGATTGGAGTCACTGATGGGGGTACAATCATCACAATATACTGGCTTTCATGAAATGTAGCTAGATTACCAACAGATGAAAATCAGCTTTTTAACCATTGTGTGAGGTTTCATTAAAAACCACGTTTATTATACCATTTATAAGCTTAGGAAAGAAAATAAAGAAATAATAGATGAAAGCCCTGATTGACCATCTACCAAACAGTTAAAGAGCAATCTGCCCCTTCCTTTCCTGTGTGTTTTCAAGCCTGTGTCTATATCTATTTCCTCAGATGCTACTGTGATCATTTTTTCCAAGCGTTATGTCCTTCAGCTGGAGCTATTTATTATCTGTACTCCTGTTATAATATTGGGGACAAAGGGGAAATTTTTCTCCCCTCTGTATTCTTCCTCTTGTAAATTTGTAACTGTCCCTTTTCTCTTTCACCTCCTTTCACCTATACGTCCCACTGTAGTACATAACACATAAAGAAACAATTTATTCTGAGCCAGGAAAATACCCTCATGTCCTCTGGAAAATGCACAGCATGGACTAAAAAGAATTATGCACAGGTGCATCCAGAGCAAAGGTACCTACCTGTTCACCTTATGAGTTATCTCAGTAAGAAAGGCCCTTACAAATACCTACAAGTACTGGCTCAGAAACTGGTCAGAGACCAGTATCTTTCTATTTACATAGCCTTCTGTATCTTAGGATTTTTATATAAAATATTATCTTTGCTGTTCATAAAGCTGCTCCTATTGCTTGTTTATCTTTGCAAGCACTAAAAATGAGGCAAAAAATAGTTCCCAACCTATCTGGAACTAACAGCTGACAACAGCTGAGTCAAAACCCCATTAAAGCAGTGTAATTAAAACAGTGACCTTATTCTCTGTGGAAAGGTTTATTCTTCTAAAACATATTCACTATAAATTTACAGGAACTCTTTACCTCATAAAATAAAATGTTCACCTCTGGTTACAGGAGAAAGAAACCCAGTGACAAGGACTTCACTCCTCACAGTAACTGCAGACCAGCAGTCACTCTGCAGAGTTTAATTCATTTTAATAGACCAATTCATAGAAGTATGTTTTGGTAGAAAGGCTGTTGCAGGAGCTGAATTGTTGCGAGACAGTGAAGTGGCAGTTGGACACTTGACCTCTGCTGGAACTAAATGGCCGTAATCAACAAAGACTCTGAACAAACTGTGAAAGTGCTCTTTTGCTTGACTTGTTTCCCACCTTCCTGTCTCACAGGTTAAGTCATCTGTTCTTTATTGAGACACTGATTTATTAGATGCTAGGTTGGAAAAGTTCATACAGCTTTTATCCACATATTGCACTAAGCTGCAAGGCATTGTGGTGTTTTCTCCAATGGTAAAACCAAGCAGAGTAGGAATTGAGTGGGAAGTGAGAGGTGTCCATCGTAACTCCTCAGAATTAATCTCCTCAGAAGGAACAAAGCCACAAATCCTGATCAGATTACAGGGCGACTAAGGCTTTAGAAATACGCATCAGGGCAAAAGTGAAATGCTTTTTGACATCTACAATTCTGAAAAAGGTCACCTAGCAATCTTCACAGGGCTGTTGCCTTACCCTGCATCCTTATCTAAAAAATGGGCATGAAGTATCTAACATGATGGCAGAATATGTATTTGGCCAAGTTCAGACACTCCCATTTTCCTGATGATGAGATGTTGCCCAGAAAGGAGAGCCTGGCAAACTGGCTAAATCTAGACTTATCTAATACTATGGGTAGGTTCTTCAGGATACCTACTCATCCATGGCAAGAATTTATGACAGATGAAGCGACTACTAATAATGATTTCCATTTCTAGAAATACGTGTTCAAGTTCATGTGCAGTAGTTTCTTTCTTCCAAACATCAGGTTACGCCTGCAGAAGGAAACTCAAAGCCATCATCTATTATTCACAGATGGTAAGTTACATTTGGATAGATAAATGTCTCATTATACATTTCTTCCTAACCTCTTCAACTGGGAATAGAGCTGTGTTTCCTCCTATACTTAGGTTATTCACAATCACTATTATCATTTTGTCCATTGTCAGAAATCACAGAGAAGTTAGAAAGGATCTCTAGAGATCACTTCATGCAACTGCTCTGCTCAAAGCATTCATATGGTTATTGACCCAAATCTGTACATCCTGCAGCACTCTTCCTCTTCCAATTTCCCCATTATTTTGTAATTCAGCATTGCTCCTTTCACATCCCATACCTATACATGCTCATAAAGGACAAGCTTTGGTTGTACTTGTGAGGATTACCTAACCCACTCATATGGCAGTTAGTGAATAACAAAAAAACTATTTATTACCCGAGAAACAGGTAATTGTTACTTGTTTTCATTAAAGACAAGTCCTGACCACAAAAGCAGTTATCACCTGCATTCACAAGACCCTACTTCATAACTACACTGACTTTGCCTCTTAAAGTCATCTTCCTTGAGAGACATCTACACCTGAATTATGCTGTAGATCATCAGCACACCTTTCTTAGGTGATTCACGGTTATAACATTTATCAGACTTTTGAGTTATTAGTGGGATAGATCACAAAAGCAGTGCTATTCAGTTACGTGTGATAATTAATGTACAGTGCTTTCCAGGGGGAAAGGGATTCAGGAACACAAAAAAAAATGCAAAGATGTAATTTGCAAGAGAATCATATATGGAGAAACTAGTTCTCGGTGTGTATCTATGGAAGCAAATTATCTTATCCCTAGCCATTTACACCTCCCAAGAAATTATCTGCAAGACCTTAATCCATGTCCTTAAAAGGAAACACACTGGGAAGTCAAGCTGATCTTGTCTTCTTTGTAATGATTAGCTCAGAAGCAAAGCTGGCCATTCAGGATACTTTTTTTTAATTAGTGAAAGATTTTAATTAGTGAAAGATTTTCACTAATTAAAGTGTACATTACATTTAAAGAAAAATGTTTAAGTAATATAATAAATAAAATAATCTCAATATTTTAAAAATAGCTCTTTTTTTCTTTTTTTTTTTTAAATAATCATTGCATTATTTGGCAAAGTGATAGGAGAGTTTGTAACCAGAGAAGCTTGTATTAGAGGCAGAGGAAAGAAATTTTCTTTGGCTTCACTCCTTCCCACTTTTTATGCTTTTTTTAGGAAGAAGGAGAATAAAAAAACCCCTTTGAACACCATGGCTTTTGCAACACCTTCTCTTTCTCAACCAGCAGGCTACATCATCTGAACCTTGTCGCAGTTTTCATCAATAAGGAAATCACAGGAATCTTTATAGAATTTTCCCTCTCCATTCTAAACCACAGATTCTTCTTTCTCTCCCCAGGGATGTACTTTCAGTTCAAGATACTGTAGCCTGCAAAATGTTCTCAGTTTCATTCAAAATCATTCCAGAGTCCTCTGTCTTCCCTAGAGCACCTTATCAAGCCCCTCTTCTACCAAGCAACTCTCTCTGACTCGTCCTATGGCTGGCCCCATCTCAACACTGATACCCGTTTCCTTACTAAGAGAATTTAATAATCTGCCACATGTCTGGGCCAGCTAAGGTGAGAAGAGCTTGGTCTGTAAGAGCACTCTTTTGCTTTCAACATTTGTATTTGGATGGCTTAATGCTATGAGCTATCCCTGCATGCACAGAAAAGAAAAACTGCCTTTACAGACACTTCTGTGCAATTTCTGGTCTTAGAAAGAAGAAACTTTCCTTAATTTTGCAGAAATTTTATTCATTTAAATGCATCCATAAATAGGCCTATTAAAATCATATACTTCTCCTCATTTATAACGATATTGATGCTCTTAGGCATTTGGAGGATTAAGTGGCAAAAAGCATAATCTTAGGGATGATACTCATCATATGTTTTTATTTAAATGATATAACATTAATGCCAAATATTATTGCTAGTAAAAGCATCTGCCTAAGTATCTGCATGGATTATTTTTATTTTAGCATTTGTTTTATTTTATTGTATAAATGCACCTAAAGGTAGGCAGACTGGTCTTTAGCATCTACTTCAGACATTCTTTTTTAAATAGTAGAAGTATTCCGAAGCTCTAAACCAGAATCTCTTCGGCAAGGTGTTGAAAATATACAAGAAGGAAAAGAAGATAACTCCCTTGTAATGTCTATAATATTTATAGTTTTTTTATTTATTATTTTTCATGTTGTTGCTACAAATATATGTGTACTTCAGATGTCGACTCATCAGTATATCTGGAGAACTTTAGTATGCTGTGCCTTAAATGCCCTTGCTCCCTTCAGCTACTGGTATCTCCAACTGTTGTTTACAGGTCTGCCACAGACCCGCCAGATGCTTCCACAGCCATCTTTGATAGCAGCCAGTGGTCTTGTGACCACCTGTATTTGCTTCCACTTGACCTCTGAACCCTGAGCAGGCATTTAACAACTCTTTCTTTTTCTTTTTTCTTTTTCTTTTTTTGTCTTCTAAGCTTAATATAAAGGGGGTAAGTGATGGCTTGCAATACCTCTGGAAGTGTAACCAGCCTGGGGATATGGAGCAACACTGGAGGTGACCAGGCTTCAAAACTGGGAAGGCTTTTGACAGCTCCTGATGTTTAATGTTGAAGGAGTTTAATCTCAGTCACCTGCATGTGCGTCACGAGGTGGCATGGACTAATCCAGTCTTCAAAAAACAGGTTAAGGATACATGAGTTAAAGCAACAATGAATTCTGGATGGAAGACCTTCCACAGAGAAAAAGTGCTTTTCAAATCAGCAGTTTAATTGAAAGAACAGTTGGCAGCCCTTCTGTGCTCAGCACCTGAGATATAGCAATCAATGCATAGATGCATTGAGAAGCATACTACAAAAAAAAAAAAAAAATAAGGCAAGGCGAAGTCTTCTTGGAAAAGAAGAGTAGTGGAGCACAAGAGAAGTATTCTTAGATATGATGACTCTGTGGTCTGCCAGGATTAACTGTACCAAGTCTTCTACAGCTCCTCCTCCCTGTTTACCAACATTATCTATCTTGTCTGCAGAGGGTAGAATACCGCCAGTGATAAGCCAAAATTACACTGGCTTTACTATAGTAGAGTTCAACATCCTCTGAACATATCTGGCACCAGTGTTAATGCTGACCAACTTGTGTGTGCACAGTGTATTCTGTAGAACAAGATCCGTGTCTTCTCCTGAGCCTGGAAAGAGTCCAACATAGTTTTGATACTATAGATACAGCCAGTATTAGTCTCTGTTAACAGCTCTCCTGATGTTATATGGCGCCTGGTTGCCCTCAAAAACAGCACTGTGTATACTTTCCTTTGCTGCTTTACATGAGTTATTAAATTATTAATGTTTTGGTTTCTTCAATTTGCTTAACAACCTGGTTCACTTGGGCCCTATTTCTTTCAGCTAATCACTGTGGGAGATCTGCTGAAATGTAATGAATATTACTGTCAGGATTACATGGGGGAAAATGTGAATGAAATATTTCCTACCAATCCTACAAATAATTTCTTAGGAAATAAGCTCACTCACAGTGTGCTTCAGAATTATCAAGTAATTTATCTCTCAAGTCTTTAAATAATTCAGATGAAACCTGACATTTGGATAGCAACTGAACACATTTTTTATGTTATCAGGAAAAGATTAAATTAGAGAAACATGCTGTGATTGAAAGAGCAGTAGGGATTGTGACAATGTTCATCTTATACAACTATATTTTGCTAACTGTGCACAGCTTGTAAGTGGAGTAATGCTTCTCTGTGCCACTTGGGGAGTGGGAGAGGTCTGCAGAGTGGGAAGTTGCTCTTCCCTGCTAGTTTTGCTGCTAGCAACAATCTCTTACTGTTCTACACCAGCAGGGAATTATCCCTCCTGCTAATTTGGTTGGTTTATCTGTCACTAGTCTTGCCAAATGTGCAGATTTGACTGAGAGAGTTTGAAGTCCAGGATCCAAGATAGATTGTGCTTCAGAACACATGTGCATGCATGCTTGCATGTGATTTCTGGGTCCTGGGGAATATGTGAGCAGGGCAGTGCAGTGGACCATAGTGGCTGTCCCCCTGAAGGCTGGGTCCACAGAGATCCAGTAAATGTGGCTACACCACAGAATAAATACAAGAGGATAGAGACAAGCTGCTCCAGGGCTGGAGAAAGCAGGCCTGACACCTGGACATGAGCCCAGATGTTTTGGGAGTTTGAAATGTTCCTTCCTGCTCTCTCAAGAGTATTGTCTCAGCCAGCTGGCTCCTACATAAACAAACACAGACAGACAGTGACACTTTCAAGCTACTAATTAGTCCAACTTTCAGTGAAGTTAATTTCAGAAATTAGTGTCTTTCCATATCATGGAGTTTAGTCCTGAATGCTTTGATGAATTAAGTTCTTTTTTTGTTTTCTTCTTTAGTCATTTCATGAAAGAGGCAATTATGAATAGAATCTGGCATTAGTCTCTTTCATGCACAAATAAATAACTTTTTTATTGTTTACACACCACAACTAAGAGGAAATATAACTTTTATCAATCTACCTTCATACTTCAGGTAAAAATAGCTATGAAGTAGCTATAAACACCATAAAATTAAGAATAGATATGCAAGGGCTGAACTTGGTTTCCACACATTTTTATGTGCATACTTCTCTTTGTCCAGTGCTACAGCATAATGCTTTACTGACAGTTTTCATTAATCAGTTCCTATTCTAGATGTAAATTAACCAGTCTCACAAACAAGAGTCCTCTTTATCACTGCAGTCTTCACATCTTGATTTTTAGACAATTTTTCACAGGGTTATTCATTAATTAGGTCTTTAATTATGGATTAATTAGCAGCTGAATTACAATATTCCTTATACTTTCTCAACTCTTGTAGCACTAATATGTTTGCCATCAAGCATGATAGATGTTACATATGCAAGGGGATTTATTACAGATGTATTCCCCTAGCACTTCATTGAGCTGACTAATTATTCTTCCACTGACAATGAAGCTAATGAAACACTGGACTGATGTCTCTGACAAAAACCCATTCTTTTTTTTGTTTTCACTGGGTATTGCTGAAAAGAGGTCTAATTGTCTTAAGACTGAGAGAGGAATGATGTATTTGAAATGGGCATGTATTTTGAGGCTGTTTCTTATCAAAGGGAAAACAGTAAGCTCAAAAGTGTATTACATATTTGTAAAGGTGTTGAATCTATGAATGTAGGTGTAGTCAGCAGGTGTAAACAATTGTCTTATGTAGTGTACAACAGAGTCCAGGGAAAACAAGAGCATGTGCTAAGAACTGATTAGAGAGACCCCACTTAACTACTCACACATAGACCCATGGCAAATACATTTGCACTCATTGCCACTGAACAAAACATGGAGGCTTTCATATACAATTAGACTACCTTAATTAAGCATAATATTACACTCTTGGGTTTCTCAAACTTTTTCATGCCCTACAGTTTTTTAACACAATGTTTCATTGACTTAAGGTTACTGAACATTTGTCTTAAGGTTACTGAATAATTCCCAGGAAGTGAGGCTACTATTACTTACCTTTCATATACCTTTAGAGGGTACACCCTCTGAAAATATCTGTGTGGATGACCACATCACCCATATTATTGTTGGCTCTCTGTCCTAACTGACACTAATTAAAGACCCTCAACATTTTTCTTTTGCTCCCCGGGGGCCATTTTACAAGTGTTGATCTAAGAATCCAATCCTGTCACCTGCCTCTACTGCAGAAGGACAGCAAAAACCTACGTCTGGCCTATAGCAGTCCTATTTCCAGTGTTAGACACAAGATCATTAGTCATTTAATGAGCAAAACACTCATAGCCAATAGCCAAGATGTGAAATTCTGTGATTTAAGATGGCAGCTAATTTAGATAAGTGAGAGATGAGGCTGCTTTCAACTACTCCAGCAGCCAAGTTATTTTAGCTCTAATGGTCCAAACCCCACCACACAGCCATGAGGTGGCATCTGTATTTTATCAGTTCTCTCACCAGAGCTGTGTCTTTAGTCTTTCTCACAAAACTTTCATGCCTGTGAATAGGAGACACAGCTGGACACCTTCCTTTGGAATAATTCTCCACTTTTACCCTCTGTCTGAGAAGAGCAAAGTGAATTAAAGTCTTTGGTATGATCTACCTCTAGTTAATAAGTATTATCATCCATTCCTGATCCTTGAAATTCTGCTCAGTTAACAACTGCTGAAAGAAAGAGAGCTGGTCAGTACCTTTTAACCTACAGAAAGTAACATGTCAATGATAGCACATAAATATTTGTGGTAGCAGCAGCAACAACAACAATAATGACAATATTTGACTTTAAATGATAGGCTGTGCTCGCAAAAGATTTAGCAGGCTGTATTTCCTATGCCAGTTAGATTAACTGTAAGTAGCCTTCAGAAACAGAAGTTCCATAACTCTTTTTAAATTCCACTGTAAATTTTGACAGACAACAAAGATAAATGACCGACCTCTCAAACCATTTTTTTATTGAAAATAATTTTCACACCAACATATGTCCTTGAGATGTAATAGCAAGAGTTTATTATAACTGAGTCACAGAGTGGAACTTGAAAGGTTTCCTAAATTAAAAAGTTTGGATTTGTCACAAGTGTAAACCTACTCAGAGTAACTATGTACAGGGTAAATCTCACTCTCTTTAAAGATATCCACCAAACATACTGCCTTGGACTACATGATCTCTGTTCCGGCTATTTTTCCCATATGCATTAGTTTTTAAACATCCACAGCATAACAGCAGCAACCTGATAGTTACTTCACACTTTCGCTGCCATTTTCCACCTTGACCCCAAACATATGAAGAAACACAATAATCAGCAAACTGTCACTTACCTACTACTAAAGAACACAAGTGTCCAGAGCTCCTGAGTGTGCTCTGCAGTTATTCAGTGTGGGACACTGAGGTTGTTTATAGCATAGCATAGCTCATGGCCAGCCAGATCTGTTTGAGCCCCACAGCGTGACTAGTCTTCCAGATGTACTAATATGCTATATTTGTAAAGTGATAACATGATCTGTGGTCTGACAGCAGAGACACAGGCAGGATAAAGTGTCTGCGCTGCATGACTCAATACAGGATGGAAACAACAGCGCTAGGACAGCATCTCATTTGCTTCAAGGAAAGTGTGACAGAGCCAATGTTACTCATGCTTACGTATTTTCTTTGGAAAATGACAAGGAGAATAAAACAAAAAAATATATATAGTCTTCATTCCTCTGTTACAGGCCACCTTTTCCTTCCTTTGTCCATTCAATTATGAGAGAAATATACATGTATGTACACAATCACCATGCAGTTTTCATGACTGATTGATTCACAATAATTCCTACTTTTTCTTGCTGATTGTGGCTCACTTTCTTTTACATCTACTGCTTGTCGTTGATGGCAGTATTCCTGCTTATTGTTAGTGGACCAGAAAAGCAGGGCTATGGGCAGCCAGAGATCACCTCTGCTGCAGAATCAGCATCGCCAGGGCAGGGGTTGATAACCTTGAGGGGCTGGTGTGGGGTCCTGAGACATGAGCAAGTGGGAAGGGTACTGGGGGTGCAAAGGGGAAGATGTAGATGTGGACAGAAAAGCTCATCGGGGCCCTCATGGCCTTCCCTGACAATTCAGCATGAATGGTTGACATTTTCTGATTGTACCTTTGATGAAATAAGCCCATTCATTTCTAATTAGAAAGTCTTTCTTAGTTAAAAAAAAAAAAAAACTGGTTTACACCTAACCAGAGAAGGCAGGAAGGCAGGCAGGCAGGAAGGCAGGAAGGAAGGCACACAGGAAGGAAGGCAGGCAGGTAGGCAGGAAGGAAGGCAGGAAGGCAGGAAGGCAGGCAGGAAGGCAGGCAGGCAGGAAGGAAGGTTGGAAGGCAGGAAGGAAGGAAGTATTAAAGAATTTTTTGTGAAGGATTTGGATCTGATGTTTTCAAAAAGGTAGTTTTTTATCAGAAATATTTCCAAAAAACACTTTTGATTTAATTTCATTTTAAATTTCATTTAAAAGCTTTTCAGCTTTTCAATTATATCATTATAATTTTTAATTTTTAGAAAAACAGGCTTTTTCAAGAACCCCTGTTTATTTTTTCATCCCTGACATTAATAATAAGCATTAATTACTGTAGCTGGGCTTGGCTTAAACTTCAGATACTAGTTTTGCATTGCTGCATTTTCAGTGTCCTTGCTGAAATCACATCATATTGGAATGGGAAAGTCATGAGCTGTGAATTTAAACATTCAATTTTATCTTCAAGTCTGAAGGAGGGAGTATCAGGATTCACTTTGTTCTTTTTCAATGCAGCATGTTTCAAGCTATGGTGACATGCCTGAAGGATTCTGCATCACAAGTCCTTACTGTTCAGTCACCTGATTCTTCACAAACATCAGTAACAAAAAGTGGTCACCACATCCAAGTTTTCTAATACAGTGTTTTTTCTGATACAACTACCCACAGATTTCCATATTTTTGCCAAATAG
This sequence comes from Grantiella picta, assembly GCA_013397955.1. NCBI lineage: Eukaryota > Metazoa > Chordata > Aves > Passeriformes > Meliphagidae > Grantiella > Grantiella picta. The sequence goes on from VZRM01008696.1 coordinate 169,443, forward strand.
CTATCGGGGTTTCCTGCAGCAGTGAGCATTATCAGACTTCAGCTACAAGAGTTGATGATGTAATCAGTGAGAGAGACAATATTTTGGAGCAGGGAAATAGCACGCATTCTGTATTCAACAGCATGGTCTACATTCCGGCTTCTGTGCACACTGTCTAGGAAAACTTGTTGCTATATTTTTGTTCAGAATGCAACAACATGAAATAATACTTATTTAGAAATGATATTAAGAAACATGTGACCTCCATCTTACTTTTTCAGGACCCATCACTTGCTGTACAGGTGTTGATTTTGGCAAGGGAAGAGATCTTGTGTTCTTTAAATGTTGAAATACTGAAATGTGTTTCAGTAACAGAAAGCTGACCTTGCTGTTAATTCCCTGGCCCTAGCCAAGGATTCATAGATCAGGTATCCTTCAAACTACAATCATAGCTTATCCATGACAAGGAGAGGCTTGGGATGTTTGCTGGAAATGGAATGAGAAAAAAAGATCTGCTGGCAAAGTAGGCATCACCTCCTTGAAAAAAAAGGTTATCCTGTTAAAGAAAAGGCACTAAGGATGGAAAAACATCTGAAAAAGGCCATGAAAGATTTAGAGCAAGTATGAAAAGTGACTGACTGGGAAGCGAGAGGGAGAGAGAAAGAAAAGAGAGAAAAGAGAGAGACAATATATAACATTGTTTAATTGTGGATCTCAGTGTACTTGAAAAAAATACTAAGGAGAAGGAAAATTGTAAGTCAATACCTAAATGCTTGCATAGGATAGAGCTACCACAAGCAAGGGAGTAGTGGACAGCATACTAGCCAGGCCAGTGAACAGGCAGAAAGCTTGCTTGCAAACAGCCAAGCCCATAGGTGGGCTTGAACCTATTGAAGGCATGCTTGAGTGACAGAGGCTAGGTCATTCAAAGGTGTTCTCTACGTACTGCATCCTGCATTCTGGTTCAGCATCAGCAGTATTAGTCTGCTGGAGCCAAACTGACCTTGGCTCAGCCTTGCATGCCTGCCACAGCATTCCCACAGGAAGTGCTCCTCATCCAGGTGATCCAGGAGACCAACCAGCATCTATGTACTCATATGACACTGCAGTTACTGAGTCATCTTCCTGGACAAGGACTGTTGCCTGGGAAGTGGTACAAAACCAGTCATTTCATAAAGAGGCAGGTCCATTTTGGCTGCTGGAGCTCATCAGTCTCACAAACAGGAGCTATTGCAAAACAGAGAAGGAGCCAGCACTGGACTCCCTGACATCCAAGTCTTGGACACAGCTTGCAAAACTGCCCAAGCTGTTGTAGTGCAAAGCCAGCTGCAGCAGAGGCAGCAGCTGTATTGCTTCCAGTGATGAATTCACCATGAAAGCAAAATAGCCCTGGTCATGAATCAGTGTACTATCCTAGGATAGCAGATCCTCTACCCATGAAACTGACAAATCCACAATTCAGATAATCCCAGTGGGGTACATGAGAATTGACTATAAACAAACAAACCAAAGGATATTGTCTTTTTCCACTTGTGCATTCGCTGGAGAAAAAGTTCAGTGCCTAGCACATCCTTGTCTTTACAGAAAAGTCACAAAGTAAAGGAAACAAAGGTACTAACAGCACACACTACTGTATAATTGATTGCTGTAGATATGCTTATTTTTCTGGTCTATCTTCATTTTTTGTTGTACTAAGGATAACAATATGGAATTAAATTAAGGTCAGTAGAAAACTCTAAACATCAAGGTCAGTTTCTGCATAACACAGGCTACAGTCAAGACCTAGCATGGGGTAGAAGTGGGAACATTTCATGGAGACAAGGCACCTTCATCCCAGCACTTCAGACCTAAAAGACTGACAATAGGATTTAGTATAGCTGTCATCAAAACACCTACTAGAAGGAAACATTTGACAAGTAACAGCTTTTTAGGGACACATTTCCCATAAATACAAAACAAAGCAAAATCTATGAAAATACTTACCCAAAGTCAGGCTAAAGGATAGAACTTGCTGTAGCAATTTATCATTTACTGAACAAAACCGTTCAGCAAAAATGAAACATTTTTGTTTGTTGCTTTGTTTTCATATTACCCATGTGGCCTTCAGTCTCGAGCTGTCAGAGCTGCTGAGTAACTATAATCATACTGCAGAATCTGTAAGTCACATTAGAAATCACTTCAGCAGGTCAGATTCTTATATCTGTGACCTTTCAGTATTAAGGAGTCAGTCCTTTCTGATACAATCTCAGTATGCACCAAAGGAAGATCCAATTTATAACTCCTGACAGAGCTACAGCCCAGAGATTACTGTTCTGAAATGTGCCTGAGCATTAGTATGATGAGCTGGATCTCAAGCAATGTTCATAATTCTGGGCTCTGAGTCACACTGTTTTGCCGTCCAACCTGTGCTGTGAGACCTTTTGTACAGACTTACTTCTGCCACCACAGAAGTGCTCAGCAGGCTTGGCTTATGGTTCATCTTGGGAGATTTTTTGTGAGGTTGCACAGCTCTTCTGAAAACAAACTCATCCTCTGTTGCTCTTTAGAGACTTCATTGGAGACTTTGTTGACTTAATGCATAAGTCCTCAAAAGTTGCAGCTCCCAAGTGATCTTGGCATAAGTAGCTCTCAAAGAACGACAAGATATCTGTATTCTCAGGTATCAGAATTCTCAATACTCAGAATTTCCTCAATGCCTTAAAAATAATTTCAACTCATTAGGACAATTTGTCCAGAGGTAAGTCAACCTCCAGTAAATGTGTGAGGACTTTCAAATCATAACAGGAAGAATGTGTGAGTGTTCATGAAGGATTGCACAGGCACTGTGATGAAGTAATGTAGCACTTAATATTCAGAGTTGTACGAGACACCACAGACTGTCAGCAGCCAACAAGGCTGTGGCTGGTTGAGGTCCTCCCAGGAGATTGTTAACAAGGTTATAGAGATTCCCAAGATGAAAACATGTCAGTTCTTATATTAGAATTAGCATTTGGTGATCAGCCCTCTGTGTGAATGATGCACACATTTGTAAGTGCAAGCAGGGTTTTACTCAGCCACAGATTCCTTTTAGAGCTACTTACTCTTGTACCTGATTTGAACTGAATCACCTCATTTAAGAAGCATTTTCTGAACTAAATAATGGGCATGTTATCTATTGATCTCTCTCATTACATTTAATTGTGCAACAAATTAAAGACACAGGAGCCCACCAGGAACCCACTGGTGTGAATGAACAGAAATGAGATGTATGTTACGTTTGATTGACCAGTAATTGCTGAGAACAGGAGGCTTTTTGGTAAGTGCCAGGCTTGGTAGACAGCCTCATTAGGTGTGTCATTAAAGGGAGCCAACCATAGCTATCCCTGCACCCTGACCAAGTCAGTGGAGCAGCACAAGCTCTGTCTGGGGGTGCACAGCTTCATCAAGGTGTAATAGGGACAAAACTTTCCAGGGACTATTAAACCTGGAAGAAGGAGGAGAAATATAGGAAAACTCAGTTCCATTTATGGACATCTTTGCCTGCGTGGAGCACAGGAGAAAACATATCACTGGATTACCAAAGGGAGCACCCTGTGCAGGCAGCAGTAGTGGGTTGACCCTGGCTGAATTCCAGGCACACACCAAAGCTTCTCTATCAGTCCCCTTTGCAAATGGACAGGGGAGAGAAAATATAAAAAGGTTCCTGGGTTGAGATAAGGACAGGGAGAGATCACTCACCAAATACCATCATGGGCAAAACAGATTGGACTTAGGGATATTAATTGAATTTATTAGTAACAAATTCAGAGCAGGAAAAGTGAGCAGGAGAAGTGAAATAAATCTTAAAAACACCTTTCCCCTACCCCTCCTCTTTCCCAGCTCTACCTCCTCTGCCCTGGTGGCACAAGGAGATGGGAAATGGGAATTAGAATCAGTTCATCATTGTTGTTTCTCCCACTGCTCAGGGACAGTAGTCCTTCCCCTGTTCCAATGTGGTGATCTTCCCACTGGAGAGAGTTCTCCAGTGTGGGTCCATCCCATGGGAAAAAGTACTCCACAAACTGCTGCAATATGGGTCAGTCTTCCATGGGGTGCAATCCTTCAAGGACAGTCTTCTGTGTGTGTCCCCCATGGGTTTACAAGTACTACCAGAAACCTGGTCCAGCCTGGGCTGCTCTTTCCATAAGTCTGCAGGTCCCTGCCAGGAGCTGTTCCAGCACAAGCCTCTCAAGGGGTCACAGCCTCCTCTCAGGCACCCACCTCCTCTGGCGTGGGCTCTTCCACAGGCTGCAGGCAGATCTGTGCATTTGCATGGACCTCCATGGGCTGCAGGGCACAGCTGCCTCACCATGGGCTGCAGGGGAATCTCAGCTATGTGCCTGGAGCACCTCTTCCCCCTCCTTCTCCACTGACCTTGGTGTCTGCAGGGTTGTTCTTACATTTTCTCACTCGGCTCATCTCTGGCCACAATTACATCTGTACAATAAATTTTTCTCCCTTAAATATGTTTTCCCAGAGGTGTTACCTCTATTTCTAATTACCCAACCTTGGCCAGTGGCACATCAGTCTTTGGAGCTGCCAGGGATTTGCTGTGCCAGACATGGAGGAAGCTTTCAGTAGCTCCTCACAGAAGCCTCCTTTGTAAGCCCCGTTACCAAAACCTAGCACACAAGCTAAATACAGCAGCCTGTTCATGCAATGTGTCTGAGAGGACGAGGCAATTCTCTACCCTGTGAAAACCACAGCGCACCGTAGATCGACACAGATTTATGGCTTGCACTCCGCTGAGGTACAAAAAAGGAAACAAAGAAAGGTTCCTACGCTGAGCTGGCTAGGAAGCAGCACACATGCTGTTGTCACCCTCCTCCTGCAGACTTGCTGCTTTGTGAAACCGCAGCGGAAGAGATGTTTTCAAGAAAGAAATAAAGGGTGCCATCTATTGTCCAAATTACAGGGACACCCACATCCTCGCATTTGTTGCATTGAATCCTGAGGTGCTTCTGTCTTCAACTGTACTACTGTGGAGAGAAGAATACAAATATCTGCTTTTTCCTTCACTCACATGTGCCACATGGAGCCTCAGAGACAGATCTGCTTTGACAGTCTATTTTATGGAGTGCAGACACATGCAAGAATATGTTACTAGAACACAGAGTAATGCTCTGGCGTGACTGCCTCATCCCAGTAGTCCCACAGTAATGCCATTCGTATACAATGTGCAGTTCACAGGGGTCTATGTGTCTATTACTAGGCTACAGACAGCAATTTTCCTGGACGTAGGAGCCTTAGCTACAGATAGAAAAGACAAAGAAGAGAAGCTGTCTCTGTCTACTAATCCAGAAGTGTTTTTAATTCATGACCTGCTGCTAGTAAGCTAAAAGGTTCACCAGTAAACAACCCTTAATATTTATCTTTTCTTTTTTTTTTTTGTTTTGTAGCCTACATACCTTGTAAGCATTCCTAAACTATCTGATGTTTGGAATTAATTGTCACAAGAAGACACAAAAATAAAATAAGAAAACAAGACTGGCATTTTCAGAGTCCCTGATCCAAGGGGAATGATCTTGAATTTGATTAAACATAGGAAAAGAGGTACCAAAGAATAAAACAAAAAACAACAAACAAAAGATCAGTATGAGCTCATGAGGCTGTCACATGAGTCAGGCCAGTGAGGAAAAATTGTGACATCAGAAAACAAATTTGGCCTGCAGTGCCAGGTGCCCACTCCTGTCTTTACAGGGAAAAAGGTGTAATCTGATCTCATATCACCATTCTGACACATGGATAATCAGAGGAGGCTGGGCTGAAAGCTTAGCGAAACTTTGGGATTCTGACTTATGACCAAGGATTGCCTACCAGGATAGCAAATGAACTTACATTGCCCATTGCCTGCTTCCCACCAGCTGCACTGATGTAAAAGAAGACGGTAAAGGGTTTCTGAAGCGTGTTTGCCAGCAGTACTTTGGGCTGGCACCAGAAATGCCAGGTAGGTTTAATGTTTTGCCTGCTCAGGATACAATTCTTGAAGGGCACATGAGCCAGAAGAAAGAGTTAATTACAACAAAGGTGTAACCCAGGTGATTGAAAGAGAAAATTCGCCTCCAGAGTTCTTAAAACTTGTTTCTCACTTATATGCTGCCAGCCACCTCTTCTGCCCCTATCTGCACAACATTTTTGAGCTTTTTCAAAATTCTTATCATTACTTTACAATGGAACACAGAGCCATGAGGAAAAGGAGTTTTAGTCCATACCTACAAACTATGAGCAGAGAAAGTGTAAATATGAGCACGATCTCCTTCAAGAGAAGCAACTTTCAGATAAACAGCAAAAAAAATGCTAAGTGACTTCTCATCTCAGTGCCGTGCTACTGATTATACACTAAATTTAGATTACACTGAAATGACCTAGTAAGTATTACCACAGTTCAAGTGAAATTCTTATCCTTGCAGCTCATATGACTGAGATAATTTCTAGTTTCAAAGTGACACATAAGAAGCTAGCTCAAACTAGGGCAATAAAGCTCAATCTAGGGTAGTAATGAAAAGTTTGTGGTCACTGCAGATCTTGTGCCATCAGAGTTAAGCTAGTTTTGTAGTGCTTCTCTCTGTAATTTCTTTCATTCTCTATAGTGCTGAAAGAAATTACACTGAATGAAAGTTCAGCCTCTAAACCCAGCATTATAACACTGCAGTTGTAAAGACTGCAAGAAGAACCCTGAAAGGAAGAGAAATAACTTAATTGTGCCAGTATGATGGGTTGTTAATGGTTTTCGTTTATATGGAGTACAAGGTTTTAACTTAAAAGGAGAGAAATACAAAGAGCAAGATTAAGAATGGTGTACTGAAGGTGGATAAGGAGAAGTTTTAATTTTATGAGCATTCTTAGCACACATGAATATTGATAAGGTAATTCACCCAGAAACAGTCAGGCATCTCCTCTACACATGACTCATGGGGCTAGTTATCAGAATCAAATATTTAGCTGGAACAGAACACAGGCTCTTTGCAAAAGAACCTCTATACTACAAGGACATGACATCAAGTTTGCTGACCCCACAGCTTATAAATCTTCACATAGCCAAAAGCCACAAGATATATATCCCAATGCCATGGAGAGCCAGAGGGCCTGGCAAGCTCTGTGAATAGTACACAGCATGGATGTGGCATCCTGTTCCAGAAGTCTCACCAGTCACCTGCAGAGGAACCAGGTCTGGGTTTGGCAAGTGCTTTGGTTCAGGGATGATTACTGTCACAGGTCCTAGCAGCCCTTTTTGAGTCTCCCAGGCAGTCAGATATGTTAATCATTCCTGTGACCACACAAACCCACCATCATGTTTTTGTCTTGTGTGCCATAGTCTTCAGATGGAAGACACACTTGAAGATCTTGCCAGCCTTTACAATGGAAGCCATTGCACCAATTCACTCCTAGCAGCACAGCAGCGACAGCATTATCCATACCAGTACAGCTTTACACGGCTGAGCTTTGTATTGTTGACAACAGCAAATATTAAAGGTGCTACAATCACTAAATATATATTACCTTTCAGTCTGTCAAGCAAACATTACAAGAGGGGGCAGTGGCAATTACAGAAGGTAATTACAGGTGGAGACAAAGTAGTTTATCACAGCAGAAGATGAATTGTAAGAAAGGATGAAGGTCCCTTGTTCTGTGTGAGCAATTCATACAGATTAAACAATAACTTTAAAATAATTAACCTAGTAGGATGTAATGATTTTTAAAAAACAGTTTAAATGGTGTTTAATTTGTTTAAATGAACTATCCCATTAAGACCCAAATTCATCATTTTGATTTGGAAGGGAAATTTTAATAAGTTAAACCTTTAGCACAGCTTTAATAATTGTATTACAGATTTATAGATGAATGTCTGAGGTGGAACAGATCCTAGTACAATGAACTCATAAGTAGGACTGGTAATGATTTCTCAGAATGCTTAAAATCAGAGACACCGAGAATAATTTTGATGGAAATATTTTGCTATGTTTTTAACTATTTCCAACAACAGATAAATGTACATTTATACTAGGGCATAGGTTCCTAACACAGATTCAAAAAGTCATGTGAAGTACTCAGGTACTACAATGGGTATAACAAAATATCCAAAAGAAGAGGAATTACTGAAATTGCATTTTATAGACAGTCACTGTGGTGAAAATATCTTTTAATGAGGCCCTTTTAACTTCAGGACGTTTTGAACTAAGTTTCGTACTACTGCAGGCCCCAGTCAGACAGTGTTTTTCACCAGCTGATCAAACTCCTCCAGTGCTATTGAAAAAGAGCCTCCTGCATCTCATTTGTTTGGAGGTGAGTAGCCCTCTCCTTGTGTTCTACCTATAATTACTCACAGACAGTTTGTGCTGGTTGTGCAAAGGCTAGCACAGCCTTGACCTGGAAAAGAACAGGAAATGAATAAAGGATACTTCAGTCAGATTTCTTGCGTCTGCAATAATTACAAAACAAGCAGGATGCCAGGATTAAATGAACTAGGTAAAATACACAATGTGTGAAAAAGAGAACAATTAAAATCCATGTTAAAATCCATGTTTCTCAGTACTGGAGAAGAAAAAAGGATTTAAGCAGCATTTCATTGTGTATCCTCAAGCAATGGGTGCCAAAAAAAAATGGGAGATGATAAGTTGTTTTCTGACTGTCATTGATTCTCAGGTAGTTTGTGTTTTAAATAGTATTCCAGCCCAATCTGATAAGGCTAATCGGAAGACTGTATTTCAGAGATTTGAGATCTGCATTATAAGCAAGTAATGAAGGAGCACCAAAAATCAGATAATTTTTTTTAAGGTGAAAACTCACTTTGTGACTGATTCAAGTTTGTTTTTAATCTCTTGGAGGGCTACATGAGGCCCCCGATAGGAGGCAGAAGAAGCTGACATAAAATCTGCTAGAAAAAGAAAACCTACCTGACCTCCTTCAGTCCTTTTACCTTTTATCTCTCTGCCCTGGACACATCATCTGCCCTTCACTTCTTTTGACACTGACCAGTGTATCCATGATATCTCTTAGGAACTATTATTTATTTCCCTGTTTGTGTCTGGTCCATATAGACAGTAATTTGCTGGTATAAGATTTTGGGAGCAAAACTAAAATTTTCCCAGTGTCTTCAATGACCTGTTCTGGAAGAGAGCAATGCACACCATAGCAGCTTCTGCCTGCAGACCTAAGGTGTGAGCAGCATATAGAGGTGTATGCAGGCCTTGGTTCTCTATGATGGCATGTAGTCCAAGCCTAAATGTAGTGTTTAAGGCATGATTCCATGAGGCAGGGCAAACTGAGCTCAATTTCATCAAAAGGGAGGAGTTTTTATGCTCTTTTTTGCCCTATGTGTTAAGATCCAGAGCAGGAGATGACAAGAGACAATCTTCAACCTGGAGACTCCTTGGTAGAAGAGCACAGCAAGCTACATGAAAATTCCCTGAAAGTCCTAGTTCCTTCCCTGCTCCCATGTGGATAATTCTATGCTTTACCTTGTACTGGCACTGCCAATAAGCAGTTCCTCTCTGTGGCTTATAATTTACTCAGAAGAAACAGTTCCAGCAAAATATATTAGCAGATTTCTGAGAAAGCAGTTATTTTATAGCAGGATTTCTGGATCTAACATATACCAGCACAAGTGGGCTGCTCAGATGAGAGTGGAAAGAAAAAAAAAGCAGAAGGACAGAGGGAGATTTCATCACATGGAATAGAATCATAGACTATCCTAAGTTGGAAGGAATGCCCAAGGGTCATTGAAGTCCAACTCCTGGCCCTGTAGAGGGCAACCCCAAGAGTCATATCATGTGATTTGCCCTGACAGTGAAAAAATATATATATTCACTACATCAGTATTTGAAACCAGTTAAAAATAAGGGAGAGGGTGGGGGATTGTGAGGGGAGTGGGCCATCACAGGTGGAAGGTCACGGAAAGAATGTCATAGCACCATTGGTTTTAAGTCATAAATGCTTGAGACACTCTTGGAAGAGAGGGCATTCAGTTTTCTCGTCTGGAGTCATCTTACTTCACTGTCTAACTCAGGATCATTTAGCACTCCATGTCCACATCATCCCCCTAGGATTTAAATGTATTTACAGGTACACGGGGAGAAAACTCACAGTATGTTTACTGACACAGGCTATTTTACTTGAATTTATACCTTAGCAATTGCAAATACAAACATGGGTAAGAGAACATTTAGATTTGCAGGGTCTGTAAGTTACTGCTCATGTTTGATACATTCATGGCACAATTCTTCCTGAAGAATACAGAAAACATGCAGACAAAATCATACTTTATTGCATTCCAATTTACTCAGCTGGGAACTTAAATTATGTAGTTCCAGCAACCTCAGCACATACTCATCCTGTGTTGCCGAACCAGTCTGATGCAAAATGGTAATACATATTGACAGATATGATCCAGATGAAAACATGCTGTTGGCCTGCTGGCCAGTCCTTCTACCAACATGTTTACATGGAGGTCATAACAATTGTGTACTCTCATCACACTGCAGATGAGAGAGGTTGAGGAGTTTCTGACTCAGTTTTTTGATTCAACATTTCATCTTTACCTGTGAAGCTAATTCTATTCCCAAGGCTGATTTCAGTGGGATTGGTGAACTGGCAGTAAACTGCCTGCAACAGAAGTCATGGTTCCCACTCCTTTTTTCCAAATCCCTTTCCCACTTCCACTTCTTTTGACCGAGAAACACACAATCTGATATCAAATGAGCCAATTCAAGTCACAGGCCAAAAAAAATAAAAGCAACCTGTTTTGCTACTCAGTGTGTTTTCTCTCTGTAGGGATGAGAATGTGATCAGCCAATGACAAGGAATAGTATGTATTCCACATTAAATGGCATGACCTACCCTCCCTAATCCAGAAAGAACTGCATCACATCAGTAGTGAGGAATACCAAGGGAATTAAAAAATCTCTGCCTCACTCAGACATCAGGGACCTCCTGTATTTCCAGCATGATAGGAATAATGTCATAACCAGCTCACTGGCTTCACTGTTGAAGCACAGCCTCTCCCAGCTCTGGCTCAACAGTGAAATGATGCATACTGCTTGTAAAATTGTATGAGCATGTCTGATCAAAAATTTTCACTGCTGCTTGAAATCACAGCTTACCATGGGAAAAGGGGTACATTCAAATGTAAATCTGCCTGAAGGGTTATAACTTGCACCCCGTATAAACTGGTTCATATATATATATGTATATGTGTGTGTGTATATAAAAGAAAATTAATCCCTTTTTAATCAAACTTGGAAAGGCTCACACAGCTGGAAAACTCAGGACATTTGTGTGGAGAAGCTGATAACAGTTATCACTGGCTCCTCATTGACTCTTCATTGGCAGCTTCACACTTCTTGCTGTTCCGCAAGTATCAATTTAAAATGGCCTGCAACAGTGCCAGCTCAATTTAGCACCAAGAAGCTGAAGCTAGTAAAAAAGAAAGTATTGAAAAAACTATGCAAGTTCTGCAAGGGAGTCCATGACTTTAAGATAGTCCTTAGTACAATTTGGAAGACACATTGCTCCTCCATTTCTGTACATTTCTCTTTTTGCTTTATATACATATATGTAATTTTATGAATAGATATGTATGTTTGTGTGTGTGAGTATATATATATATACACATGTGTGATTTACATCAAGGAATATTGGTATCCCAGAGTAAAATTTTAATAATCACCTATTTATACTTGGCCTTTAAAGTTCCATTTCCTCAAGTTCACCAGCAAATCATTACACATTTTTCTCACAGCTTTGCACATGAGAAAAAGAAGATGCTTTTTTCCCAAGGACTGCATTACAGCCATTCTGTTGGGCACTCATAAACTGCACAAATCCTGTGAGAACCATCCCAAATAGCTGCAGATGATGGTGTACTCGAAGCACAAGCAGTGGTTACCCAAGGGGCCACCACTAATTTCAACAGAGTGGAATTGACTGATTATTAGAGCCTATTTGGAATTTTCTTTAATGTAATGGAGGTATGGCTTCTAGTCCTTTATTCTCTGTTGCCTTGACCTTGTGTTTTGTCCTTGTATTGCAAAATGAGTACATAAATCCATATTGTCAAACTATTTCTCCCAAAGGGCTGAGCCCTTTGACATGGCAATTTATGTATAATTTACAATGCCCACAAAGCTTCGATTACTTGTGTTAGGCTTAAAGAGCCTTGGCCACCTGCCTGACATTCACCTGATGATTTGTTCAAATTTAAACTTTACAGGTGCAAATTTCCTTGAGGCAGGCACCATCTGCATACAAGGCAAGGTTAGCATACAAGGCATTCTGTTTTGTATTGACTTGGCAGATCCTTAAGCCTACCTAGAGATCCTTTCATTTCATGAAGCTTTGACAGACTAAAGACTTTGTTACATCTTTCAGTTCCATGCCCAAGTAATGGCCAGGGCTCCTGTTTGGAAAGGAAGGGATTGGATCAAAGTTGTTTGCTACTGTGTGACTGAATGCTATTAGATATCTAGTCTAAATGAAATTAGGATTCTTTCAAATATGAGAAATCATTCAACTCATTGCTGCAGTGTTTCAGTTTTTAATTACAAATTTCCTTGAAAGTGTTAGAGATATGGTTTTTTCATTCACAAAAAACCGTTCTGTGCTACCTGCTGGTTTTCCAAAATGTTCCTGGGGCAATTATATCTGTGCAGGTATAAATAAATCTTCATCCCAGGAATATCAGTGAAAATACATCTGCCTCTGACACCTGCTGAAAAATGTGTGCAGTACTGGGACAGTATGTGCCAGAAACACTGGCAGCCTGTATTTGACGTGACATATGTTCACTCAGGTGAGCTGTAGTGGAAATATCCATACTGGGAGTGGGGGGTAGACAGGTGATAATTGCCTTTCAATTGCTTATTGACTAACTTGCTAGGCAGGAAAGCAGAGATAGCAGCATTTAAACCTTACAGGACACAACTTGGAAAGCTGCTTCAAGCTCTCACAGCGAGTTGCTCTTGAAAACAGAGGATGGTAAGCAATGGCTAGAGACACTTGACAACAGAATATGCTGTTATTTCTTCCTTGCTTGTGGAAGTATACGGAAGGATAATGAGTAAAGAGCCTCCCCACTAGGCTAGAAAGGTCAAGATCCTCTTTACAGCTCTGTTAGTGTTCTTGACTGATTTTTTTAGCAACTGAAGTGGAAAGATTTCTCTGCTTTTCTAGTGGATTGAATTTTGTTTACATGAATTTTTGCTAATTTTTTTTTTTATAATATATACAGCTTTTTGAGGAATTCTCCCACCATTCTCACCTATGCTGCAACTTAGACTTGTCCTTCTTGCCTCTGCTGATCCCCCTTTTCTGCTGGGGATTCATTTGTGGTCTGCTTCTGTTCTCTGACACAGTGAAGCTGAGACTGGTGTTTGGTAAGGGCTTTTCCACCCCATTCTCTAGGGAATATTTTAAAATGTTTTCTTGTTTTTGTTGTTACAGTATATTTTTCAGTTTTTAAAATTAAGACCACAACAGAAGACATCCACAGAAATGGACGAACACTGGCACCAGGATACAAATTTTTTATTCTCCCTAGAGTAATTAATGGAACTAATATATTTTCAAAGGTATAACCCTGGTACCTCTCCTTGGCCTCACAGGTACCTCTCCTTGGCCCCTGTGCCACCCTGTAATTAAAGATTATGCAGTGGAGCAACATTTCTGCCATAGGAATTGTGGAAATATGGCTGAATAATTCACTCTAACTGCCTTAGTGACTTTTGCCTCTTCTTCTTTTTTGCTAACTGTGAACAGATTTCTTTACTCTTCAACTAGTTATTGAGGAACTCTGATCCATTTCTGTCTAATTTTGAAACTTTCATTTGACCACCATAGTTCTCTGCATGTTCCTAGTCCTTAATTTAGTTGATCTGCTCTTATTTTAAAATAATTCCAACAAAATTCTCAGGTTTTCTGAGATCATTCTTGTAGGAAAGTATTTTTGCAAATAGTAAGTTTTGTCACTGTGGAAAAATTAAAATAAAGAAGTACTACCAGTTACAACAATTCAAAAATGTAACCTTGTTATGTATCCACCAACCTCTACTTGAAGCTATTAAAAGTTTTTCATGCTGGAAGCCAGCTATAGCTTGCTGTTTTCAAAGAACTTATTTTCCAACCACTTGAAGAAAATACTTTTGAAAAGGGAAAAGTCATTTGGGAAATGAAATATACATGCTGTGCTTGAAAAATATAATTTTTATACTAGAAGAGACTTGGTCTTGATAGGCAAAAGCCACTGATGGGTGAGTGAAACAGCCTTTTACAATCATACTTTAAAACTTTGATGATATCCAAAATTTCTTCACTCTAAATAATTTTTTTAAGGTGCACTTTTACTTGAAAACAACTCTCAAGTTTTCTCTGTATCCTTGCCAATATATTGCTGCAATAAATTAATAGAGCTCCCTGACCACTGCAGAGAGCTGATTTTTTTTTACTACATATGGCATTACAGAACCATTTCCTCCTGTCACCCTGATTTCAATCTGCATTAAGCAATAATATGAGCAAAATACAGTACTGAAGGACAACCCTGTTTCTCAGTTTCTGCTGAAAGAATATAAAGCAATTACAGAGCCACAAAAAACAAGAAAGGCAAGACATCAGGAGGTTATCTTATTGTCCTGCCCTGTGGCCCAGGACAGGATGGAAAATATCCAAAAGCAATCTAATCCTTGTACAACAGAGATTTCCAATATTTCTGTATTTTAAAGTGGTTTTCATTTATGTTTTTCAGTACAGTTGAAGGAACTTCACTATTTATAACTTTCAGGTGATCAAACACAAAAGCACATGCATATGTGAAGGTAGGATTTAGGAGTGGAGCACTGTTTTTAACAGAACTTTACAGGCAAGTTGTTAAATTCGTTAAAATTTGCTGCAAAAATGAAGAACTTGTACATTTGGCAGTTGGTTTGGTTTGGGGTTTTGGGGGGGAGGGGTGGGGTTTAATGTCCTAACTCTTCTGTTGCTGGTACTGTGACTGATGAATAAAAAACCTAATGGAAATTTTTGGAAGAAGTCTATATTCTACTGGTTTACCGATAAGCTCGTTTTAAAATAAACACTGTTTTTTTCTGTACATAGCAGAGACTGTGATGCTGTTATCCATGCTAAAAAAGGAACTGGTTCCTTTCCATACAACTGTGTTTGCAAGGCTCTGCATAGCATAGCACATATTTCAAGATGACTGTGGTAAGTAGATTAGCATCAGGGGCTGAGACAGCACATATATAGTGCTCATTTTCTCACTAAGCAGGATCCTAAGCTGCTAGGTTGCAGAAGGCTGCTGACATTGACGTTACAACTAGGACATCAAACATGCCAAAAAGCATCTTGGAGAAACCTCCTACTACAGGACAACTGTCTAATTAATTGAGGGGGAAAATGCTAAGTCAAGGGTCTGTGTTAATAAAACAGCGAAGTAGGGAAAATCTAGGTTTATAAAAAGATTATTTTAGAAAGCTACCTAGAAATCCAAGACTCTGACTTTTGCCTGCTAGGTAAGGTAAGGAACAAACTGCTGCTCTAGCTTTTCTAGCTTCCACTATCTTCTCTCTTCTGAATGCAACTGTTAACAGCTATTCACAGCTCCTTTCAAATTTCCTGTGCTCCTGAGTGCCCGCCAGAAATGCATTCCAATGGCTCAAAAAGGTTTTTGAATAGAAGGGGAAAATGTGCATGTTCACTGCTGAAAGAATTCCTCCTTTTGATTTGGGCTTGTCAAGGAAAGTAAAGATGAAGAGGAGATTCTCAAAATACTTTCCCAGTGTCGTACCAGCAGAAAACATCTGTGGTTATTTTCACACTACTTGTACTCTGCTTTCCAGCATGGAAGCAGAACAGAAAAATTCCCACTTTTCTTTAGGCTTAAAAGTGTGATTTCAGGGTTGGGTTTTCTTCTTTTAATAGAAACGTTTTGTAGTACCTGACTAGTATTATCAGCTTCTTCCGGATGTTTTAACAGTCCTGAGAAATTAAACGAGAAATTTCTTCTAAAGCTGTGTTTTTCTGTGCCGGCAGGGCCCTGTCTCTACCACCGGCAAGGTGTAACAGAGAAATCAAGCTGATTGTCAGTATACCTCAAGTCACTATCCGGGGATCTTCACACCCGTTTGTCAGGGGGAAAAAAAGGGAGGGGGGATGGGGAGATTGACAAACAGATTTTTACACAGGATGTCATTTTCTACAATGTGTAGAGAGCATAGTTCTTCCCTTAAATATCTATAGTTTTTTCATGGACATCTGACAAGCCTGTTAATGTCTCTAATTCCCCAAATTACCTTTCTTGAGAGGAATGGAATTTCCTAAGTGACGGTTTTGTCCTCACAAGAACAGGAAAGATATTTTCTTTAGAAAAGACCCTACAGTTATAATGTATTGGTTTCAATGACTGACAAAAGTTAAAATGGCAAATTAAATAACGCAGTAGCTACTTTCATAGTTCAAACAACTCCTTGTTAAACCTTTTTTTTCATTGGCAACTAGGTTACTTTTCTAATGAATCTTCATGAGATAGATGGGGAGACTATTTCTCAAACTTTGGAAATTTTGTCTCTTCTGCCTCATCAAGAAGTTTAATTTGAATGCCATGCTTACTTTAGACTTTTATGTGTATACATATATCCTTCTATGGTCAGGAACAGTTCCTGCTATGCATGTGCAAATGTGGTGAAGAATTACAAATGTAATTGTGATGTAACCTGGTATTTTAGCTATCTCAATGTCTGTACTTTAATCACGGCAAAATAAACAAAGTTCATAATACTGTCCCAAGGCCTACCTTAAATCATTTACTTCCTATTAGAAGCTTACACTTCTAATAAAATTTCAAAAAAAAATTTTTTTAAATTTTAAAAAAATTTAAAAAGGCTTATTAGAGTCTTAAGTTTACCCCTTTACTCCTTGAATTGTTTGCAGTTTTCAAACTTCACATTTGTCCACAGTTGATACCTACTTTGTATTTTTAGGATATCCTTTTAATTTAAGAATATCTTCTCTGTAAAACTATTTTTATAGCATAACAGTTGCTGGGCTTTTTGAGAGGTATTTAAACAAAGTTGATTTTGATCTTGCGTGGCCATTCCCTGACTTGTATAGTCCAGTGAAACAGAATTTTCCATGTGTACACATAAAGTCTTCTCTAAGAATGGCTGTAATGGGCAATAGCTTGTGCTCACAACTGCTAATAGGCTGTGGTTTTCCATGAAAAACAAATTGCCTCCTGCTTCAGGGCTCTAGAGTGATTAGCCTTTGTTTTAATCAAAGCAGTGGCAAAATATAGCTACAAAGACCTATTGTGGAAACCCTCTGATCCCTAGAGGGTTTCCACAATAGGTCAAGAGGGATTCCAGTACAGTCCCAAACTGCTGACCTGAAGGGATGCCCTGAAAATTAGCAACTACAAGATGTACAAACATGCTTTACAATAACATCCCCTTTGCATACAAACACCATTAAGGTCTCACAAAGATGAGTCCAATACAATGAGAAGGAGAAACAGATCCTACTTTTGTGAAGATGACCACTTTTACTGGCCAATCCAGGTTAATTAGGAATAAATTAAAATTCACCGGCGTTTTAAAGGTGTAAAACCTGGATCCAGAGACAGCAGAGTTCTGAAAGAAAAGAAAAGGTACTCTTGGAGAACGTAGCACTAGATTTTCTGAAGCCCAGAATGGTGACTCTGCCTTAGAGCAGTGGCTGTTAAGTTCAGACTTTGATGAAAATTTAATTGCTGAAGCAAGTGTGACTTCAATGTCCGTAGTGAAAGTTTGGAAAGTACAGGCCTTCAGATCTTTTTAATCCAGAAAAACTAGTTTTATTGTAAACACAGTGCTTCCAAGAGCTGCAGTTAGTCTGTGAGGAGATGTCACTGAGGAGAAATGCATAACATCTTGAAATAATTCTTGTGTTATCTTGGCATTAGCCTCTTTCAGAGTCTAGCTAGTACATGACTGTCTTTAAAGGATTGCCTCATATCAACTGGACAGACTCACTTGTGGGACAATCTGACCCTTATTTCTGATGCTTTCATCAAAAAGTACCAAAATTTTAACCTGCTTTTGAGTTTCTTCACTTCTCTCCCTCCCAGTTTCCTTTCTAGTTTCTAATCTCATTACTACCTTAGATACCATCTAAATAGGTTAATGGACTGCTGCTGTGTAGCGCTGAAAATCCATCTAGGCAATCAGTCTTCTGTTTAAAGCAGTCAAGTGAAGCTTTAAAGTAAAGATGGGGCCTGAATCAAAATGTTAGGTCTAAGCACCTTTACCCATTGGGACAGACTGAATATAGGGTCATGGTTTGTGGCTCTTTTCTGAGCTGTTCAATTATCTTACCTCACATGCAACCAGCAGTGGGAGTTTCTCATTTTCTTTTCAAGTGTTTTGAACAGAAAAAGCCCAAATACTCAAATAGAGGTATAGTAAACAGAAATGACTACTGCTGATTAATTAGTGTCAGACATAAACTTTTCAGTAGGTGAACTGACAGGTTCAACAGTCTATGCACCACATGGATAGCTAGGTCCTGATTCTCCTTGGTGCTTTAGCATTGGTCTCCTTTCAGTTCAGGAGCAAAACACATTCATGCCTTTGGGTGATCCCACAAATTAGGTTAAAGAATACAGTGGGTCAAAAATGTGGGGGGAAAAGGGACTTTGCACCCCCTGTTGTCCCTAGATAGACCTTTTGTGTGGTGGACATCCCTGAAAAAGGAGAAGACACCCAGACACAAAGGCATTCAAATACCACTGTAGGTTCGGACTTAGCTTCCAGATGTCCAACAGAAGCAGGTGGACGAGGAAAATAGCAACAGTGTTATCCAAGCAGCTTACACTGCTGAATATTGAGGTGTGTGAGAGTCATATCTGAAGTGACACAATAATTAACAGCACCCCTGATATAAACCAAAATGAAGAAGCTTCCACTGACAGGATAATCCTTTTTCTTTTCTCCCAGGACACATAGATGTGGCAGGAGATTCTGGCTACGATGTACCTCAAAAGTGTCTTCATTACATTGGTGTAAACTAGAAGAAAAGCTGGAGAAGCACAAACTAACACTTCACACCAAATCTACCCCTTTGTGAGGGTACAAACAAAATAGTACAACAGTGGTTTAAAGCCAAAGTCCAGGCCAAACCTGAACCATTCTTTGTGCTTCTCCAAAAATATCACACAGACACATAATATCAAAAAATACCTGGAATCAGCACGAAATAAAGCAGCACCACCATGAGCATGAATATGTGACTGCAAAGACACCCAACAATAACACAAAGCTGATCTTAGAGGGATTTTGGTGGCACAGGTCGAACTGAAGAAACTCTTTCATATATTTCTCATTCTGACCTCTGAGTTTTGCTGCCTGACAAAATTACCTTCAGCAGTATCTATCAAGTTTTTCACTGCAACTCTGGCCACAACATGGATTCTGTATTGCTTTGTCTCCATCTGAGGTAGTGGAAAATATAAGTATGGATTTTGCTGATTCTCAAGGGAAAAGAAAAGAGTGTTTTGCTGGTGTGATTACACCTGTGGTAGATTTTTCAACATTTCTAAGGAAATCTCTGTATCAGCAGAACTTTTACACGTAGAGGGAAGGAAGGGAGGAAGGAAGGAAGGAAGGAAGGAAGGAAGGAAGGAAGGAAGGAAGGAAGGAAGGAAGGAAAACTTTACAGAACTTTGAATGTTTTGATTGTGCTCACTTAAATTCCTGGGGTGAATTTTTTTGCTAGTAAAACTCAGGAACAGCATCTTTAATACTGAATCTGTGTCTATCTTGTTGCTTATAAATGCTTTCTTCAATCCCATTTCAGGATGGATCTGTATCCTCTTGACAAAACCAGAGGTAATATGTATTCCTCAAGGGGGGATCAGGAGAAATTCTGATCCTCTTTAGTGTCTTGTGAGTATATGCTCTAGTTTGCAGGGGAAATGCCTGCTGTGCACAGCAGGAGCTGGTGCCAGGCTGCAAGCTCACAGGATATTTTGTGACAAAGTCTGTTTTTTCCCAAATGTTTAAAATTAACCCCGTCTCTGCAAAATCTTGGCAACTGGCTTCATAAATTTCAATTTTTCATTGTAATTGAATAATATGATGATGTAATTATATGTTGTCTGAGTGTGATAATTTTTCTTTCTTTCCACTGAGCAGTTATTTTTTTCTTTAGTTGGGTTTTTTGTCTGATTTGTTGGGGATTTTTTGTTTTGGTTTTGGGCTTTTTTTGTTGAGGAGTGGCACTTTATCCAAAACCAGCCTACAGATAATATATCCATCTTATGAGTTGATTTTCTCTTTGAAAAGACAGACAGGTCATCTTGAACTGCTGATGCTGGTGCAAAGACTTAGTATAAATTGTTTGCCTGACCTTTCTAGAACTGAAAGTCTTATTTTTTTCTTTTTAGCGCATAGTAATGTATTTATTTTTTAAGTGGAGAGAAAGCTTCCCCTGCCATTCACCCTTGCTCCAGGATGATAAAAAGGGATATATGCTGAGATTTTTCAAGTTATATCACCCTAAATACCTCCTTATGGATTGGTTCAGGCTTTCCAAAACAGTAATCCTTCTTATGAAAGTCATCATAATTTATCCTCCAATTTTGAGAGAGGTGCCATATTAACTACATAGTTAATATTTATGTGTTACATAGTCTGGTAGGCTAAATCAGTACCAATGGCTTAAAGTAGATTAAGTCACAGCAGTAAAAAAGGGTTTATAATTATTCCTGGACAATTCCATAGTTTGAAGCTCTTTACTACACCATAAGTGCACAAGCACATAAGGATTTAAATAAAATGATCATACTCTTCACCAAAGTGAGTGTAACAAAAAAATACTTAAAAGTTTAGGCCAGTTAAAATTATCTTGAGATATCTCATATATTTCTTCCCTGTAGCAAGGTTTTCTCAAGGACTGCAGACCTCTACTGGGTAGTTATATATATAAAGGAATTAGGATTAACCAGGTATTATCCTGTGCAGTGGCAACCCCAGTGTGAAGATGCTACACCCCCCTCGCTGAAGCTGGTACAAGCTGCATTGGTTTTTTCCCTAAGGTCTTTCACACAGCTTAGACCTGGGGGAAGGGGAAGGTAGATGCACCTCTTTGCTCCAACAGCAAAACTTGCACAGAATTGAAGAGAAATACATGTTATGGTGTTTTACTAGGTCCAGAGTGCATGTCAGAATTCAATTCAGAAAGAACACTTCAAATTTTCAGTAATATCTGTTCTTAGACTTTCTACAAAAATGTTTTATAAAACCATATTAATAGTCTTATTGCAGAATTTTATTCCATTCTGACCATTAATGAAGTTTAAAAGTTTGAACAGGGAGAGACTGAGGGCCAAAGTCACCTCTTTAAAAATTGAAAAATCCACTCCTAAATTCCTGCTTCTGCTGGTACTTTTACGTCAGTATGTCCCAACCAGTACCTTCAGGGACTGGAAGAAAAAATTATTGTGTATTTCCATCATTAGGACAGGATATAAATATCCTAATTGATCATTAGGATAAAAATATTTATGTATCAGCTAGATTTCATCAGATGCATGGGTAACCAAAGAGTCACTCTACATATTTCCCTCTACTTGAGACCAAATCAGTTCTATAGAAATTAATGAAGTGGGCTGAGATCATGAGAGACTTAAGTTAACAAATGCTAGCCTCCCTAGTTGAAGCTCCTCTCTAAAGAGATTAATCTATAATGAAACTATAGATAAATTCATCCTGGGTATTAAATAGCGATTGTGAAAAATTGAACAGGTATAAAGATGAGTTATAATTTAAAATGTAGGCTACCTGCTCTTGATTTCTTAGTCATTATTCATAGACAAACATTGCCTAGATCAGTGTCAAAAGTGGGTTGTCCTTCACTCTCTAGCACAATGGTCTGCATAGCTAACAAAAATGCACAAGGTTCTTTAAGGAATTGAGTCATCATACCTCTTCAGCTGACTGCATTTAAATAATTCTGTGATTCTGATACACATCTTGATATAAACATCTGCTCATCTAGAAATGGAAAATCTGTTTTTCAGCAGAGCAACTCATGTTCGTCTCTCTCACTCCCAAGCTGAAGCCTTTTAACATAAAGCCTATCAGTAGGGGCATCCTTTACTGCAGCTACTGAAGCTGTGCCAGCACAAAAGTTCCCTGGATGAGCAAGAAACTAGGTAGTTATACTTTTGATTTACTCTGGTGCTAAGTGCACTCATTTTCAAAGCAGAGGTCTAGGCTGCATGTATCGATTTACAGATTTCTTTCTGATTTTCATGGAGTTAGTTGACATAAAAATGCTTACATTGGTCACCACACAAGGAATACAGATTCATACCTCAGTTCTCTATAGCCCATAGGGCTTTTTGGTACATAGGAACATAGTTTCAAAAGATTGCTTTACGAGTATAACCCTCTCTCTGCTAGGAGTTTAGTCTTTAGGTAAGTGTTAGGGTGATTCTCACCAGATCTAGGAGATATGAGTTTAAATTGCCTTGGGCTAGAATACATTTCTCCAGCCACCTATTGTCCAAAATTCTGGTATCACTCTTATCAATAAAACATCACAAAATATGGGCACAAAAGTCTCACAGATTATGTATGTTAAAGGCAACAGTTCATGAGACACAAGGAGAGTCAATCTAGGAAAGCACTCTGAACACTCAAGCTGTGACAGCTGAAAGAACAAATTAAGCTGAGGAGTAAGTCCTTCATCACTCTCTATTATTTAAAACAGATAGTTATTTGTCCTTTGGTCTCACAGTTGTTCAATGTCTCATCCTATTCCTATAGAAATAAAAATAACCCAATCATAGCCTTAACACTGGCCAGAAAGAAAAATTGAAAACAAACATTTAGCTTTTCTGCAGTTTTAAATAATGCTACTACAGCTGCTGCTTCTTCCAGCCCTGGCATATCCCAGACCCAGTGATCTTTTCACGTTGTCAGCACAGAATTTTATTTACACAAGCATTTAACAGAAATCTGTTCAAGTGTTTTATGCCCCAAGGAAATCCTAAACTTTTCACGAGGCAGGGTAGCAGGTCAGGATCTGGCAGGAGCTACCTTGGTAGCCCCAGCAGGTGAGCTGCTAAGGGAATATTGGCTAGCAAAGACATTCAAGCAGAACTTTTGCCTGTGAAGGGAGAAACTGATGTCACAGTAGTTGGCGTTTTTGTTAAATACTTAGTGATTACCTCAGCTGGATCAGCAACATTGACAGGATTCCATGATGCATGGAAATCCTGGATGTGCACACGCTCAAATCCATTTTCTTTATCTGTGTGTGATGTAGGGAATTTCTATTCTCTATACTTTCCACTCCTCACATAGATTGATCAGCATGTCCCACACATTTTATGGTCACTGTGGTTACATTTCAGGCAGTAATTTCCCACACCAAGATGTCAGAGCCCTGAAAGCCATGCAATAAGTATTCACATGGTAGCTCTTTCAGTGATTGAACAGATACTTGTTCTGATTATGCAGTGAATATGAAGTCCACTGCCCTCTGATGAAAAAAGAAAAAAAAAGGGACATTTTCAATTCTGTAAGGTAATATTTTCATGTGACCCTGCCTGTACCTCACAAAAAATTCTAGGTTATCCACGGCAATGTGCATTTTAAATCTATTTAATTTGAACTCATTTAGGAAAAAGAGAGACTGTTAATCAACCCTAAAGTTTTTGGTTTCCCCACTTTCAGGGAAACTATGGCTTAGAGCAAAATGCTTTACAAGGCCTTGCCTGTATTGAGCTGCATAGGTGGAGAGCCAGACAACCTGATGAAGTCAGGTTTTTAAACTGAGAGTGAAGATTATGACTACAATGGATAAGTTCTATGGATAAAGTTTGGCAGAACAGACCAGGCTCAAAACATCCCTGAGCACATCCATGTAATGGGTACACTGTGAATGTAAAGTTGCATGACTGTATTCAAACCTAACCTTTTCAAATTTCTAAGATATTTAAATTTTCTTCTTACTCCTCTTCTCATATTTGTCATCTTTTGGCTTGTCCAAACAACAGTTTCAAAGGAAAAAAACTATAAACCCAAAAATGTTAACTTCAAGAAAACCTTTTTTTTCTCCCACTCCTTTCCAAATATCTAAATACAAAAGTGAGTTGAATCTAGATTTCATTTCTTTTTACTGTCGATAATGGCAAAACTAAGCATATATGCAGGAGCACCAAGCTGAACAGCTCACAAATCTTTCATGATGAGAACAAAGAAACCTGGTGGTTGCAAAATTAACGAAATAATTAACAAGAGTTAATTTTAAAATTCCACTGTTGGAAAGTAAAATGACATCAACAGAGATTACACTCAAGTCCAGAGGTTCTGTAGAGAGGGAAACAGATTAGGTTTTGTTTCATTGCCTGTAGGCTTTACTTTTAGCCTTTTTTTCTATATTTCCAACCAAATATAATCCCTTGCTTCCTCTGAATTCTTCTGTTGGTTCCAATGTTATTTCATGCTTCATTTTGCCTTGTGGTTTCAGAAAAAACACATTTCTGAACCACAAAAGTTCAGAGCCTTTTTTTTGTTTTTACAGTTTGTCATGTGCTGGTACAGTGAGTAAAGACCTGACCTGTACTTACTACAGACACACATTGGAGCTGTGACTGTCCCAGTACCCACAGTTGAGGCATCACTCTTGACTTTCCCCAAAAACACTGGCTAACACAGCTCCAAAGCCAGATGCACAACCTTGGTCATCGTCTTCTTCAGGTATACCAAGCATACAGCAGAACTGCACATCCTTTAACTCCTGTGTTGCACTACAGCTTGCCTTCCTCCACCTTCCCTCATCTGCATGTGGGAATCAGGAGAAAGTACAGGCAGCAGCAGCAACAAAATCTCAGAGCAACAAAAGAGACCCCTGCTGAATATTTGTCCCTGAGTATGACCTTCATTTGTCTGATGCATCGCAACACACTGCTTGTATCAAAGCTATTCACTTCCACCATGAAAACAAACAGGTTGACATGCTTGTTATTAAAGAGATAATACCTTTTGCCTGCATGAGGTAATTCTACTAGAATAAAATGAATGAAAAATAATACTGCTGAAAACCAACAGTTTAGCTGCGGTTAGTTTCTGTGGGAAGAGCTGGCTTTGATTAGCCCGGCAAAAAAGCTCTGCATTTATGCCAAACAAATACATGTATTACTGCATACACAGGCATAGTACTTTTTTTCTCATGTTGACCATGCAGGAGAAGCAATCTGCCAAGTTGCTTGACAGAAACAATCTACGTATAACCCATTTAATTACACACAAAGCGTACTTAAGCAGGCTGAGTGCAAGGACTGTGGTGTGTATGCCCTGGATGCCACACATGCTCTGACATCTGAAATGAAGAAGTTCAGAAATGGCCCAGATGCAGACAAGAACTTTTATCAGGTGTAAACCCACAGTCAGAGTGAAGGTATCCTATCTCCTTTCCACCCCTGATTTCTGCAGCCATTCGGCAAAACAGTTAATTCTGTTGTAATATTTGAAAAACTAATACCAAACTCACTATGGAAATCATTGCAGTGTCCTTTACTGGCTTTTTTCTCCAGTATTATGATTTCCAAATGGGCACAGAACTTATTTTTTATGGTGTTATGGTGTCCCCAGTTCTCACTCTTGAGGCCATGGCAGGTTTTTAGCCACCAGTGTGAATCTGAGAGTAGATGGAACATACTTGCAACTAAGAAATGGTAGGATTACGCTGGGAGCTGAAGAGATTACACTGGGGATTGAAGATTGCACTGAAGAGAAGGAGAGGTTTGGACTTCTGCTGCAAAAACATTCTTTCTTTCTCCATTCAGACAATTATAAAAATTAATTGATGCCATCTGGTAACTGTTATTTTTTGCCTGTTTGCTTGCCAGTATTTACACAAAAACAAGTAGACGTGGGTCAATAACAGAATCAATAATAAGAATTAAAGTTAAGGCTATTAAAATTGCCATTATTACATTCCAGACAGAGCTCAGCAGAAAATTGATTCCCTGTCCTGCAAATGTTGAGATGTAAAGCATATTCCTGTCTTGTATCAGGATAAAGCCAAGGCTTTACTTTCTTTTTTTCTCTTTTATTATTAAAAAATGGAAAAAAAGAATCTGCAAAACATAAAAGACAGAGGAAGACAGAAACAGATGAACAGAGACAAGTTTTGAAATAGCTGATAGTCTTTTAGCTAGGTCACTAAAATTTGATTTTTGTGAAAGTTGGAGTCCATTCCTTAGGCTAAATCAGAAAAAGTAGGAATTCAAGCCTAGGTCTCAAAAATCCCAGCTGAGGGCTACAACTGTCAAATTATTTTCCTTTTTTTGAAGGTGAGTCCCTCTTCCTGAACAATACTCTGTCAAAACAATACATTTCCACAGCATCTCATTTAGAAATCAAGCCCTCTCCAATTTGTCACATTTCCAAACAACCATAGTTACAGACTGCATGCTTATTGTCAGACTCATGGAATGGTTGCCTGAAGCTACCTCTATGCAAGCCCAGAAATTCAATCTGGCATAAACACAGAGCATTTTTTTTTTTTTTCTTTGCCTCCAAAGATGAGTCTTCTTTTGCTAAATGGACGCTTGGGAATGCACATAATTTCTGACAGAATGAAAGCTCAACACAGAATAAGCTGTATTGACAGTAGGACTCTGGATTTAAAAAAACAAAACCAACCCTTTATCTGAATTTTTCACAATGAACTGCTTTCAATTTGTTTGCGATTTTTCTCTCTTTTACTCCCTACTAGAGGTTTAATTTCCCTTTTAGGAGCAGTAACAGCTAACAATATTCCCATTTTCTCTTCTCCTTCCTCCAATCTCCACAGCATACTTCACCTTACTCTCAGGCTACTCAAGCATTTGGGAAGCTATGTCGTAAACCAGATGGGAGAATGTGATCAGATTGAAAAATACTGGTGCAAAATCTTTTATGCACCTGGTTCAGCAAAAGCCAGGAGGTTCTTGTTCACAGTTTCACTGATCTCTGGGCTGAACTCTTTTCGCAGTCGGGCTGATCATTCCTTTACAGGCAACTTAAAGCTCACATTCAATCCTTCTGTGCCATGATAGCATCACACCAGCAAATCTAGCTTCCTAGAACTGCACTGAAGCACAGTGGAATCCTGTGGCAAAAGCAAGCCTGCAGCATTAACACCACCCCCACTGGCATTTCCCTGTGGGGTCTGAGCATCAAGCATCACTCACCTAAAACAGACTAAATATATCTAGTGTATGTAGTAGTACTGTATACAAACCACAAATATATGTAACCTTCTGTAACCTTCAAATATATGTCATTTGCCATTTTCTTTCTATGCATCACTGAAGTAATCCAGTAGTCCCTGTGATTTGTCGGGGTTTTTTTTCTTTTTAAGTGTGATTTCTTTGTCAGACAGTGCTTTTTGTCTAATATTGCAACTCAGTATTAGGACTTGCTAGACTGAGACTTCCTGAAATGGCAATCTATGCACAGGGAGTCTTTTCACAGCTGGAGGAGAAGGGGGAGATGCAAAGTCTGTAAGGGGGAACCCTGTAAAACCAAATGTCTCAAACTACTTTTTGAGTATGCTTGATATTTTGCCTTGCTATTGCAAATATATACAAAAGTGTCTTTTTAGCAAGAATGTGACAAAGTGGACATAAGGGAACAGAAGTGGAGTAGCTAATTGAAAGAGCTGTTTCATATAAAATGAGATATTGTTCTGGTCCTTTGATCTGCAGGGGATTAGAGATGCCATCCCAAAGCTCCTAATGCTGCAAAACCATCAGTCACTAACGAAGAGCTGGACTGACTGACTTTGTGCAGAGTAGCTCTGCTCTGAGAGCATCTCTACTCGGCCGTGTTCCTCTGCACAGCCTGAAGGACAGCAAGCACAGACACTCACCACCATCTCTTTCCCATGCACAAGCCTGTGCAATGTTGGAACATCCAGGAGAGGATAATTAGGGTGAGGGATACACACTGCTACATTAAAATGTTAACACGGGGGCAAGTTTGGGAGAGAGAGAATAGAGAGAATTGAGTTCGAGAGAAAGAAGAGCAACCAGACTGAAGATCAAGAAGTAGAATCAGCTGGTAGATGATTGTTTTGAAAAGTAGTTATTCATTTCCCCTATTCTCCCTTGTTAATTTAAAACCTTGAAGCTAGGAGTTACTCTGAGCACGTAGCGATCTATAAGCTTTAGAGAGCAGAGACTTTCTCACTCATCAACAGTTGGTTGCACCTATTCCAACAGGGTCCTAGATAATTGCAAGGCCCTGGCTGACAGCAGCCCAACTGAGAGGTGGTAATGCCCAGCAGGAACATAAAATGCAAACTATATTGACCGATGAGAAGTTGACCTCGGGACATCCTGATGAACCTTCAGCCACAGTGATACATACTGACCAATCTGCCAGTGCAGTCAGCGTAGGAAGGGGTAACAAAAATCAAAACAATCACTTTGATCCTTAGTGTGTACAGGAAGACACACACTAGCCTGCAATCCCAACACAGGGCCAAAGATGAGGACTGGCCTATCCTCGTGGTTCAAACACAGCCATGAAAGACTCCAGCCAGCACCTAAAGAGTTAACAAAACAATGTGGCTTCACCTCAGCAGACATCCGTCTAATCAGCTGTGGTATTTTTAGGGAAAAGGGAAGCCTAACTGGAGACAGTTCCCTCAGAATAAAATGACAATGAAGACAAGACACATAAAAATTACCCTGATGTAATCACTCGAGGTCAGGCATGCATATATGGGCATGTGATCAGATCATTATGTGGGTGCCAAAATAATCCCAGAAAGCAGTGCAAGATTAAATATTCATTAGTGTAGCTCTGCATCTAATTTGCAAATTCCCTTGCCAGATGTTTTGCAGTAGTTTATAGATGTCAACCATAATTTTGATAACACATAAGACACATGCATGCTAGTACAGATTTATCACCGTGGGATTGGTGGGGAGGGGTGCTTCAGTGAGATTAGCTCCAGCTAATATGACACTTCCATGTTTCAGAGGATGTATCATGATGATATGATTACTTCACCTACATCAAGGATTGTGTTTCTCTCCCACAAATGTTTGTGGCTTTATTCTTGGGAGTAGGATCTCTTCTGTTGAATAGGTTTAATCTATTACAAACACACACATAACCAGAGAAAGGACCAAGGAAGAGATTTTATATCACTAGATAAACATCAGCACAATTTACTAAGAGAAGAAAGCATTTTTGTCTTGTCAATTTTTGTGTGTAGAAATGAAGGGCAGTTTTCCAAATGATGAACTGCCACTGGCCCCTGGAAATCTGTGTCCCTGTAAACACAGGAAGATTTAACAGAGAAAATGGTAGATTTTCACTTACAAAGGAAATTTGTAAGTGTTCCCAGAGCAACCATTATGCACCAGTGGAAATGAATTAAGCCAGGCCAACTTTCACCGTAAATGTTAAACTCATACTCAACTCAAACTGTAAAGTCATTCCAAATTCACAGATATTTTCTTGCTGTCATTTCCTGAGATAAAGTTTACTGCTCACTAGAATTCCCCAGTTATTTATTTTTCATCTTTTGACACACAAAACTACATTATCAAAATGCACACAGACTGAATTCTCATTTCAGGCCTCTATGTCTCTTGGAGATTCAGGAAATAGTGGTATATATTAAACTGGCTCAATCATTTTTTCCTTTTCTTTTTTTTTTTTTGCTTTCTCCACGCCCCCCTGCCCCAATCCCTAAAGGTGGTTAAAAGTGGTTAAACTACACAGTACTGGAAAATTACTGTATTTCCACTAGTTTTGTTTTCTTCATCAGTCATTCAGGTGTGCCATATTCAGACAAGCTGAGCACATGGACAAAGATTTCCTTTAAACACAGTCATGTCAATTCAAATTTTTTATTATGCTGCTGTCTATGCTTGGTCTGTAAAAGGACCAAATTTAAATTAAGTAATTGGAAACTTTAATCTTTACTCTGCTGTGAATGATGACTGTATTGATCTGGTAGCATAACTGAGGAGACAGAGTCTATGAGAGGAGAAGTAAGGCAGTAAGCTCATAAAAATTAGCTTTTCTGAGGAAAAGAAACAAGAAAATGCTAGTTTACGTGTCTATATCACAGTGTGAAACTGCAGCCAGCATCCTGTCTTGTGCCCTTCATAGCCCTTTTTATCAAGAACAGTTGTGTTCCAGAAAAAACTTCTCTTAATTTACCATTTCTGGGTTAAAGAAATACCTCCTCAGAATGTTTGGTGTTACAGCAATGACATCATTAACGTAACTGCTCACAATATACCCATTTTAGGTGACTTTTTCTATCTTACTCTCTTCAGGGAATTATATTAATAATGTTCACGCCACAGCCACTAGTTTCTCTGGTAGAGTGATTGCCTACCATGCCAATGTTACACTCCTAACTGGACGAGTAGCTAGAAAATTAAATTTTCACATTACATCTATCCATTCTCAAGCAGAGAATAACAAATGCCATCAAGCAAAGTTTGTCATAATCAGTTATGTCACCCATAGCTGTTTCCCCTCACCATATAACTTGAAAAACAAGAGTAAGTTTTACTATTTGCATTTTGTCTCAGATTATGGAACTACACCATTCACTTTTCTTTAAATCTGTGATTATACTTCCCAAACCAAAAGGGAAAAGTGATGCCAGAGGGTCAATCCTTGAGTGAGCAGTATGTTGAGATGTGTGCTGTCCTTAAGAGCACGGCTCTATCTGAACAGATCCCACCTTCACTTTTGCTTTGTCCCACCTTGATCCTGCTGCCAGCATAGAGACTTCCAGCATACTGGAGTCAATCATTGCTGAAAGAGAGTGACCTCATGTCCTTCTGGAGCTTCATGTATAATCTAATTCCTTAAAATAACCCCTGTATTTCAGATTTCACTCAGGGGGTTTACAGTTTGTTCTTTATCATGGGAGTTTTTTGTTCTCAGAAGCAGTTCACAGACTGTCCCTAACATCTACAGCTTAGAAACTTTCAAAATTAGGTTTTGATATGGCAACCATTCAGAATGGCTGGATGAAGACATTAAAATTTGGCTTTGCAGCTCTTCCCAAGCATATTGCATATGTACTCTGTCTGGTACATACGGATGGTTTTTAGAGATGCTGACCTGCACAGCTCCAGTTCAATTCTTGCAGTTCCCCAGTTAGCATGGAGCAGAAACAAAGGCATTGTAGTGGCAGAAGTTCAGCTTCAACACACACCTCGCTCTTTGAGCACAAGCCATCTGCAAATGGTGGCAGCAGCACATTTTGGACTGTTGGGCCAAGGCCAAGCTGGAACCCAGGGCTGGCACAAAGGACAGGCTCCCTCAAGTGTAGCAATAGACTGAGGACAAAAGGAAGGGCTGGCCTGCTGACAGCACTGCAGATTATGATGTAGTGGTTTGTTTCTATTTTAATTGATACTAACATTTAGGTGCTATTATAATAGATTAAAATTACTGCTTGATCTCTCATTTTTGCTTGGCATCCCTGGTGCCTACAAGGCTGCTTCCAAGAAGTGTCAGGCCTGTTCCTTTTACAAATCATATCAGAGATACCCATTTGTGCAAGGTGGCTTTTGTATATGTATGCATACATGCTGTTTTCTACTTTCAATTTGAATTCAAGTAGGGGGAGAAAGAGGGATGAAGGAAGCCACCAAGGATTGTTTAGGATAATCTGATAGGTCATAACACCTGAAAAAGTGTCCTGCCTTCCTTCTTCCTTCAATGTTTTGCTCTCAGCCACAAATTCCTTCACTTCCCGCTTCCCCCGCTGGACCTCTTGCTGAGATGCTTCAATTCATAAGCCAGAAAACTAGCTTAGAAAAAAAAGGCAGATAGGTTTATTCCAGGTAAACAAATTGAGTCATCTCCGCAAGAGGTTAAATGCCACTAATGCCAATGCAAATCTGAGTGTATGCTTGTGCTGGGATTTAGCTTTCTAACATTGTCTCTGCTTCAATGTGTAGCTTCATCTTAAAGAAATGCAGCATATTTGGCTAGCTTGAAGATCAAATGCAAGATCTATGCATGGATTTCCATTCATGGCTGGCTGGGATATGCATCTCCATCCCTGAATTAAGCTGTGGGATCAGCACTTCCTCGGGGACTCCTCTAAGGCTGCTGTGAAATTCATGGTTTGTATCTTGCCACATAAACCCAGAAAGCTTTCTGGGGTCATATCCTACTGCAGCACTGCTAACAGCAGGTTAAGCCACACTGAAATACGTCCAAATAAAAACAGCAGGGGAAACAACTGACAGCTATTCAACCTTTGAATTGCTTCTGTCTTTACTGCTAGGGTGAATAATTTCACTGGGTAAAAATTTCACTCTAGTTTCAGTTGACAGCACCAAATAAGACTGCAGAGCCAGGTCAAAATATGCCATTAAACTCAAAAAATTGTGTTTTGTTTATGGTAAAGATAGATTTTCGAGTAATTTTGCAAGAGAACTATAGCTTGAGTGCATGATTGCACTAATATTGTGTCCCCACATGGCCCCATAATGACACTACAAAAATTGGTAAGTTTTATGCAGCCAAAAAGAGCCCATTCTTAAACCCGAAATGTTGAGACAGCTTCCTGAATGGTAGTCAAGACAGTGACACACACCAGAGAGCATATGGAAGAGAAGTTTATTCAGCTAGAAAACAGAGCACAGCAGTGCTAACTCCACAAAAACACTTTCTGTCTCTCTGTGATGCTTGTCGTGGTTAAAAGCATCATCTTTTTAAACTTCAAAACAAGTAATTGTGCAAAATTTCTTTTCCTTCTGTACTCAAATTTTCTTCAGTAAAATACTAAAACTTTTACTTGAAAAAGAAGAAGAAACAAAAAAGTTTCAGTCTTGCAGTCTCTTGGTGTTGG
Source organism: Grantiella picta (assembly GCA_013397955.1). NCBI lineage: Eukaryota > Metazoa > Chordata > Aves > Passeriformes > Meliphagidae > Grantiella > Grantiella picta. The sequence continues at coordinate 202,311 of VZRM01008696.1, forward strand.
TGTTGATTCACTTGCCAAAGAAACTTTCTCTCAAAGGAGGATAACTGGGATCTTCTTAATCATTTCCCATGTGTACTGTCAAATTTTAATTTTAATTTACTTTATTTTTCTACACAGAAGACATGAAATACTTTCATTTTCATTACAAAACCTTTACAAAATCATATTGTATTTTGTTGGTGACTAACCATGAGACTCAGAGGAAGGAAAACCTATATAATGATCTGTTATGAGGCTGGGTTTATTCTGCAAAATTGTGTCAGCCTGTTACAGAGCATTACATCACTGTATGACATCTGCATAAGGCTCCCTTCCCAAGAGAGTGCTGTAGATGTTTCTTTTCGTTTGGTAATATTGCTCCCATCTCATTTTTACTAAACTTCATCCATATGTTGTCAGTGAGATGTGGGATGACTGCTCTACTCCTCTGTATATGATGCTAATAGGATGAGAGCATTGAAGGTGGTATGGTGATCAGTGGATATATTACCTGTGGTTTATTTCCTAGGGAAGGGAAGAACAATTTAAATATAGGAACTGAAATCTACCTACACATTCCATAATCAATTTAATCTGGTATAAATCAGCCCTGCTACAGAAAGAGGCTGCTTGTCACACAGCAGCTTCTCCCTGCCTTCTGTTTCTGCCAGTTGTAGTGTTCATGTGACAAACCACATCAGGGAAAAAATCCAGCAGAAAGCCAGCTAATTTTTTTCCCAAGCTGAGTTCTCATTCAGATAAACTCCCTGCTTCAGCTCGTTCATGGCCACACAAACAGTAATGACAGCATGAGGAAGGCAGTACAAACAAATAACCCATGATGTAAGAGAGAGTGGGACTCACCCTTTTAGCAGCTGCAGCCATTTATCCTGCTTATGTTCATCATGGACCTGTGGCATTAGTTAAATGGTGCCAGTCACAGTATGCATTCTCTAACTCTCCTACATATTACTCTCTCAAGTCAATTAGTGGCCAATTCCAAGTAAGCTAATGTGAGCCATTCTTAACTTGGAGTGAAAAAACTGTTCAGGTCATTTATACTGTTCATTCATACTGTGCATACATACACAGAAATGAAGAAGCAACAACAGCAACCTCTGCATGGTCCTATGGGAAATTCCTGACAGTAATAAGAGCTGGCCTGACCAGCATATGTTGAGAAAGTTCTGTGATACTGTAAAAATCATTCCGTTCAACTGTGTTGAAGTTTTACATAGCCCTTAAAAAGAAAGAGTCCTTGGGTAGATGTCAATAGCCTTAGTAGCAAGCCAAAGACCACAAAAAAAAACCAAATAAAAATCTCAGGCTGGCTAGTGCTAGGTTTTTCCATCCAGTTTTCTTAACATTTAATGAATTAAACACACTCAGAGACATCCCTGTCTAGATTGCCTAGGGTCTGCCCATTCTTCAGAGAGCTGTAAGTCACCCTGACTGAGAGATCTGCTTCACAGAAGTCTATAATGCCAAGATTTCAATAAATGTTTAGGGGGGATGATTGATTTTCATTATTTTCCATAATATTCTGCATAGAATATTAGATCTAACTTTGCCCACTCTTCTTAGAAATCTAGTCCTACCAAAGCTGGAATTTTGGAATCTAAAGATTTCTAGTCTATAGATATTTTGATTGCACTGACCAGACCCTGAACAGGCTTTCAGAAGTGCTCCCAGAAAGCCAGGGACACTCATATTTTCTTCATCCTTGCTTCTGACTTTTCCCAATGATATGTCCAGATACCTTAGGCATCTATTGATCCTGAAACTTTCAGAATTACAGAGCAACTGTAGAGCAATATGGTTGGTATGAAACACTAATATACCAAAAACCAGCACATATTATCCGCACTTCAGCCCACAGTGTTGTTGTTCACTTGCATTTTGGGAGAGTTCCAGAATATGCAGGCTACAAACCTCCTGGCATGAGCACAAGAGGAGTTTTGTGCCTGGGTGAAGTAGCACCACATTTTCCTACCACACTTACACATATGGGCTACCTAATCTGTTGTCAGAACAAACTGTGCTGAAGACCCCTAATTAATGGTTAGCCTTCTCCTGTGTGCACAGGGCTTGATTGAAATGCTCAGGGCCAGCGCCTTGGTTGGCTCCACTCTTATCTCCCTTGAAGCTGATAAAAGGAGTGCATCTACCCTTACTGCCGCTCCCCGCAAATCCCTGGGCAGAGCAATCACTTTCTGGCAGATTCTGTCAACAACAAACAGCAGCACTTTTCTGCAGTGTCACACCAATCTCACCTCTGGTGCAGTCAGGCAACAGCAGCATCTGAGCAATTTTCCCTGTCCCCATTCCTGTGTGTGCGTTGATGGTGAGGCTATAGGGCAAAGGAAGAAACAAGGTATCAAAAGCAAGAAATGTTTACCTACTGCTTTACAGTTCTCTCAGGTTGTTAGCTCTTGCAGTTGCAGGAATGACTTGTGATCTTAAACAAATGGCGCAGGGTGTGAAAATTGATCAATATTTCTTCACCAGCAGCTGCATTTTGGAAGTTGCCTCCAGTATAGGGCGAGGAATTTGATACCCAAAAAACTACCCAGGAGAACTACATTGACACTGAATTTAGTAAAAAAAAACATTGTGTGATGTTCTTGTGTTTACTTATCTCTGTTTATGTTTTTCTACCTTCCGTCTATGGAAAGGGGGAAAACAGCAATCTATATAGTAACTGAGAGCATTTCAGCATCTGAAAATTGTAAATTAAATACTACCAGTTAGACATAACAGAAAATTTTTTTTTCCTAATATACTAGCAAAAAGGCCCTAGAGAAAATACTACTCTTCTTTTAAACTCAAAAAAAAGCTCTTATTTCTAAACTGAAAATGTTAGCTCCATTATATAATTAGACGACTCAAGAGAAAAAAAATAGTTGTTTGGGTTGTAAGAATTTTCCAAAAGTAAACATTTTCAAATGTGGATAATACATAACATGCTCTGAATACATGCAAAAATGACATATCTTTTATTTGTGTGAAACATTTTATAGTCCTAGTTCAGAACAGTACCTGTTCTTACAACAGTACTTTAAAATGTGATAGGTTTTAATCAAGCACCTAAACTTTAACACATTTAGTTTAGAAGTCCTTGTCAATCACAGCAGGTAGAGGCAGACAGCATAATAGTAAGAGTAATCTGTCTCTTTAAATTTGTTGCTATTTAAGATAGGAAAACCAAAATCCCTTCCTGAATTAACATGTTGTGATTTTATCATAACAAGCTTTCTATGAAACATCTTACCCACAAGTGTTAGGATGAAAGTTTTAGTGCTGATTTAGCTGAATTGCACACAAATGTACATCACAGGCTCTGAATTCTAAAAGGCAAGGTAGTTCAGTTACCTTCATCTAAATCAGCTAAAGTTAGTAACAAACATAAAATACACCATGAAACAAGATGCCATGAAGCTAAAGAATATCTACAAGATACTCTACAAGAGTATGCCTGTATCTACAAGAAAATAGTTGAGTTTAGAACAATTGGAGTCGATAATTGTAGCAGCACTGGGAATGCCTTATCCCCTAAGATTGATGTAGCCCTGCAGAGCATTACCCGCAAGCATTCCCTGCAGAAACAGCCATTTCAACCTTCAGCAATGTGCTTCTTTCTTCTTGTTGAAGATCAGTGCTCCCACAGGAGACATGAAAGAGCTTGTCATCATAGAATCATAGAATGAGCTGGAGCTGGAAGATACCCTAAAGATTGTCAAGTTCCAGCCCCTCTGCCATGGTAAGGGACACCTTCCATTAGACTGGGCTGCTCAGAGCCCCATCCAGCCTATCCTTGAACATTGTCAGGGAAAGGTAACCTACAACTTCTCTGGGCAACCAATACTAGTGCCTCAGCACCCTCACGGTAAAAATTTCTTCCTATTACCTAACCTAAACCTACCCTTTTTCAATTTAATACCAATTCCATTTGTTAATGTAAAAAGGTCCTCACCCTTCTTTTCACAAGTTCCTTAAGGTACTGGAAGATCACAATGTGGTCCCCCCAGAGCCTTCTCTTCTCCAGACTGAACTGCCCTAACTCTCTTAGCCCATCTTCATGGGAGAGACGTTCCATCCCTTGGAGCATCTCATGGTCTCCTCTGGACTGACTCTAACAGGTCCACATCTTTCTTGCGCTGGGGACCCCAGAGCTGGAGGCAGCACTGTAGGTGGGGTCTCAGAAGGGCAGAGCAGAGGGGCAGAGTCAACCCCTCAACCTGTTGGACATGCTGCTTTGGATGCAGCCCAGGACACATGTGGCTTTCTGGGATGCAAGAGCACACTGTTGGATCATGTCCAGCTTTTATCAACAAGAATTCCCAACTTCATAAGTTCTTCTCCCAGTCTGTGCTCATGTCTGGGATTGCCCCAACCCAGGTGCAGCATCTTGCACTTGGATTTGTTGAACTTAATGAGGTCCTCATGGGCCTAATTCCCAAGCTTTTCAAGGTCCCTTTGGTTGGCATCCTGTCCTTCTGTTGTGTCAACTGCACTGCTCAGCTTTGTCATCTGCAGACTTGCTGAGGCTGTACTCAATCCTCCTGTCTGTGTCATTGAGGAAGACACTGCAAAGCACTGGTCACAAAACAGAGCCTGAGCTACATCACTCATCACCAGCCTCTACCTAAGCACAGAGCCACTGACCACAACTCTCTGTCTGCATCCAGCCAGCCAGCCAGTTCCTTATCCATGGAACTGTCCATCTGTCAAATCCAGGTGTCTCCCATTTGGAGATAAAGAGCTTCTGAACAGCTTGTAGCTTGTGATTGCAGAGCTCCAGTTGTATGACTTTTCCCACTGTGTTTCCATGATAGCAATTAGGCCATAGTTTTCTAATTTTGCGATGGTTTCCATCTTCTTTTGTTACTCATGCTGCGTGCAGTTGTGTAAGAGAGCATGTCCTCAAAACACTCTCCATCTGCTTTAGTGCCAAGAGTTAGTTGAGTTTAATTAGGACAGCTATCTTTGTAAATTAAGCCAGCCTTTGTACCAAATTGGATGAGAAGTGATCACAGCTTCCAGACAATTAATTCAGATGGGGCAAATCTGACCAGTGACAGCCACAGGGACATCCAAACAAGGGATGATAATGTCTTTAGTCAATGCAGCTATTTCTCCAGCGAGAGTCTGACCCTTACTTCTGATGTGGTCTTCTATCTAGCCAAGGTGAAACTTGTACTAGCTTGATTTGCAGTGACACAGTGAAAACATTCCTCTTCAGTGCCACTCCAGAAGAAAACCAGCTGTATTGCTGCAGTTTCCTGTCACAATTTAAGTAAAGGCCATGCATACTTGGTGGTACAAAATGTGGGAATGTGATGGGAAAAGCCTACCCAGAGCTGCTTTTTTAGCATTGCCCAGCTGCAGGTCTTTTTGCTGATGCTTCTGAGCCATAGAAAAGCCATGTAAATGGTCTTAGCCCATTTCAGTACACATGGTAAATTATATCTAGATGTCTGCTGATACTGCATAAACTCAGACTAGGATACTCACTAATGCTCCTAAATTTACCAACAGTAAAAATTTTCAGAAAATGTTTCAAAAAGTTATTAACAGCTTTTGTGAGACAACAGTCCTCTCTCAGGGAACTTATACTGCTTTTCCTAGTAATTTTAGTAGAAATCTCTAAAGGGGGGTTTAAGGATCCCTGCTGCAATGTGATACAGTCTCATAAAACAGATCCTTGGTGGAAAACCTTGGCAGAGACAAAGCATATAGGTAGGGCTGAGGCTTTTTAACCTTCCATATATATACCTGCTGCAGTTCACCATACACCTATTCTGCAGAACAATGTCTGTTTTCTTGTTTTTCTTGTGCAGTATATGGTGGTACAAAGTCGTCTGCATTAAGAAATATACTGGAGTTGGGATCTTCCTGTCTTGGGCTTTTTGTTGAGCTCATAGGCCCTTAACTCAGCAGTAAGGTGGGAGCAAGCCCCCACCTTGCTCCACCCTTCAGCAGAGCATGTAAATCAGGGGCTGGCCAGGGACTCCCAGCCCGGAGGGATGTTCTTGGCGCCCGGCGAGGGCTCAGCAAGCGGCACGGCTGGGGACTATGCCTCCTGCGAGCTGGACAGCAGCAGGAAAGTTTCGTCAGCCCGGCTGCCTCCTCTCCCCATCGGGGTCTGCGGTGTGAGGGCTGCCGCATGCAACAGCCTGCAGTGAAGGGCTCCGCACCTCTTCCTTCTGCTCAAGCTCTCCCGGAGGACCTCACGGGTATTTCAGACTGCAGGAAAATGTACTGGGGCAATCACGTTAGGTGAGTTTGCTTGAGCTGCCGGGGACCTTCTCTAGCCCCAGGTTCTTATTCCTTTTAAAAGTTCACACACTCACCATCTTTTTAGTGTTCGTGTCTTACTAGCACAAAATTAGTTCAGTTCTTTATGTTTTTCAGAGTTCTTTACACTGTGACTCTGGTCTGGCAGGCTGTTCATTTAGAAAAAGGTAAGGGAAACTTCGTGTTTCTCCCCGCCGCGCCGTCTTTCTCTTGTACATTTACAGTGTGCATTTCTTCATTACAAACTACCTTTCCCTTCCATTTTTGCACTTCTTGTCAAGGCCGTGAAAAAGAAGAACGTAAAGAAGATGTGAAAAGTCTCAATGACACAGTACAGAAGCAGCAGCCCAAGAACGAAGGGACCTTTATAAACGCTCTCAGTGAAATGAATCAGAGTTATGAAAGCAGAAAGCAACAGAGTTCCAGGTCATTCGTACCTTTCACTGGAATTACAGAGAGTAGGTGACATTTTTATGTAAAAAATTGCATAAAATTGCTTTAAAAATATAATATAGTAATGATTTAACTGTTTTCCTGGAAGATTCCAGCCTGTTGGTTTTCTGTGGCCACTCGTTTAAATTATATCTGTGGCCATTTAGTAAATAGTGATAAAAATTTAAGGTATCCTTAAGATCTCTCACTTGCAAAATGTTCTTAGGAAAAACAATGAAGGATACTAAGAATGAAGAAGGGTTTGGTCCCTTTGGTCCCTTGTATTTACAAAAGCATCTATGAAATTTTGGAAATTAAACTCTGTTAATTTTTTTAAATTCACCGTATTTCATTACTAAAAAATGTTAATTAAAAAAAAATAAGTTTTAGCTGCCTGAAAACAACAGTACTAACAGCAAAAAGAAAAAATACTCTGTTTCCTCCCACATCTGTAAAGTTTAAATTAGTGGTCAATCCCAGGAGTCTAAGAAAGGCATGAAATCCCCTACCTCCCCAAACGTAGTATCTTTCCAGTAACAAAAGTGCTTTATTCAAAAACATGTATTACTTCCCAGTAAAAATGTTCCATTTCTTAGTGTGATTGAAACCTTTCTCTGTCAAAGTAAAATATTTCGCTTGAACACATGCTGCTGCTACAGGACTCACCAGGCATTGCTACTTTGCTATCCTGTAATCCCTAGTAGCTTGTTTCTAATCCTTAACTAAACAAACTGGGTTTAGCTGAGCAAACACTCCTAACAGGCATATAATTTTATTGTCTCTAAAGACAATAAAACTAGATATCCTTAAGACACTTTAAGAACCAGAGAGACCTGAGAGGACAAGTGAGGAAAAGGTGAGGTTCAGAGCCCCTGAGATGCTTGTTAACTTCTGCAATATTGTCTTGCAGGTAAAAAACTGAACAGACACTGCTGCCAAAATGGAGGGACCTGTATCCTGGGGACTTTCTGTGCCTGCCAAAAGCACTTCACTGGCAGATACTGTGAATATGATGAGAGGCAAAGGTAAAAAAAAAAAAAAGAGAGAGACTAAAATCAGAGGAAATGAGTGATGTGCTCTGTATGGTTTTTTTCTGTGTTGGGTTCAGGGATGTACCAAATGTCTCCTTTGTCATTGACAGCAACTGCGGCAGCATTGCCCATGGCGTCTGGGTGCTGAAGGGCTGCTGGCTTTGTCGGTGCGGCTATGGTACTCTGAACTGTCTCCCAGAAGTAATGTACAATAACTGTGGTAAGAAATGGCGTTAAATCAAACATTTTTATCCCATGGGTGACAGAATTGCCCTCAGCAGTGGTGGGGGTGTTCAGAGGATGCTGTAAGTGTGCTAATTAAACTTCTACAGTGGGTTGCTTTGCTTCAGAGAATGCATTAGTGAGACAGTAAAAAGTACTGCTCTTGACTTTTTCTTTATGTGATGTAAAGAACATCACATAAGACACTTCCAGATCTTTATAATTCTGTGCAGTAGGAAGATTTCCACCATTCTACTTGAAAATTACAGAGGTTAAATACTTCTCTTGTGCATAATCTGTACATGTCTAAGACTTTCCACTTAACCAGGACAATTCCTACAACTAAACTAAATCCAAGTATACAAATATGATTCTTGAATAAATAAAGAGAAAAAACAGTAGTGTATACTAGTGTGGTAGAGGCAGAAACCGGTATTACACTATAGAAACAAGAACTGAAAACTAACATAAGCTACTTAACACATAGAATCATCAATCATAACACATAAATGACACAAAACTAATCTGAATCTTATTTCAAGACTTATACCTCAATCTTCAGAATATTCCTGTATGAGTTCTAAGAATGAGCACACTACACATAAAAAAATATGTAGCCATAGTCCTGATTACTGTAAAACAGTGCCATCTAGTCTCCTCAAAAGCACTACATCGTTTTAAGTCAAGTCTTTCTATATCAGCCTGTGAAAAACCCTGAATAAATGGTTGAATATTTTTAAAACAATTTGTCAGCAAGCATAAAGGCTTAAAGATTGCTTTGCTGATATTATTTCCATGGAGAATTGACTAATCCAGACTGTTTTCAGTACTGTTGTATTGGGTAAGAAAACAACAGACCTAAAGAGTTTCAATAGTCATTTGCACCCCAAGCAGCCTCTTGTTTCCTGACCAGATTCCTACCTGAGTAGCAGTGCCTTGAAGCTGTGACTTCTGAGTTGTAGCAGCAACTCAGATGTAAATCAAAACATTAGAAGGTGACATTCCTATCTTTGTAACCCCAGACCAAAAAAAAAAAGGAAAAAAACCACCACCAAAACCACTTTTTCCTCGAAGTTTTCCATATGGAGCAGTTGTATGTGGCACACAGCTTACTCTTTAAACTCTTTACATGCTCACCTATGAATCAGCCATATATTACAGCAGCAAAAGACACAATGGTCTTCCCCATGCTGTGGAAAAGCAGCCAACTGCTTACTACTCTTGGGCCCCATTAAGAAAGACAATAATGGTCTCAATGGAGAATCCTCTGAGTGGCTTTCACGTACATGAGGGTATGGCTTTTCTGCTTTTGCTAAAAGTGAAGTCCCTTGTTAAAGGAAGGGTTAAAGCCGGCATTCAGGCTTGAGTACATACCGCTTGTGAAGTTCTTCCTCTAGCTTTTGCTTGGTATTTACTTTTGATTATTCTGAGATTAATGCCTGCAAGAGCTGATAAGTGCTATCAGTTGCTCCTCAAACGATCATTGATGGGACATCTATTTACATCTCTCCCCTGAGAATAGTCCCTTTGATTGGCTTTAACAGCTGATACCTTTAACTTAAGTACCTGTGAGATGTCAGAGGACTTTCCAAGTATGTTGAAAATCCTTGTGTTTTCAAATTTACATATTTACTCATTAACCATTTGCTTTTCTTGATTTTTTTTAAGAACTGAAATCGGAAAAGGAGGAAATTATCATACTGCATTCTAATGGGTTAAGATTACAGCAAACAGTGTTTGCAGTCACTTGCCTGCTCACCATCCTCCTGGAGTTCTGCTAGCTGGCAGTTGTGAAACTGGACAAGGAGAAATACCCTAGGGTTGATATAACCCTCACCATGAATCATACATTTCTTCTATGAGCTACAGACGACTCTTCTATCTACATGTTGGAGGCAGATTAAGATGTGTTAGTTAATGTTGAAATACCTGGGTTATTATAAATTCAGATTATATGAATGTGAAGTATTTATTATTATATTATTATATTAATACTGCTATCAATGTCTGATTCTAACGATTCTATTCCTAAGATACTGCTCTTCCAGTGGAAGCAAAACCCCCCCAATATTCTATGCCTTAAGTATCGTAAGTTATAGTAATTTGTACACAGTACAACTGTTTTAACGAATAAAACTGATTATATTTCTGAAAAGCTTTATGTTTAACTTTATTTAAGCTAGAAAATTCTTATCTACCATTTGTCATTATATTGTATCTTGTAAGAAAAGTGCAGAGTAGAATGAGCAATCAGAAATTTGAAGACAAAGAGGAGTTTAAGTGTCGATATCTTTCAAGCCCTGATATAGAGAACTGTAAAAGTTACATAGTCTTCAGTTTATATTCTTATTTATCATAGCAAAATTGTTCATATGCATAATCTTAGGCAGGAATCATATGTATATTAAGAACACATAAGTGATGGTTAATTGTCTTTTGGGGGTTTATTTCACATCCTAGAAATAGGAGTTTCTCTTTTTTAAAAGGACAGCAAAGAACAACTTTAACTTTTTCTATAACAAAGTTGTCTTGACTTGTACGAATTTAAAAATGAGTATTTAGGGTCTGTAAAATACAAAATGCTTGAACATTTAATTTTAATTACAGTGAAGATGTAACATATTTTAATGCGAGTTTATAAAACATAAACAGTTTTGTTTTAAAAAAAAATTGCAAAGATAAACCTAAAATGTATCTTCATCCTTTAAAAGTGGAGGATAGAAACAATCAGAAACATAGAAACAATCAGATTTTTTGACTAAGAAGACATTAGTGATGAAGAAAATTTTGTCTTTTAAGAGTTCAATATACTTAATTCTTATAATGTTTTATTTATTTATTTATTCATTTGGTGTTGCAAATCAAGACAATTCAATTCTTAAGCAGAGAATGACATAGTATTGTGGCTGCCTTTGAATCTATGACTACTGAGAATCAGACTTTTACAGGGACTCATTGTATAAAAACATATCCATGTTAAGTGCTGCAAGGATTCAGACTGCTCCTTTCCAAATTCTAGACTTTAGCTGAAAGACAGGGCTTCTTGCTCTTCATATAAGATACACAAGACTAGAAATGGTCCTTTTCTCATTATTTTGAACAAACTGGTCTGTACCCATATTCCTGTGTTTCCACAGACCATCTTAGGATAATTAAATATCAAAGAGAGCAGCTGGAAGAAAATACTCATGCCTTTATTTAACAGATGCTGAAATTGCAGGAATGCCATTGTGTAATCATCTTGGCTTGCCATAAAGCATACCTGAGAATTCTGTAGGCAATGCAGCTTGTAATGTGCTTCAAATAGTCTTTACTTTTTAAAGGAATGCAGCAAGATATGTGGAAAATACATAGTACAGTAAAAATATATCTGAACTAATATTTATTTTTCATCCCTGTAGAAAATATACAGAGCCATTAAAGATTGCTATTAACAAAACAAAAGAGTATTTTAGTACAGGTTTACAACAGAACAGCTATTTCTGTTTCAATAACACCCACAGCAGATTTAATCAGGAAAAAGTGAACTGGAGTAACTCCTTACGTAGATGAGTCTATGTGCCTGCTAAAGTTAGCCTGATGGAGTTATTCAATATTGGGTCAGTCTGACTTGCAGAATTAGAGCAACTGAAAAGTTCAGCAAAGCAACCTTTTCCTGATGTACCAAAACATTGGTACAGGGGATCAAATTAAATGCACAGTACAGTTTCTACAGTCTCAAAGCATTGTACAGGAACTTAGATAGGTAAGTAATTTTAATTATGTCAGTGTAATTTGCTTCTGACTCTGAAGGCTAGAATTTTAAAATTTTCTCTGGAAGAAAAAAACAGAGGTTTTTGTTTGTTTTTTGTTTTTAAGATAACAGTTCCTTTTCTCTCTGTCTTTTACCAATGCATTGTGTTACTAGAAAATCTGAAAAAATCTGCTTCAGGATGGTTTTATATCAACCATACTATGGCAAAACTACACCATCAGTGGCAGTTAGTTGTGGAAAATGTTCATCTCGTCTTTGTGTCAGATCTCTGGAGGTTGTGAGGCCTAGGCAGAATGAAGTACAGAATGTGTTGTCCTTCTTTACTTCTGCATACTTCTGAAGCAGAGTCAGCCATAGGAGTTGAGTTTGAAGAAAAATAAGTATCTCCTTAAGTTGAAGAAAAACAAGAAGGGGAAAAGAAAACGCAGGCATAAGCAGTCCCGTGCCTAGTCTCGTTTGCAAATAAAAATGTAGCTTGGAGGAAAACAGAAAGCCCTGAGGAACAAAGGAAAGCACACAGTCACAATCTTTGCTTAAGTTAAAACTGTCTCCGCTTTTATCTGTCTCCAGCTGTTTGCAAGAACAGATAAAAGAAAGCATTATTTTCCTCCCCTGTTACCATCTAGGCCTGGCCAACCTTCTCACAGTGCAATTACAGGCACTTTGCTAAGGTTTGTTTATAGCAAACAGCAATGCTTACTCTCCAGCCTCATGCTAACTCGCAGACCACTCTGTCAAACATGGCACATCCCAGCAAAGTAGACATCTGTTGCTACAAGTTCATGCATGTGCCTTCTCTGTATGCAGCCACATTTGGGCAGGGGGAAGACCCTCAAAGAGAAGTATTTATCAGATGGTCCACAGGGCCCCAGAGCCCTAGATCTTTCGCTCCTTGCAGTTGACTCCAGAACTAAAACAAATGGTGCTGCCCGCAGCTGGCCTTCGTGGCTTCACCCTCGCAATTGCTCCAGCTTCCATCATTTCTAGGAGCATGCCACAGCTGATAAGAGCCAGACTGGGGAGCAGTGTGGTGGAGAGGCTGTATTCTCTGCGGCCAAGAGCCCTGGAGCTGGAGCTCTGCTGCTAGGCACAGACCTGCGGGGGGATGCTGCCATCTGCTCTTAACATGCTGCCTGTTTAAAGGAAGGGATTTGTTTTGCATAAGGCCGTGTAGTGCACCAAGGTGCACATACAAGCATGGAAAGCTAACTTTCAGGTACCAGATACTGAGAAACTGTCACTTATCTGTCTTCTTGAGTATCTGATGGCTATCTCTTGAGGTGACTTTATTCCCAGCCCAGGAGATCTGGATTTCTGTAGCCCCTGAGAAGTGTTAATGGTACCTGTAGGGGTCAATAGCCTTCCCTCACCTAGAGAATTAGCCAGCTAAAACAGAGTTAGAAGTCACTTCCCACACTTGTTTATCCAGAGTTATTTGTTTGGTTTCTTTTTTTTAATTGGCATACTTGAGATTGCTAAGGTTGTATTTTGCTATTCAGCTTTTATTGATTCTTACAGTGTGTCAGCAGGCTATACATCTGGGTCATTACACCCACAAATTTCACATGCCTGAGCAACTATATAGTAACTTTATATTTTTCCTGAGTTACATTGGTAGGGTAATACAGTACAGCAGGCTGGCTCATGCATTGAGCAGCCCTGTGAATCAGAATCACATAATCATAGAATATCCTGAGTTAGAATGTACCCACAAGGGTCATCAAGTCTGACTCCTGTATCCACACGGGGGAACCTAAAATTTAAACCATATACTTAAGAACATTGTACAAAGATGTAGGTGTATGTCTTGTGCAGACCTACCTAGACACCCTGAAATCATCACCTGCAATTCACTGTCTGCCTCATCTTTTACAGTATGGTCATGTACAAGCATGGGAGACTTAACAACAACGCAGCAGCTGTACACTTGCCCTCTGCAAAATTACCCAGTGTTGTGAGTACTCCCTGTGATTGCTAAGCACCTTCTTGGTCAGATAAGATATTAAAACATGTAATTCCCTCCACATCTGGCTGATTGACCTTGCCCTTGGCTGATGCTGCTGTGAGGGTGACTTCTTGATAAGGTCATGAAGCTGCCATATGTCACTGGAATAAAACCAGATGCCTTTTGCATGTTGGGTCTAGCATTTGTCTTCAGGTACATGCTGGCACAGAAATCACTTTAATTAGCAGCTGTCTTCATCTGCTGTAGCCCAACCATATCTTTACAAAACTACAATTTATAATACAGCCTGTGAGGCTTCGGTTCAGATAGTATTTGTTTGATAATGTCTGGCTGAGATGCTGGGAATGTACTACCAGGACAGAAGCACTGTTAAAAGCTTGAAAGCAAACAGCCAGAAAGGCATTGGCATTAGAATTAAAGGAAGCACATTGTCCAGCTGAGCCTCCAGCAGCTGGTCCCATGGACTCAGATCTCTTTCTCTGACAGCTGAGATACTTCTCTGAGCTTCACACATTGTCTGGGGCATGGCTTGTCACCTTTCACTGGCTTCCTGTGAGCAGAAATAGGTATAGAACCTGTGAAGTTCCAAATCAAAAGTCTGGGTCTGGCAGGACTGTGAGAGACATTTTCAACCCAACCATACAGAGTTTTCTGTCATTGGACAGCAAATTGGACATTAAATTCCTTTATGGGTATGACACATAACATCCTGCATCTCTTACCAGCAATGAGTCATTTTGGTTGTTTTCTACAATGTGATACTTGTATCTCTCTGATAAACGGAAAGCTTCATGTGATTCATCCTACTTATAAATCACTACAAAAGGTTTCAAACAAGAATAAATCTCATATGTATACACTAAAGAAACAGATATTTCTGTCTCCTGTGCTGACATAAAAGCTCTAGTCAAATTATATAAAATTTTGTGGGGAAAATTGTGCTTCATGTTTTTGTATCACCAAGATTATGTGCATTCAAAAAGTATGAAAAGTGTATAAAAAAATTAGTTAAAGATAAAGAAGTGGTACAATGCTGAAAAGCCATTTTTTGCAGGAGCATCTTTAAATAGTACAAGCAGAGAGTCAGGATCAAAAAGAAAAATTGGTGTCAAAGAACCTTCCCACCTAACTTTGTACATGAACTCCTCTAAAGAGTGTTTCTTAGACCAAAAACATTTTTAAAAAGACAAAACATTATCAAACATGTCTCATCCCATGCTAACATGTCGGTCTTGTTCTTCCAGTCCCAGCATTATGTTTCCTCACCTCAAATCTCTTTAATACAGCACCAGTACTGAAGCTGCTTCTTGTACATGGAGGAAATCTCTCCTGGAAAACAAAGTGCCGATACACCTTAATTAATTTTGAAGATACAATATGGAGGCCACGTGATGTTAAAATGAATTGAGTTCTGTTTTCCTGTTTGCTAGGCTGGTGTTGGTTTGCTAAATTGTGTCAATAACATTTATAATGAATATTGGTAACAGAGCTGGAAATTTCTTATTGCTTTTAACATCAGTCGTTAGGGGAAATAAGAAATACAGAAGCATGCTCCCTGCTCTGTGTCTCTGCCTTTCACTGTCGTTCACAGAGGGTATACCCCCAGCACTCTGTGTGAATATGCGAGAAGCAACTCAGTGGAGAAAAAGACTTGTGCAGATACACTGGGCAGTACATCTTCAGCAGTAAAATAACATGCAACAAAAGACAATTAAGTACATTCCTATGCTGTGTTCTTTTATCTGAGCACATGCAATATGCCTATCATTAGCTATGCTAAACAAAAACAACTGCAAAAGTTCAACAGTGCTAAAATATGTGTAGGCAGAATTCCAGTCCAACAGCTAGAACAGTCCATCAGCTATGCAGGTAAAACTAAGTAGCAAATGTGAATTACAGGAGCCAAGTGTATACCCAATGTTGCAACTTTTTCAAGTGGTTTGAGCTGATAACAAGACCACAACAGCACGTACCCTTTGTGCTGGTATCATCCACGGTCAGAGAGGGCCACTCACTTATGTATCCAAGGTGTTCTTTTCTCATTCTATTGGCCTAATTTCCAGAGAGACCATCTTTGCCGACAGACAGAGGGATATAGCAGAGACATGCAGCAAAAGTGAAGGAGACCCAACAGTTAGACAAGCCAAAACTGCTTTAATGTTAACAGCTTAGTTAGTTAGAGAGATCATCAGTCTTAGTTTCGAGAGAAAACATCAACATGCAGAGATAACGTAAAAACTAAACTCCAATGGGCTGAAAATCTGCTTGTGAATTTCCATTATAGTATCTAAACAGTACAAAATCCCATGGGGCCAAGAGAAAAATATCATTATTTACTTGGCAGTAGTGACACCATGGAATATTACATTTTGTCATCTTCACTTTCAACATCCTATAAAGGATATTGAAATTTGTAGAAGTTTCAGGGAAAAAAATAGGCATATTTTAAAATATAAAAATAGACTACAATGAAAAACATAGCAAATTCAGTTCATTATGAAGCCAAAATTATGAGTAACTTGTTCCCCCAGAGAATCATATGAGAAGATACTCTGTCCCATGGATTTGTTGAACTGACAGAGCCATTCTCACTGTTTTACACAAAGTACCCCAGTGCAGACAGTGTAGCTTTCACCAGGAGACAAACATGCCGGTGTTAACACCAGTGTTAAGAATTTAGATTCACCCAGTATTGCAGAAAGACTGCTTGTTAAAAGTCTATGAAGCCAATGAAATGGCACTGTGGCATTCATGTTGGTGTGTGTATGTATGTGTCCAGGAAATGAGGGCAATTCTGGAGCAGGCTTTGGTGTCACAACTACTGGAGGTTCCACAAGTGAAGAGAGAGAAATCCCAAAGAAAACAAGCAAAGAAGATGAGGCATTATTAGCTAGCTGTCCACTGATTCATTGTAAGCAATAATATTAAAAGCCCTGTACATGAATTGCAATCAACATCACTGATCGCATTAAAACACAGCTATTATTATTTGCAGTGTGTAGTCTTTCAAGTGCCTACAAGCCCTGACCAAGACTGAGATTTTGCTGTGCTGGGCATTGTACAAGTGCACAGGAAGAATGAACCTGTCCTCATCTCCTGACACACTGATGGATGATTTTCTGACAGGAAACAAAGTATCTGCCACTACTGTCTGGCTCCCTGCTCCAAGGCAAAACCCTTAGCGTGCACACACTCCTACTTCAGCCGTGTTTTCATCAGTCCTGTTGGTTTTACTGTTTATTTTCCATCTCCTCTGTACTGCTCCTCAATAATAACATCAGCACAGGCTCCAGTCACCAGGAGATGGCATCATTAGAAGTTAATAACACTGACTCCTAAACTTTGCAGTCAGATACAAGTGTGAGACTGAGTATAGCACTAATGACTGAATTCCTGAGCCTCACGGTATTGATAAAAGCTAACATTCCCAAAGGAAACCATAAGAAGTCTTTGAATTCAAGGTGTGATTTTTTTAAACATGTTTTTCAAAAGATGAAGCTTTGGCTACAAGCCATGTATCTCTCTGTACGACCTAATGCTTAGCATATTGTCAGCACTCAGCAAAGACTATTCTTATGTTTACTATAGAATCAATGAGGGACAGTTTTTCCTAGGCAATCAAGAGAAAGAAAAATCTTAGGCTGGTAAAAGGAACACACAATTACAAAAGTGTTTTCACAGATAACATTTATGAAACTAATAGGAAATAATAAATTTTTTTCAAGTGGTTTTCATATCACCATTCTATTCATGTTAAATCAAACTTGCAGCAAGTGAGTAAGCTTGATCTGACCTACTGCAGGGATGAGTAGTGATTCTTGTATCACTGTGCAAAGACTTAGAGAAAGTGAAATAATTACCCTTAATCTTGCTGTTCTATCAAAGAGACTGAGGAACCCACTTGCTGGGTTAAGTGTGTCAGAAAGACAAATTATACCAGCTCTGTGTGCATGGATTCCAAGGTGTTGAATACTAATTTTAAAGGAATTTTATCAGATAGGCAGATGAAAAGAAGTAACGGAGACTTGTTACTTTTCAAGAGTATATGCTTTGCCTGGCTGCTGGCAATTAAAGTTTGACAGCTTTTCAAGATAAACATATAAAATAGGCTTGGAAATATTTGTTTGTAAAATATTTGGATCTTAGGATATTTTATAGAGTGGGGGTAGAAAAAAAACTATTGTATTTTGATAGCATCGTTTGGAGACACCATAAATAAGTACATGATGATAGGTTAATTAAAGCACTTCACAGAACTCAGTCTTATAGATTGATGATAAAGAGGAAAATGTGTCAGTGTGTGAAATAACATTCCTAAGGGACAAATTAGTTATCTGTGGCATTTATTGTTTTTTCTTAACACTCTCATGCACTGACCTTGATATTCTGCATATGTGAGTATCTTAGCTACAATAAAAATATTTCTTTAATAATCAAAATGTACTGAAACAGGCACTGTCATATATGCTGCTTGGTCTCTTTTATTGTGTCTTTCTGCTCCTGAATACTGATGAGAACTGCTGCTAGGCAAACTAAAGGGTTGCTTTAACCTTATAAAAAGCTATGAGTAAATAGCTCTGTCTATAATCACATTTAAAGGAATTAAGAGCAAAATAGACTGGTACATTAGTTATGCCAGTGTACCCCAAATCACAGAAACATTAAGATGAGGAAAAATTGTATTATACTCTGGGTGGTGAACTTTCTACAGTGAGTTGATGAAAAATTTAGGCAGGATGCCCATTTTTCACCTTCATACAATATCCTTAAGGGTACAGCTAGGCTAGCATCACACCTGTGCACCCATTGAAAAGAAGGCAGTACAATAGCTCACAATTTTATCTCTTCTTCCAAGAATCTTTCATAATTGCTCTAATATTGTCTCACTACCTATTTGTTCTCTTCTTGCCATAGTCTACCTGCAAACCCACATACATCCTACAAGTGCTACCTGTTCGTTTCCAAATAGCATAGTCAACTGATCTTCAATTTTGATGTACAAAAGTGTTTTCTTGCCCAAAATGTTTCTGGCTGTTACATGGAGCTGACACTCTCACAGATCTGTGAAGGATCATCTCCCACTGAGTCTACCCTCTCCTACAAATTCAGATTAAACTCAAAGGTCCCAGATCTGATTTCTACTCCTTCTGTAAAGAAAAAGCACCAAGAGAGCCAAGGGAGCTGAGTTTCAGGAACAGACTGAAGATAAAGTAGGCAAAGATCAGCTCAAAGAGACAGTTGATCAAAGAAGGAATTGAGTAAATTTTCTTTTAAAGTCAGGTTTAAGAGGTAATTTAAGGGAAAAAAATGCAGGAGCAGTAACATATTTCTAAGCCTGGTAAATGCTACTCCTCATCCTTAATCCAGCCAACAGAAATGTACCATAACAGGAAGGAATTTTTCAGTTATGGCTGAAAATTTCAACAGATGATTTTATACATAGTGGGTAGGATTTAATTTTGGTTGAAGGGTCTATACTTCTCCATAGACTGGCTTGCAGAACATTTCTTCGGTCCCCTTTTTATTCTCCGCCAACATTTGTGTTTCAGGAAGGAATAACAACCCAGAATCTACAACTAATATGTTTTTTTAACCCTTTCTGCTGTAACCTGGTTAAAAAATCACCCCAAATTTCTCCCTGCTTGAGTGGTTGTGGCAACCACAAGCCTGGAAATTAATTCCAGAAGATAAATCTGGAAAGAAAAGGCCACTTTCTTCATAAAGAGGAGGTACTGCCAATCAAATTTCCCAAAAAGGGTCAATGTCCTTGAAAATAAATTGTGAGCTCCCTTAAAATATTTTTAAAATTTAGTTTCAAAATATGGGCAGGACTATTGAAAAACACCTACAAAGGATGAACATAAACAAGATCTGGTTTTGTGATGAGAATCACATATGTCTCCCAACAGCCTACACAAGATTGTGAGCATGAAGTCAAATGCGGGAGTAACAAGAGAGTCACGCTGCCCTCTTGCCACTGGCAGCCTTCTTGCCAGGATCAGAGAAACCATTGGTACTGATTTCATGGGGCTTATTTTATATTGAAGGAGGTTACTATTTCAGGCCTATTTCTTTTATAGGGTCACTGATTTACGTAGTTACCTTAACACCAGCACGTAAGAGGGATTTTTTGCACTCTTTGCATTAACAGTCTCCTTGGTCCATGTGGTTTTTCATTTTCACAGCTGCTAAGCAGTCATGACTCACCAAAGTGTGTTCTGGTTGCTGACCCCAAGGCCCCAAGAATACCTACATAACTTGTGGCACAATTTGAAAAAGGAGTAGATGCAACAGGAGAACAACCCACTCAAGGACTTCTCAGAGATTTCCACACTTTCTTTTCTTCATCCTACTAGCCCAAAGCACTCAAGTTAATGCATTTCCACTAGGAACTTCTACAATCACCCAGTGCCTTCATCTGTGAGGCAGCTGTCTGACAAGAAAATCAGTGACTGATTCAGATGCCTGATATCGATTTGAAAGACAGGTACAGCATGTACAGAAAACGGACAGCATTAATGGTATTCACAGCCAGAAGGCAACTGATATATAATTCAGCCCAATGGGGTCAGGTTCTCTCATCCCTTAGTTTCCCAGAAGAGTTTGACATGTTAAACCTTTATGTATATGTACAGCATAATGGCCAGAATCTTCAGTTAGTCTATAGAAAGGACTGGAAAAAGAGTGAGGGGAAAAAAAAACTTGCTTTGCACATGAAGTAGTACAGCAAACATATTTGCTGAGTGGTGAAGTCCCAAGGGTACTGTGTTGTCCTGATCAGAAGTGACAATGACACAAATGCTGACAAGAGTAATCTTCCCTTCAAGACAGGTGGAAAGTAAAAAATATGTTTCTTCCTACTACCTACAGGTCTTGTTCTAGACATAAATAACCTTTAAACACTTAGAAGTTCCTAATTTTGCTTGTTCATTTAATGAAGTTATTAATTCTGCAAACCTTCTTCTGCTAACCTGGCAGAAGAAAGTTGTCCTTATCCTCTTCTGTCAGATGGAATCACAGAATATTAGAATACTTTACGTTGGAAGCGATCTTCAAAGCCATCTAATCCTATGCCCCTGCCATAAGCAGTGACACCTTCCACTAGTTCAGGTTGCTGAGAACCCTGTCCAAACTGACCTCGAATGTTTCCAGGGATAGATCATGTACCGTGTACCTGGACAATCTGTTCCAGTGTTTCACTAGCCTCCATGAAAAAATTCTTCCTTGCATTTAGTTTGAATACACTCTCAATTTAAAACTATTACCCCTTGCCCTACCACAACATGTCCTAGTACAAAGGCATCAAGACAGATGACATCCACGGCCCTTCCCTTGTCCACGGATGGAGTCACTCCATCACAGAAGGCCACTGGATTGCTCAGACAGGACTTGTCCTTGGTGAAGCTGTGCTGGTTGCCTTGAATCACCTCCCCATTCTCCACATGCTTTAGCACAGTTTCCAGGAGGATCTGTTCTGTGGTCTTCCCAGGCACAGAGGTGATGCTGACCGGTCAGTAGCTCCCAGTATCTTCCTTTCTACCCATTTTAAAGATAGGTGCATTGTCTCCCTTCTTCCAGCTACCTGGAACTATACCAGACTGCCACAACTTTTCAAATATCATGGAGACTGGCTTGGTGGCTACATCAGCCAGTTTCCTCAGGACTCTGGGATACATCATGTCAGGTCACAAAAACTAATATATGTTCAGGTTTCTCATGTGGTCATAAACCTGAACCTTACATACATTGAGAGGGACATTGCTCCCACAGTCCCTGTCTTAAAATCCATTTGTGGCAGAGGTGTGGGAAGAGAGATGGCTGTTGAAAACTGAGGCAAAAAGCTTGCTGAGTACCTTAGCTGCCATTTCCCAGTCATGCCAGTCCTGTCAGGATGGGGTCCATCCAGACTTGTAGCTAGAGTAGTAAAAGGCAGACTGGTCTCTCCTGTCAGAGGTATTCTTGGGCCGCCTCCTGGTGACTTTCTCCATATGTGAACTCTGTGCTTCATGCATCAAGATCCATTAATGTACACTATGCAGCAAGGTGCTCAACCTCAGAGTAGCACTGGACACAAGAGGGACACAAACTCAGGCTGGGTACAGGACGTTCAGTGACCACCACACATGCCTCTCCACTAACACTTCTGTGTACACAAGGAATAGGAAGAAAGTAATCCAGAGAGCAGAACTAAGCATGGGGATGTTCTTTGAGAACACACCTACACACTGACATAGCTCTGAAGAATTTCCTGAGTGTATTCAATCTTTATTCAGTTCCTGGAAAGAGAGATTATTTCTGGGCAAACCAACTCTGGATCAACTTCAGCTTAGGTCAAACTTATACTGAAGAAATTTTGTCCTCAAGTTAAAGACTTTGTAAAAATCATCCTGTGAAGGTTCTTTTGGAAATCACTAGGGATAAAATAGCTCCTAACATGAATTTGATTGACATGTCTGATACTTTAAATATTTTAAAATTTTGTCAGCAATACATGTGTATACAAGAGACAAGGAAAGAATTTATTCTGTTCATGTTCAGAAAAACTTTCATAGCTGATGCAAAATATAATTTCCTTTTTTATTGCATTTAAAGTTACTGTGGTCCTCTTTCAACAACTACAAACAAAAGATTAAACTTCTGATACATAATAGTAGACATTTAAACCATACTTAGGAAATTGTCTAAGTGGTCTAATTTTCCCTAGGACTCATACTTGAAACTATTTATTTTCTAATCTAGTTTGCATCAACTATATACCATAATGCAAAGGAAAAGAAACAGAAAAAAACCAACATTTCTGTTGGCTTTCATCTCTCTTTAAAATTTGGCTGTTTCACAGATGACAAATCTGTCTCAAAACTGCTCACACAGCAGGTCTTGGCAATTAAACAAGCAAAAATTTTGTGTTGCTGGGCATGCCAAAGTCTGGTATTTTGTAATGGCCCAGGCCACTCCTTGCTGGGGTGTAGTTACATGATCTTAATCTGCCATGATTTAGGTTTTACCTAACACATACCTGGCACCTTTGTAATCTTGCCAGCAATCTTTGCTCACTGAGGATTGTTTTAGCAAGAGGCTTTTATAATAGCAGGTTCTGGGAGCTAATGGCCAGTTTGGGTCTCAGTGTTTACGAGAAACATGTTGGTGACAAACTTTTATATCCAATATTACTTTTCTTTACTGGATTGAGTGCAAGAGTTAAACCAGATTTCTTCCAGGAAGCACACAAAAGGCAGAATGGGCCCTCAGACCTCGCACTGGTGTTCAAATTCGAAGGCCAGCCAGAATAAAGTCTGGCCTGTTTTTTTTAATGCTGATACAGTCTCAACAGGAGCCAAGAAGCTGCAAAAGACAGCCTGCTTATCATGTCAGTTAATTGATGTGGTAAAGCCCTGACATGCAGTGCTGCCAGATCCCTTCCCTCTGACACACTGGGGGAAGCAAAGTGAGTACATCTGAGTGCATCCATGCTTGGTTCTGAGTTGGAGTTGAATTAAAACTGGGGTTCAGCTGGTGCACAGCAGGCATACAGCCACACTATCCTTGAGGTATGTACAAAGGAATCGCAACCACAGATCTATCCATGACCATGAAAATTACTTTTAAAAGCAAATAGGAATGTACAGGAGCCTTTTTCATCCTTCTTTTTACCTTACCTTCTTCCCACGTAAAATAGTTCAAACTTATCCAAAGATGATTTGAGGTGCCATAAAGAAAACAGTGAAGTAGCATTTGTTTGTATCAGAGGTACAGAATGCTCAAACACTTAAAGTCTATGGGATATTGAAAGAAGATAAAAAGTCATGCAATTAATACACTGCCTCAACTCTCCAATTCCCTATCACCAAAATATCTGACATCATCCCATGGAAATTAATACCAATAGCAAAGCCTCTGTGGACCTTTGTTAATTTTTTAGCAACAAGTTTGATATCTCCAAAAGCTCTAGTTCAACCCATTTAACTTTTCCTAACTGAAGCACCTAAAATTTGGATATATATGAACTACAACACTATTAGAAAAAACAAGACATAAGATGCTGAATTACTCCACTGAGACAGTGTTTCTCACTACAATTTTTATGCCTCAACCCCAGCTCAAGCACTATATGCACTGGAGCAGGATCTGCATTGGCTGATTTTAACAGAGGATCAAAAACCTCTTTCCTACACTCATTAAACTGATGCCTGAGGGTGTCTAGAGCAATTTTATTCCTCATTCCAGTGTCATAAGAGGGTGGAAAAACATTCATGTTGGAATTGCAAGCAAATTCAACGCATCATAGAAGCCTTCCTGGACAGGTCACTATAGAAATTCATTTGGACTCTAACATAGTGTCAAACACATAGAAATGCTAGGAGAGAGCAGGTGACACCAAAGTTTTTTCCCTTCTTTGCAGCAAAATTCTCCCCTGCAGTGCACAGAGCCTGGCTAATTACACTTCCATGGGGAAGCATCTAACAGCTCCAGTGTGTAAATTTAAGCTTGATGCAATTTAAACTGCTTGAAAACTTTACAGTCCTGGAAAAAACAGAATCATGAAAAAGCTGCAGGCGGGCAACTAACAAGAGAATTACAAAAAGGTACTAGAGGATCTTATATATCTAATTTTTCTGTTTGCACAAAGGCAATACCATGATTACAATAAACACTAAGCACCCTCTGCAAACGTTTTGGGTGTCATGTAACTGGTGTCCATAAGTTTCATTCTGCTAATAAAATATGTCAAGTCTTCAATCTGCTACTTTACTGGCCTTGAGATTATCTTATAAGAGGTATTTATAGAGAAAACAATTGTGTGTCATACGCATGGATGATGTGATGTATGCACCATTGAGAATGCACTCAGAGGAAAAATCCAGTTTAGATAAAAGATATTCTTATATGCAAAGTGGAATAACAGCTCCTACTTAATCCCGATTCTTTTGGTGTTATTTAAACAAGTCCCCACCACCCAGTCCAGGGCCTGGCCCAAGAGAGGAAAAATGAGTTTATAAATCTCATTTTATATGAGTTTTTAAATATGAGTTTTTATATATACACAAACCTCATTTTAAACCTCAGTGAAATTTAGTGACACCTTCAATTCTCCAATCATGACAATTTTTTTTCATATACTGTAGTCCAACATTCAGTGTCATATCCAGCAGGCAGGGCTAAAAACCTTTAAGCAGGTGTCTACTCCAGAAGTATTCTCAGAGGTGCCAACACAACATAGCAGGGTTCAAATCAATCCATGTGCAACGCGGGACAGGGAAACACCATGCCCCCAGCATGGTATTGGCTGCAGGACAGTCCATCAAGGAGGCTCCTGCTGGCTTTTTCATGCTGGAGTACTAGACCTACTAAAGATCTACCAGTGGTTTCCCAAGGCAGATTTTAAAAACCTCACACTGCAAATATTTACAGAAGCATGAAAACCAGTTAACAATCAGCTTTCTTTTGAAGGTAGTGTGTTGGGTTTCTGTGGCCAGGTTTTGGTAGCAGGGCTGTCTTTTATGAGAAGCTCTGTGTCCAGCAGAGCCAATCTCTGGCAGCTTCAAAGACGGATGTGCCACTGGCGAAGGCTGGGCCAATTAGAAACGGTGGTAACACCTCTGAGATAACATATTTAAAGGAGAAAAACTTAATGTACAGATGTAATTGTGGCCAGAGAAGAGCAGAGCGACAGTATGTAGGAGCAACACTGCAGACACCAAGGTCAGTGGAGAAGGATGAGGAGAAGGGACTCCAGGCACATAGCTGAGATTCCTCTGCAGACCCTGGTGTAGCCCATTGTGAGGCAGCTGGGTCCCTGCAGCCCATGGAGGTCCATAGGGATTCAGCCCATGGAGGAGACCCATGACGGAGCAGGTGCATGCCTGAGAGGAAGCTGTGAACCCACAGGAGGCCCATGCCGGACCAAGGCCCTGGCAGACCTGTTAAGGGAGCAATCCACACTGGAGCAGATTTTCTGGTAGGACCTGTGACCCCATGGGGGAGCTTGAAGGACTGCACCCTGTGATCCACATTGGAGCAATTTGTAGAGAACTGTTGTCCATGGGATGGACTCACATTGGAGAAGTTTGTGGAGAAATCTCTCCTGTGGGAGTGACCCTTTGCTGGGGCAGGGGAAGAACTATTGTCCTTGAGCAGCAGCAGAAATGTGTGATGAACTGACTGTAACCCCAATTCCCTGTCTCCCCATATGGCTGGCAGGGAGGAGATAAAGCTCATGAAGAAGGGAGGAGTAGGGGGAAGGTGTTTTTAAGATTTATTTTACTTCTCATTATCCTGCTCTGATTTTGTGGGTAATAAATTCGATTAATATCCACAGTTCAAGTCTGTTCTTCCTGTGATGCTATTCGATAAGTGATCTCGTCCAGTCCTTATCTCAGCTCATGAACTTGAATTATACTTTTTTCTCCCCATCCTTTTTTGAAGGAGTGTGGTAGAGAGGCTTTGATAGGTGTCTGGAATCCTGACAAGGTCCAACTAGAGGTAAACACCTAACTGGTCAGAATCCTACTTACCATCTAAGTAACCTGCTCAGTTCTGGAATATATGAAGTTAGGAGAGGGCTGCTAAAACTGCTGTGACCTGTGCGTCTCCTTGACCAAAAAAGTCATAATCCAGTACTGACAGAAATCCCCCTTCATGACTTTCTAATGGCCACTGCATCCATCCAGAACAAGATGTGAATATCACTTGGACAGTGAGTACCAAAGAGAGCTACCCCAATCAACATGGTACAGTATTTGCTTAAAAAACTTACTCCTCTGGATTTTATTTTCTCTTGCATCAAAGAAAAGAGGCAAGAGATGTTTACCTAATTGGCAAGATTCAGTGAAATACCTTCTCCTTTCACCTCCTCTTCTTTAGCATCCTGTCTAAGAATACCCACAGAGTGAAGGAGCCAGGCTGACAAAATATAGGATAAATGTACCAGGATTACTGGTGTAAGACCTGACTGCTACATTTTTTTCCAACTCTCCCAGATAAGAACAGCACACAGTCAGAACACCAAGGCAGAGTTGGATTTCTGTGGATAAGTAACACCGCAGGACCTCCCAAAGGTTTACATTCCATCAATTATTTTGCAGATTCTGCTGTGGTCTCTGCCAATGACATTAAGCAGGTGTTAGCAAGAACTTTTGTAAACTAGAGATGGGAGCTGTTACACAAGCAGGTTCTGGTAAGCAGCTCTGAGATTTGCTTATGAAGTAAACAAGGGCTGAGGTGCACAAACAGCCTGAATAGTTTTCAGCATGTAAAAGCTCACTTGACAGCTGCCCTGCTTTTGAGAGCAAACTATGTCTTTCCAGTCACCTGTCACCTGACCTTTTTTTCAGATATGGGTAGCCCAGCAGGGTACTAGTTCTGTCCAGGATTTCTGGATGCACCATTTGGCTTGCACAAGAGGTCACTGTGAGTGCACAGATGAAATGTTCTTTGTAAATACAGTCAGTAAGTATAATAAACAATATGTGTAATCTGCTGCAGATGACCAGAGCATGTGCAATGTCTTATCACATTTGGGTTGTCCTTCACATCTAAACTGCACAAATGTCAATGGTTCTACAGAATATCTGACCAGAAATACATGTTCTGGTCTGATGAAGCCTGGCCATTGAAGTTCCCTCCTGAAATTAGGCCTTTGCAAATGTTTATGGAGGGCACTGCCTACATTATAACATTAAAAACAAATCAAACCCTCAAATTCATTGCAAATTTAGCTACATGGGTTTAGTAAGAAGGGAATGTTACTC
The DNA here is from genome assembly GCA_013397955.1 of Grantiella picta. Taxonomy (NCBI): domain Eukaryota; kingdom Metazoa; phylum Chordata; class Aves; order Passeriformes; family Meliphagidae; genus Grantiella; species Grantiella picta. The sequence goes on from VZRM01008696.1 coordinate 229,740, forward strand.
AAGCTCTGAGTCAAGGTGCACAGAAGCAGTTCTGTTGCTTTGCAGCACCATGGTGGTTAGCCTCACTACAGTGTCAAGCCTGGGCTTCACCTTCTTTTAATAATACCATATTATTTTAATATTCACACAGCAGATTTTATTTGTCTGTGATTTCCAAAGCCAGACAGAATCTGAGCCGGTTTTCCAAAAATAAAGCAATCAATTCTACCTCTGATATGTTGTTTTTTTCTTTTTTCAGTGCCACATATGTATAATAGTCCTAAAACTCTGAGACTATATTACCTTTGTTATCACATGTGGAGGGAAGAGTTGATTTCTGTGTCCTTATACGATATGAAGTGGAATGGCACACTCAGTTCTCTTTCAGAGGAGAAAGTTAACAAGTACTGTTTCTAAGGAGTTAAATTAATTGACCAGTTTTTGGAAATAGCTTGAATTTTCCTTCACAGAGAAAGGCAGCAGCTGCTAGGTTTTACACAGCGTTTTCTGCTGCAAAGGAAACTGCAGAAAAAAAAATAAATAAGTAAATATGAACTACAGAAAGCAGCCATCTAATGGCTGTTGCTTTTGCTACTTGGGGGTCTGAAAAATTACAGCAAGGGAAGGTTAAAATAATCAGCAGTTGTATAAGAACTACTTAAGCCAGCAGACACATATGGTATATTAGCAATCTAGATGGATTTAATGAAAACTCAGATAAGTGCATTCATCTGTCATCAGCCAAACCTACCAAACATTTTCCTCAGAAAATGAAATGTAATGATATAAGCACTCATCTGTAATAGAGTTATAACAACCCCAAATGGTAAAGCTAGTGCTGCTTTAATGCATTCCATCAGCAAACGCTAACCACACAGACAATTCCTATGACAATTGCCTTGAAGAGAACAGATTTTATGATCGGTCATAATCAAGCACACATCCTTAGATTAACAACTCCAAAGTACTGCATACTTCTGTAAGTCACCCTGTAATGCAAAACCAAGTGTGATTTGTCACATCATTTCAGCCTCCATTACAGCTAAAACAGTAGTGTGGAATTTTTCAAGCTTCATAGGAATATTATTAAAATGGATAAACCTAGCAGGCATTTTAAAGAAAATTCTCATCACTTGCCAAGTCATGCTCTTTGAGGTATCTGCCAGTGTGGGAGGGATGCATGCTCTCAAGGGGGCCTGTGTTTCACAGTCATCTCAGGCAGGGGGCTGCAAAGTTCATTAAATGATCTTATCTCGCTGCTGGTTCTGTTCAAAATAGCCTTGATATGATGAAGGATTTATGTTACCCCCACTTCAAATAAAAAGTACCGAGGGATGCATTTCATTACTGCCCTGTGACACTGGAGAAGCCACTGCTGCAGTGGTAATAGTCCCCATTTGTTTGTATCATACAGAGAATTTATTTGCAAGAAGAGTCCAGCTCCAAAGGTAAGGAAGTATTTGTTTTTTTTAGTGAGTTTATGGTAATAATGTTAACAAGAAATGCGCTAGCTCTCTAACTTTAATTCTCGCAAAAGTATTTTCTAGGAAAGATGAGAGTGTGAGGAAAATGTCAGGGAAGAGTGCCCACTTTAGCGGAATTCTAAGGAAGCTGAGTAGCATTGATACAGAAAAAATATTTACAGATCATTTCCATGTCACAATCCTGAATAAAACACCAAGAGATATGGCTGAACATTCTCAACTGATGGGCTAAATGGTTACACACACACACACACGCACACACACACACACACACACAGACACACACACACATACACACACAATTTCTCAAGGGTTTTTAACAAGTGATCTGCTGCCGAGAGGCATTTTAATTCAGTGGTCGACACCTTCACATGAATCAGGATAGGTTTCTCTTGCATGTTTTTTTGAACTGGATGATCTAATAAAGAACATGAGCCCTGAGCAAAATTTATCTTCTTTGATCCTAGACCATTGAGTCTTCCTGTATTCAAAAATCAAACAACAAAGCAAAGTGCATTCAAGATCCTTGAGTAATAAATATTAATTTATTCTATATACTTGATCTTATGAATTCAGTAGTTCATAGGATCAGGCTTCAAATGTATCCAGCTGTGGGGAAAGTCTACTGATCAGACACAATATTTGATCTTGTGAGCAAATTACAGCCACTTTAAGTATTCCTTAGACATTGAAAATTAAAAGTCAAAAAAAGTCAAAAAATCTGTAGAAAGCTCAGGAAAGATGTTTGGACATTCTGTCTTGCATATCTCATATGAATACCTGTTCACTTAATGCTCACCTCTATGCAATTGCCGCCTTACTCCTGTTTCTGCGTGCCAAAGGCAGGATATGTGGGAATGCTGGCAGACATCACAGAGAGCCAGAGACGCAGGGAACAGGAAAAGCTGGGGAGCAGTGGGGTGATGAAAAGGTTCTCCAGGGGTCGTTTAGTGATAAGTGCATAAGTGCAGTTTTGGGCACCACAAAGTAAAAAAGATATTAAGCTATTAAAGAGCAGCCAAAGGAGGGCAACAAGGATGGTGAAGGGTCTGGAGGAGAAGCCTTATGACAAGCAACGGAGGTCACTTTCTCTGTTCAGCCTGGAGAAGAGGAGACTGAGGATACACCTCATTGCAGTTACAACTTCCTCATGAGGGGAGGTGGAGGGACAGACACTGATCTCTCCTCTGTGGTGACCAGTGACAGGACTTAAGGGAATGGCCTGAAGCTCTGCTGGGGAGGTTTAGGTTGGATATCAGGAAGAGGTTTTTCACCCAGAGGGTGGTTGGTCATGGGAACAGGCTCCCCAGGGAAGTAGTCACAGCACCAGCCTTACGGAGTTCCAGAAGTTTGGACAATGCTTTCAGGTACATGGTGTGACTCTTGGGGATGATGCTGTGCGGAGCCAGGGGTTGGACTCAATGATCCTTGTTGGTCCCTTCCAATTCAGCTTATTCTATCATTCTATGAAATGCAGCTCCAGCAAAAAGTGGAAAGAGATTTTTCAGATGGAACTACAGAGCTGGGGAAACCAGCCAGAAAGGTGTTTGAAAGCAGAGGTCCAAACTGATCAGGTTAGGCTGGAGGGCTGGCATGGGAGGTGAAGAGGACAGGATGAGAAGCTCAACAAGCATTATGGCAGAGGAGGGAAAAGTAAAGGGAAATCCTTGGCTGCAGGCTGAGGGAGAAGAGACAGAGAGAACTGCAGTATGGAAGACAGCAAGTAACAAAATAAGGCATGGGAGCAGAACTAGGATTGTAACAAATGAATGGATGACCCAGAGGGAAATGAAAGTGTTGATTCCTCAAGAACTTTGTTCAAAAAGTTTTAAGAATTTTAATTTTCAGCTGGGGGAATGCTGAGTTCTCTAGTACAGAGATGCAAGGCAGAGAATTTGTTCTCTCCAGTTTGATAATTCCATTGCTTAGGTATCAGATATCCAGAGAAAAGTGAAAGCAGATAAAGATAACTCAAGCCAATCGCATGAGAAGGACAGATTAAAACACAGAGCGTGACATTCAAAGGCATTGATATTGACATGGTAGCAGTATGAGATGCAAAAAAGCATAGTTACGACAAACCTTGTCTTACATGTTTGCTTGTCATAAAGGTATCATATGAACAGTGGTCCAAATTTTGTACCAGTGCAAAGCATTTGAAAAACAGGTATTCTCCATATGAGAAAAAATAGGGTCAGATCTATCTGTTTCCACAGAACAGCAATAAAGGATTTTGGGAATTAGGAAAAAAATTGTCAAATTGAGACTGCGATATAGGGCTTGAGTGAAAAAAATTTCAACTTTTTTCATTTGAAAACACTTTCAAATATTAAAACTGTTTAACCTGTCTGTTAGAAATAATTTGCTAGATGCACACCTGTAACTCCTACTAGTACTTCTCAGTCACATGTCAATAGGGTTACCATTTTCATACAAAGAACGTTCACTATACGTGGAGAAGTCTAATTAAATTATTGAAATTTACACCCAAAGAACAACCTCCTGACTGAGCACACATCCTGGTAAGAGCATGTACTTCAAATTCTGTCAAACTAGGAAATACTGGTGGCTGAATAAATCACTTGCCTAGAATTCCCTCATTTCATAGCAAACTCCAGACAATACTGTTTACAAAGGAAAAGTGTAGATTGGTAGTCTGTAATGCCAAACTACAAATGAAAATAAAACCATGCAATATACATGGAAAGTCACATATCTTTGCTGTCGAGACACATTAATGAATTTTTGGAAGGCACTGGCACGGTTAGGGACTTGTATGCACCAGGAGATCATACCAGCCTTCCCCATCCTCAGGCTGGTGCTCCAGATCATCTCCTGTTACTGCTCACAAATGGGGCAGCAAGAAAGAAGAAGCTGTGAGAGCAAGCTATGAGAAATCTCTCTCCCAAGCCTCCCTTCAAGGCTCAGGCTGCTCGTGAGATACACTGCACTGTGCAGCCTGCCACACAAACCAGAGGGTACAGGGGATTAAACTAAGCACTTTCTTCTGCATCCAAAGAGTTTTAGCCAGAGTCTGGAGACCTAAGTTAGACTTGAAAATGGCATGCTTCCCTGGGCAGGATCTCAAAAACAACATCAGTCAGCCCTCTGAGATGTGAATTACTGCCAGCTGTAGAAGCAGAAGTTAAATGACATACCCTAGACCCAAGGAAAAAGAAGGGGATCATAGCTATGATCACCAGTCCTATCTTGTAAAATAAAAACAGATTTCTGATTGTTTTTACATCAAACACTACCATTAGCATAGATAGTCTTCTCTCCAATATATCATTCGATCTTTACTATTCAATGCATATATAATAACCATAGTCACAAAGCATGGTCCAAATAAAGTCAGATTAATAAAATGTTGTATCATTTCTATGGAAATATATAACACCCTGAAAACTCTGACTGACTGTGCTTTGTGAGAAGCACAAGAAGGGGGAAAAATAGCTCTCTTGACTCATTAGATGCTTTGTAAATTTTAAAAATACATTTCATATAACAATGTGTTCTACAGGAAGAAAATCCACGCTTTTCTTTACATACTGTCTTCTAGCTAAGAAACTTTTGACTCCAAATTCTCTCCATGAAAAACTGTATTTCTGGTGGTGGTAATGGTTTCTCATAGAAACAGTGAGATTCAGCCTCAAACTATTGATTTTTTTTAACAAAGAAGTCGAGATGCCACATCAAATTGATCTTACAGTCCTCTTTTGTTCTACCAACATAATTTTTGAGTTTCAGCTAATAGTGCTAGTGTCTCAGCTTCCCTAACTATATAGGACGTCCTTTAGCAAACTGAGGCTAGATAATACCAACCTGCTCTAAAATTATTAAATCTAAAAATAAGCAATCATCTTCATAATGTGTGGGATAAAACCTTCTAACAGTTTATTGTGTTATTCCTTTCATTTAGAGCAACTACATTTGCTCATTGGCTTGCAACCAGGGCTCTGTCAGAGAAGATTACCAGAAAGAGCCTCCCATTATTGTTCTCTTGAAGGATTGTCACTAGAGGCTTAAATAAAGCTTCATTTAGTCCTAGATGTGGCAAGGCAGTTTAAGTCAGAACTAACTGCAAGATCTATGACAGTGCATCACAACAACCTATGCGCTTTAACAGTGTATTTCTGCCCACCTGTTGCATCATAGTGAGATTATTTGTTCAGGCTGCCTTGGAGGCTGCTTCCATGAAGTCTTTTCCATTCTTCTCTTTCTCTATTAAGTGAGGTCCCTTATCCTAACTACTCTGAATAAGGCTTCAAGGCATGAAAATAAACTGTTTTCAGGTGATAACTGCTGCTGCAAAGTTTCAATACAGACTTAAGTCCTGTTACTCTCCTCTGAAAAACGTTGAAAAAAAAATACACGAGGGAAAAATATGAGTACTAGGGAAATACTGATAGACTAGGTCCAATATCCCTGACTACTCACATGCCCTGAAGGTTTATGGCAACAGTTTTGAAATGGATGACAGGACAAAGACGAATTTCAAAGTCTATGCACATGATGCATAAAGACAAAAGAAACCAGGTGAGTTATTTTGGTGGAGGCATTGTCCAGTTGCTACAATCACCGTGTGAATGCACTCAAATAGATAATTCAAAATAAAAAGTAATTTAGGATAAGGTCCAGAGAAACAAATGCTAGCATATTTACATATTGTGTTTATTAAGGGTACATAAGGATCAGTAATGATGCAGAAATTCTGTGTTCAATAACTTTGATACCTACTTATACGTATTTGTGTGTTCTCCAGCATTAGGGGGAACGAAAACAAAGAAGAATATTAAGAACTGAAGAAGAGAAAATTCAGCACCAAGACATCCATATGTTAACACAGTATAAAATGTTAGGAAAGAAGAATGACTTGAACAATGGTGTTAGTGTGCCTGATCAAGCACTCACGAAGAAAATACCACAGATGATAGACAGAGAAAAGCACTACTGCCTGTCCCTGCCCCACCTCGCCCCTCTGCAAAAAATATAAGACACCCCCCACAAACCTGTAATGGGTAATATTATACACAATTTGTAGTCTTAACAGGTTTCTTATGTCCTTCTAAATACTGCCAGCACCAGATGTAAGGTGAATAGCAATGGAAACTACATCCAAATATCTCTTTCACTGGCTTTAATTCTTTTCTTTGGGATTTTTAGCTGTGGGGGTAGGTGTTGGAAAGACACGTCTATAAAATGCATTAACGGCAGTACCAAGAACATATACAATCAAATCAGGAGGCAGAGCATTAAAAACCAGTAAAGGATATGTGTATTCTGGAAGTATGAACTTGGGCTCTATTACACCCCATAGCAACGAGTTTCATAATTTTGCATTATTCAGGAGTGATAGTTATATATATTTACCCTCATATATATATGAGGGTAAACATATTAAATATATATATATAGATAGCTAGATAGATATAGATATATATGTATGTATGATGCATCCACAGTATATTAGACAGGAATTCATAATAATTCAGAAGGATGGAGTTATTATGCTTTGGTATGTCTTCTGACAAAGAAACCAGAAGACACTATTTCCCGGCAGTTTATTTTGCAGCCCCAGGTATACATCGGAATTTTTCTTTTTGCACTCCAGAAAGAGTTATTCTTAGAGATAAACTCATAGAGTGTTTAACCCATTAGTTTTACTTAGATGGCTTTTACTATATCTTTTTCATACATTTGTAGATTATTCCTGGTACACAAAAAGTTTAAAAGGGTACTAACTACCATCTGGGAAGAAATATTTGGGTTGGCATTGATATATATGTGGATATTTATATAATAGACATATTTTATGAGAACATATACTTGTATTAAGCAAACTTTTTGACTTCGAATTGGTTATCCCCTAGCACAGCTGGAGATGTTCAGCAACACTTGCCATTCACATTACAGACTAATGTCAACATTTATACAGGCAGCTATAATTTGTTCAGGACCTGAAAATATGCTCAGTAATTCTTTTCTGCAAGAGTCAGGCTCAAGTACTGAGCTTCTATCATTTGTAGGCCATAATTTTATATATGAAGGTTTTATAGGGAACACAGGGGAGTCAGGGAAATCCTAGCAAGAAAGGGACCTCTTCAAAAGGGTTGGTTTCATCCTCTGCTCATAGAGTCTTTATAATTTGTCTATCAATTTTTCACAAAACAGCCAATTATGTAAAGATTATCAGTTCCTTATTTTGTGTTTTCTTATGATGCCTGGCAGGGGAACGGCAACAGTTTCTTCAAGCTTTTCCAAGTTAGCCTTGAGGGGCTTGTTTACTATCTCTCTATGGCTCTGTTTAAAATAAATTACAAATAATTGCCATAAATTCAAACAATGCATGAGAGAGCCCTAAATACTTGTAAAAAATTAAATGTTCTGGAAAATATTATAATGGCATGCTCGTGCAAAAGCACATAGCAATTTGAAAGACAGCATGGATATACTAATTTCATATTTAATGAAGTTTTGAAAGTAATGATACGATTTTCTGGCTGCAATGTGGCATAAAAGGAATTTACCGTTAGCCCATGAAGAGTTGTCCTGAGGCAAATATTCTTTCCCTAGGATGAGATTCACTCCAGAATTTATTTTAAGGTTACATTAACTAAAGGTGAAAGCACAGATTTGTCAAATATACAAATATATTCAATTAATTTTCTCTGTTTTGAAAATTGAAGAAGGGGGAAAATATTTTGTAAGGAAAGTGGTTTTTGCAAGTCAACATTTTATTAAATTACTTGCATTCTTTTATACACATAAATTTTGTCCATTTCCAAATAAAGCTAAACTAAGCTTTAGAATGATTAGAAGCAAATCATAACAATACCCATTTTTTCATTTTAGAGACATGAAAATAATGAGGCCAAAAATCACATTAGATATGGCAATTTGTGTATATTTTTTAATTTGTGAGTACAGTAAAAGGTATCCGAATTGCTAAATTACAGAACACAGAAGAACTGTCCTGATTGTAAACATGAATGTCACAGTCAGATGAAGGTGAGAGATATTTTAGGTACTCAAGTAAGAATTCAGATCACTGTAGGCAGCATATCCTCAAGAGTCAGAGCTAGGAAAGAAAAGCTTAAATAGTGAGTCATACCCATGGTTATCCTGATCCTACTGAAAAAAGGATTGTGTGACCCTAATGCTGTGAAAATCCAAAACATCAAGAGTGTGCTTTGGCCGTGAAAACAGATGAGGAACCAGTAACTTGTCATATGATTGTTTCAAATTTTTCCTTTAGAGAAAATGAATAGCCAATATATGCGTCATGAAGTGCGGGGCTGTGAAACCAGTGACCTGAGGAACTTCTGGGAAAAGACCATTGAACAACAAACTCAGTATCTGCAAAATGAAAAAGAACGTCAGCGAAGAAGTGCTCTGACAAAGTGGGTAAACTGCATTCAGAAACCTTACTTGAGTTTGCATTGTAATTTTTTTTTAAAAAGTAATACCTATACTTATTACACCTATTCAACGAAAATTACTGTAATTTAGATTTATAGAAAATAATAGAGCTTCCCAAATTAGGATGCTCATGCTAATGTGTCTAAGCTATGACTTCATAGGATAGGAGAATAATTCGCTCTTGTTCCATAAATGAGTCCAAAGCATAGAACTTTCTGAAGTTATCAGGACAACATTTAACAGTGCAGACTTGTCTTGAACATAAAGGCTGCTGTTCAGAGCAAAGTTGGCACAGATACATACCTGGCCCACATTCTTTCTCTGTGGCCTTGTTTTCACAAGAAAATAGTTCAAATTATTTAAGATTTTTTAATCTGTGTAAGATAAATCCATATTAAAGCAGATGGTCCAAGCATACTGACCAAGGCAACCACCTTTCATAGTCATATCTACGTTATTCAGTCACATTCCCCTTGATCAGTGACTGCGAGAAAGACCAATCTGCAGCAAGATCAGCACAGTTTTACTTTGCATGAATTCTCCATAAGTTGAAAATGTAGGCAAAGATATATACTTTTGTTATTTATAATAGGTATTTTGTCTTGAGTTCATTCAGTGAGAAAGCAGTTTTCCAAAGTCTCCCTCATACGCCTTTTTACATTGATTCTTGAAAATTAAGATCAAGAATGGCGTTACATTACTAACCCTGGGAAAAGGAACACTGGAATTAGTCTCTAGCATGTTTTATCCATTTGTAACTAACCTAATCTCAATGTTACTACTCCTTAGCTGGGAAATTCCTTCCTTTTATTACTGAGAAAGTCTTTCTGTGGTACTTAGATACTATCAAAAAGAAAACAAAGGGCCACCTATCACCGCCTATGGGTCTAACAGAAGTTTCAACATGTGCAGTGTCTCCAGGCCAAACAGGGAAGAGGAGGAGGGAGACTGGGGAAGTGCTGGGGGATGTGACCCAGCAGGTGGCAGCAGGCAATGTCCAGTGAGGGTGACAAGTCACTCTGGCACACAGGCACTGGAGAGAGGGCACACTGGAGATGGAAATGAACCACAAAGCTCAGGTGAACCTTCATTTGTATTTAAGAGCTAGTCCTGAAGTGCCACCCAGCAAAGAATTCAAAAGGGGCAGGAAAATTTTGCATGACAATTGGGGAAAAGTACCAAAGGATATCATCAATGGAAAAGATGAGGAGTATAAATCTGCTCCCTGTGAAAATATGGGGACAAGCTGATCCGTGTTTCTGCCCCTAGGCTCAGAAATGAATGGATGGAGAGGCTGGAAAAACGGATAAAGATGTTGAGGACCCAACCTGAAGACTCCTCCAGCTGAAGAGCCCACACTCATAACATGTTTGGGGAAAAAGAATTTTGTTTTATAGGAAAGTGTGATGCAAAAGCTGAAGTCAATTTTACTTTGTAGCTTAAATGAGCTATAATTAATTAGCTGTCATTGTTAGAATTTTAATATGTGAAATGTCAGTTGCTGCTTTTAAGATTATGCATCTGTCCCTTCATTTGATAAATGGAGAATGTAGTGCTCTGAAGTATTTAACACTAATAAATCATGGATCACTGAGATGTAGATGCCTGTAAGAAGAGTTTAGTTACACACTGGTGCTCTCCAAAAGCATTTCCTCAACATTTTAGATTTCTGTGTAGACTGACTGTAATATAATGAATTTAAATTGTTTAATGAATAGCTGAGATTTTAATTTTTACACAGCACAGCCCAGCTCAGGCAAAGAAAGATGGGACATGCACAATGCCACCACATCCCACTTCACTAGTGAAGCTCAAATTGGTGGGAGCTACAGATCCTAGCTGCCATGTTAGAAGTTGCCTGTGGAGTTGTTAACACATAGATACTGATAAATAGTCTCTGTGAAACACCTACAAGAGCTGCCTCATTAACCTGCCTGCATTAACTTAGTCAACCCATGTGAGCTAACTTGGGACACTGTCTCGGCAAAAGCAGAACAACTTTGAGACTGCTTCTCGTACCTGATCTGGCTTTTCTAGAAGTGGATTGATAACTGTTTCACAGAGCAGCTTGGAGCACTTTCAAAGCTGTCTGTCATCATGACTGACAAGCACATTTTCTCTTCTAGCACTTTTTCCCTTCTAAGACCTAATGTTTGTTCCTTGAAGACCAGTACTTTCAGAATATAGCAGTTTTCCTCTCCCACATTTGTCATTGGTCAAAAATGTTTCTAGTTCCCTTCCTAATGCTTCATTGGGAAACGTGGCATTTCCTCCAACAATATCAAAGCATTTCAATCGGATGGTGTAATCAAATCACTTCCTTTATGGGGCGACTGCTTTGTTATCACCAGAATGATTAGGGTAATGTACTGCAAGATAGGTTGTTTCAAGCATGCTAAAAAACTCTTCCCTGAATCACTTAACCTTTTCGTCTTTTTTTATAACACCGTTTCACTACTTCTCTGGTAATTTATGTTGTTTCAAAACAAAGAATATTTGAATTGCCAGTGGGGCAAAAAGAGAACAATGGAAGGGTTTGTCATTTAAAAATATATAGAAAATCTGGCCTTCTTAAATCTAAACAAAAATTTGAAGAGCTATTGTTTCCCCTTTTTATCTATCACCTTTTAAATCCACCTTTCTGTGTCTCAAGGACAAAAAAATTTATTATGGGGATTTGAATATGTAAATAGTGTTTGGAAAGCCTGAGAAACTCCCATAATCATGGAAAAAAAAAATGTTACCCTGGAGCATTTACTCAGAAATCAAGGTGTCAGCAGGTATGTCCCAGAATTTGAGAGCAGAGTTTTCCAGACATCTGAAAAAAATCTGCTAAACCTATGTCCTTTGGTTTATTCTTTTTCTAAAGCAATTTTAAAAGTAACATCAACTGTCAATATGAAGGCTAACAGTGCAATTACAATGAGGTTGCGCTTAAATAAACAATCAGGAGATAGGGCCACAACTTAATATTGTGCTTTAGATAAAAGTAGATTTCTTTGAAAACGTTAGTTAACACATTTCAAGTCTCCCATCCCTTGTCTGTGCCTGGTGCTTAGTGAGGCTCTAGCTGAACTTCATCATGAAACAGCTGTGCGTTTAATACCATTTTTGCTGAAATTAGAGCTTGAACTGAACGAAGGGAAACATTTTCCAGCCTCTCATTCACTGTGTAAGTTATTGCACAAGGTGCAAAACAGAAGGAGTCAGAGTTGGCATATTTAAAAAATTAAAGCCATACCCCTGGAATAAGCTTTTTTTTCCTTCTCACATCGTTGAGATCCTTCTTGCTACACTTCTCATAAGGTGAATCAGAATGAGGAGAAACCACAGAGAGCAGAGAAGAAAACATACCAGGAAATTACTTCCATCTGAGTTCCTCATTGTCCATGTGTGGTTATGTGGTTACTCAAGAATGCTTTGTAATAAGTCCCTGTCAAGATAGAACACCCTAAAATCATCTCTTTAATATTATAAAAGGGAACTTATTTTTTACAGAATGCATCTCTTCCAGCCCAAGGCCAAGAGGAGTTCCGAAAATATGTTTCCAGAATTAAGCTTTACCATTTCACCTTTAGTGTTTGGATTAATTATTTCAGGCTCAATTTCCACAGCACTAGATTCAGGACTTTGAGCCGTGTAATCTTAATTTATTTGAATACTAACAACATGTTTTGATACAAAACCCACCAAGGTAATGCAGGGGTAATCTACTTAAGAGTTTTGTAAGCTACCACCCAAAAAAATAATATATATTTATTCAGGAAATAAATATAATCTAGAATCAATCAGAAAAAATAAAGAGTGCAAAAGCATGAAAATTTAAATCTAAATGTCAAGTAGCAAGCAGAAGCTGGAGCAGACTCCAAGACAAAAATGGTTCTGGCAATTTCAAAACAAAAATATAAATCTTTTCTTTACCTGGAAGGTCACAAGAGACATTAAAAGAAGGCAAAAACAAAACAAAACAAAACAAAACAAACAAAACCCTCCAAACCAGTGCAATATCTGTGAGATGCAGAAATGAGCCATGACATTATAAAAAGGACTAGAGAAAAATTACTGTAGGACTGGAAAAGTCATCAGCTAAAACCTGATAAAATCAGCTGGGTTTTATAAAATCACTGTGGCTAGAGAAGGTGCTTAGGTGTTCTTCAGACAATTTTCCACCAATATGCAGTTTCAGAGGAGCGCATTATTCAGCTAAACAGGTTAAACTTAACTCAAGTCTTTATAAAATAGCTTCTTAAAGACACACTTCATGTCTCTTGATTTTATTTTTTTTCTATCCAGATTTTCACATTGCTTTTGAGTAAAACAGCAAGAGATTTTAAGTTATGCTAACCTGATTTTATTAGCTTTGCAATTAAAATGTGGTAGACACTTACTTATCTTCCCAGCTTCCTGTATTTTTGCCATTCCTTTGCTTCATTCCGACACTGAGTAGCAAGAAAATGCCTGTCACTTTCTCGTTACAAATGCGCAGTACAGAACTTTTTTAAAAGCTTGCAACTGTGACAAAAGTCAAATGTAGTAAAATTTTACCATCTTCTGAAGCAAACACTAAGCAATTGGGATCCAACTCCCTTTAAACAGAATATATGGGAAGTATGCTCCCTGCTAGCACAAGAGTGACAGATGCTCCACTTGAGCCATATTAATGATCCTCCTAGTGCATGGATAAGGGCTGACAGCTGTGAAGAATGAGTCTGTCAGAAACTTAGCAGTTTAGCTGAAACTGAGATAGCTTAAATACAGTTCTTCACTCAGTAATCCTTCCTGATCAATGTCTTTCCTTAACCAAGGATCTCCTCTCTGGAGCCCTGTAGTTAAGGAGCAAATAAGCATAAGACAGTCACTGCAGCCAGATTTTGATTTTGAGCAACTAGCACAGGTCAGTCAAAAGGCAAGACGTCTTTCTGTTAAAATGGATCAGGGAGATGGTCCTACAGACCAATGCAGCATCATCCAGCAGGCTGTCTTCGGCATGTCCCCAAAAGGTTTGGTGCTTCTTATTACACAACCACTTCATGTCTGTGCAGCTATGCCTCTTTGGGTTTCTACCCACATTCACTGAAGAGGAGACTGATGTATTGGACAGTTCTGGGGTGCCTGAAATGGCTAGCAGTGAAATTAATTCAACATACAGTACCAAGTTCACATCTGATATTCTGTGTTTAGTGTAGCATTAACTACAGAAGAGTTGTTTTGCACTCTAGAAAAGCCTACAAGCTACCTCAGAAATTTTGATCCATGATACACAAGCAATGTGAAAGATAATCACAGGCACACAGATCTCACTGTGTAAACAGTTCAGGAACAGTGGAGAGGGAGTGGAAAGTTGGGCCAGAGCCACGGGTCAGGGAAAAGCCATGGTACCTGTGCTGGGTACAAAATTAAAGTCCAATTGCTCTATACAGATAACGTGATCCTCATACACAGCAGCCCAGTGCTTAAGTTGGAACTGAAATCCGTAGATAATTTCTTCTAACAAACAGATCTGAAAGATAAAACCATCTTGAACTGGTCCAGGAAAGGTGCTAGAGCTGTGGTAAAATATACTGCATGTCAAGGGAATCATTACTCATGTAACTGGATTCTCACCACAAAAATTTGGAGAAGCAGGGTAGATATCTTTGGGAGGGGAAGTTAAAAAAGATTAAGAGGTGATGTCCTAAATTGAAGAGTTTTGAGGAGATTTGGCTGGCAGCCCAATGCTGATTACAGCTTTTAGTGTTTTGAACCCATCCTCTCACCTTTCCATGTTACACATGGAGTGTCTCCCAGACAGCACTGTTGGTGTTAGCCCACCCACATGCATGTTAACCACACATGATCTGCAGCCACTGCTCTGCAAAAGTTACTTTAGAGATAGGTCTGGACCCTAAGTCAGGGCATAATGTGAGTTTTCCTGTACTCTGATAAGACATTTCCCCAAGCCAAAAGCTGCAGCCACCCTCTTCTTGCATGAAAAGGACTCATTTTGGGTCAAATTGACTCAACAGCCTACAAGCAGAACAGGTTAGGGAGTTCTGAAGTTTCAAGGTTGATGAGGAATATTCGCATCCATTGCAATATATGTCAAAATATAGATAGCTTTTTGAATGGCCTCTGGATTTATGAGTCTGATTTGAATTCTGTTTCGGATGCGAATCCCATTATGATAGTGGCCCTTTGTGTCAGGGCAACCCATATACTGATGTAGTGCTTAAGAGCAGCCCTGCCAAGAAGGATCTGGGGATACTGGAAGATGGAAAAATGGACATGAGTCAGCAATGTGCATTTGCAATCCAGAAAGCCCTCTGCATCCAAAACAGCATGGTCAGCAGGGCCAGGGAGGGGATTCTGCCCCTCTGCTCTGCTCTGGTGAGACCCACCTGCAACACTGCATCCAGCTCTGGGGTCCCAGCACAGGAAAACCTGCTTGTGTGGGTCCAGAGGAGGCCAGAAAGATGGTCACAAGACTGGAGCACATCTCCTATGGAAACAGGCCGATAGAGTTGGGACTGTTCAGCCTGGAGACAAGAAGACTCCAGAAAGACCTTGGCACAGCTTTTTATTATTTAAAGGGGACTTATGAGAAAGATTAAAAGACACTTTTTACTGGAGTCTGTAGTGACAGGACAAGGGGCAATGGCTTCAAACTGAAAGAGGGTAGATTTAGATTGTAGATGCCAGTGTCTTTTTTTCATTAGGATCATAGGGCACTGGAACATATTACCAGAACGGTAGTGGATACCCCATCAATGGAAGCGTTCAAGGTTAGGTTGAATGCGGCTTTGAGTAACTATGTGGAAGATGTACTGCCAGCGGCAAAGGGGTTGGAGTAGATGATTCTTTAAGGTCCCTTCCCACCCAGCCAGAACATACATCTATGATTCTGTGATTTTCTGATTCTATAATTAGAGCAAAGACCCCCAAAGTGCCTGCACTAAGAAGGAAAAATCAAATTATACTGCCCAAAGCCATATTCTTTCTGTGAGGCTCCAGAGAAAACAGCTGTGCTACACTTACCTCACAGCTCTTTAGGTTTATGTTTTACATTTGTAGGGCTATTCTCTGTTGACAGCCTGCTCTCTGTAGCCATTTGGAGAGTTAGACCAATACAGGAACTGTTTGTAAATTACTGTCACAGGATACCCTACTTACATCTCTTAACTCACTCTTCTGCAAACACAATCTTTTTTCTAATGAATAAGCTCAACCCACTCTACACAATTCACCCTAGACAATTCATCCCACTTTTAGGATACATGTTACTAATGTGAGCTACCAGAGCATTCCTGACAGGTAACAAACTCCCTCAGCCCTTCATCCGCCTCTGTAACCACTTTCTTTTTTGTGAACGCAATGTGCAAGATCTGTGTAGCTGCTTTTAAAGCATTGAACCTTTCCCAGAGGCTTGTTTTTATTCCCGTCTCACTCCTTACACATATTCTTTTTTACAGTCTCACCACTCTTCTGTGTCAGAGGATTCAGTGCAGTAGCCCTGGTGTCAGAGGTCACTGGCAAAGTTTACTCTGAGATTTGAGCACTTTGTATTTGTGACCCTTTGTACCTTCTCTGCTTCAGGAAGAAGAATGAACAAATCCACCAAGCAGACTAATAGCAACCTGCCAACATTCACTGTAGGAAATAGAGCTGGTTTTGAATTGCAAAACTGGTTGAGAATGTTCAGGCACTGACTGGCTGCTTTAAAATGCATATACTATCTCTAAAAGCAGGAAGCAGTCACCAAGTGTTTAAATAGTTTTTCCTCTCTTTATCCCAGTATGAGAGTTTAATGCCAAATTCTATCCCAGAACAAATTTTTATGGACAAGTAATAAAATCTTCTTAAATGATGGGATTATAATAGAAATGCTGACTCAGCCTTATCCATGGACAGGAAAGAACATTGCTGGTATAATTATTGAATGCAACCTATCATCTTCCTGGTGCTCTAAGTCAAAAGGAAAATGAGAGGCTTTGCATAATGCTGAAAATCTATGAGGGCTTTGATGTTACTCTAATCCTACACTACCTAATAGTTCATTTGATGTCCAAGTGATGTGAATGAAACTTCATAGGGTGTTTAAGGTTATTGTAATTAGAAAGTTTAGAGCAGAAACCAACTGGAAAAAAATGCAAACTCTATTTGACTTGATTTACCTAGATTAAATCCTGTTGTCGGGATATTTAAGCAGTGTTTCATGATTGAGGTAATCTTTTAAAGTGAAGGCATGGGTAGTCTATTGCAAAAGAAAAGTGAACTGAAATCAGCCTCTATAATCCTCATATTGTTTGCAGGTTATTAATAGGCAGTGCTGCACTGAAGGCCAAATCCTGGGACAGCCTCTTTGCCCACAGAGAGCAGCTTCAAAGATGAGGATCAGCTGTGTCAAAAAGAAGAGCAGTGGGACTCCGTGGGTTGTGGAAAGTCCCATGAAGTGTACCAGCTGCCCCCAAAAAAGAGCTCTGCAAACGGTTCGTCAGTGTTCGCTACAGATACACGTGTACATGGTTGGTGCTGAAATGGCACCAAAAGCCCTAGGCACCCGCAGCTGGCAGTCGTGTATAACACAACAGCCCAAAAGCTGGCAGATTAATAAGGCACAGCGAGTTAGAAATACAAAGGTTTTTTTACAGCTCTTGGGGACCTCCTGACCTGAAGGAATATAGCGGCCTTTTATCCTGGCTGATGCACAGTGTAAAAGGAGCAGCTGAATTCATGAGGATGCTGCACAGCACAGCCCCTCAACAGCAGAGCCTGTTTGCTCCCTGTCCACCTCTCAGTCCACAGCCATTTGTGTATTGCAGGATTCTCAAGAAGGGCTTTGCTTTGGTCCTTAAGGTTTCACTTCACTGAATGGAAATCTTGGAGAGCCAGAAAACCAGTCTTTTCCTGAAAATTCCTCAAAGCAAGCTCACAGGGTGATCAATGGTCTGCAATTTAACAAGTGAGCAGGCAACCACTACTTGACATGAGTCTTGCTCTCCCCTGTAGTCTACTCACCTCCCTCCCTGAGCTGCTGGGAGGCTGTGCAGTGAAGCAAGTCAGAGAACTCATCCAGCCAAAATAAACAGAAATACATATATTTTTGTCAGGTGGTTCATGGCTAGATCTGCTCCCTGATGTTATTCTCTCCCTGGTCACGTACTTGCACAGGAGACAGAAGAGTGCCAACAGCATGGCTGATGAAGAGCAGAGCTGTGCAGCACACCTCTCATCCTGGCTTTTTAACACAGATTCTGTTCTGCCCATGTCCAACCTATTTAGCATGCTAAGACTCCAGTCTGTTTCAATAAAAAGTATTTCACTAATAACAGTTCCAAATGCTTAAAAAAAAAATCAAGCTACTAAGCAGTAACCCATACCTAAATTTCAGATAGTGATTTTTATTCATAGGTCTCGAAGCGTGTACAAATGAGAATTGTTTCTTCATTCGTTCAATGATATGGAAAATAAGGCAGGGAATAGTTGTGTTTTAGGGCATATAACTGGCCAGTGCTGGAGCTTGGTTATAGCTGAAGCTCTGCACAGAACACCAACCTGCTATCTACCAGGAAACACAGCTTGTTTACCAAACACAATCAAAATGCATGCAAAATGGCCAAATATTGCAAACTTTTAGTGTTTATGGCTTCAGCTTATTTGTAAATCACATGTCCCAGAACTATGATTTACTCAGTTCATTGTTTCCCAGAATATTCTCTATCATAATCCCTCAAATAGCAAATCTGTCCTGGATAAGTTCTTCAGTTCTCTTTAAACCCATGTTTCATTGCCATGCTCAGATGGGGAAGAAACAGCATCTTCCCATCCTTTTTTTGCAGTCTAAACCCTCCAGATTTCTGGGGGAAAAACAACTAAAAAACCAGATCTGGCATATATAAAACATGGAGTTAAGAATCCCTTCTGAAAATTGATACACGGCGAATTTTTTTAAGACTGTGTATGGAACTGCTTCGTTGGAAGCTCTTAGTTTTCAGCACCTTTTGTACAAAGCATTTATTCATCCAACACATGTTCACATTAAAATTCAAGAAAGTAGCCATCAGGTCAGAGATTATTATATTCAACCGAATAATCCTTCTTCACATAAAAGTTATGAGCACCACAAATTACATTCATGATTATGATGACATTGATCTCTTCTTTTATAATTATTTTGGTTCAAGAGCAATATTTTTCAAGAAAATGGAAATAAAGCGTCTCAACTTCACAGTACCAATGATCTGCAAGAGTCTTTGCTTTACCTGACTAGATTGGCTCTCAGGAGAAAAAGATTGCCTCCTGGTGTAATATTGATAAAAAGTTTTTCTACTTTCATAGCCTCAGCTGAGATTGAAGAATGATTTAGGTAAATGAGATGCTACTACTTTTTGGACTTGTCATTTAATTTGATCTTTTTCTTCCAAAGGTTCAGGAGACCCAACATGCTGAACCAAAAAAGATCAAATTAAGACATGAGAAGATACAGATTGTCCTCAGCAGATTCCTGACTACATCTCTGTGAAGACAAAAAAAACAAAACAAACAAACAAACAAAAAAAACTAAACAAAACTCATCTGGTTTATGGTATTTAAATTCAGTTATGAAAAACAGATTCACTGGCATGAAACTGAGCATGTGTATATATGAGCAAACGTGAAAGGAAACAAGCTTTGCTAAATCTATCAGTTGCACTAAAAAATCTTTGTATCATTATAATATATATTCTAGGAAGTTGATGGAAGAGGACCTCCAAGATCTCCCAGAAATCTCACAGCTTCATTTTGAAATGGGGCACAGCAGCTCTATGTCCCTTACAGGAAAGAATCCATCCTACCCTTCTTTGCTTCCAAGCACAATCCTGCTGATTGTGGTATGATAAAAGCCCAAATAGAAGCTTAAGATGTTTAAAAAGCCGGGGCTGAGATCATAAAGTGTTAGTATTGACAATTTATGACTGCAGTATTTCAGCTTTCAGAGGCCATTTTCTCTACTTTTGTTTCATCTGCCCTTCACAAAAGTTGTCAGCTCACTTGTAACAGCTGTTTTTTATTAATGGGTAAACAACAACTTTTAATCAAATAATGAATGTACAAGGTACTACTCCCCATGGTAGTTTAGTAATAAGGATGGTGACCCAGTATAATGTTTTGACATAAGCTGCTTCTTTAGAAGACTAATCCCCATTAATTGCCACATTTAAAAATTACTCAGAACTCACTCTAAGAGGCAATTAGTAAAGAAAACCACAAATGAATGACTACATGCTTCCTAATATTAGTGTCCAAGTTACACTAACCGCCACCGTCAGTTTCTCCTCAGAGAGAGGACCTGCTTCTGATGTAGGATGAAGAGGGGCAGATTAAACTGAACATGATCCCTATTAATGCAAAAGCAAGGCAGAGAACAGTAATTGTGGCTTAGGCATTTGAGTCATTGAGCCTCTTACATCATTTGTCTCTTTGCAAGTTTCTGCAGAATTTTCTCCTTCCTGGACCCCAAGGCATTTCCCCAGTTCAGTTTTAGCAGGTGACTACTTGGCTGTCCTCACCAAACAGTCCCTCTTTTTTGATCTTCATCAGAGGTCCTGGACCTATTCCCATCTTCCAGCAATTCTTTGAACTACAACCTTCTGAATCTGAGAGGAAAATTAGGTGAATTCCTCATCAAGGTCAAACTCACTCTGCCTCAGTCCTTTGGTGGTTATCAGGGTCCTCTCTCCTTTAAATGTCTGAATGTTTATACTGTGGGGAGACAGGATGATGATTTACCAATATGTTTGATACCAAGACAGTGTCATTAAGATCATAGCTCCCTGGCAATGTTACATAAATCTACTTTCCTCACTTGCAGAAAATAACAGAATGGTTAAACATAGCAGCATCCACCACACTTTATCTTACCATGCAATGTTTCCTAGTAAATCCTTTGCCTCTTTGCAGTTCTACCTTTGCTCATATTAACTGGTTTGGACTACAGGCAGAAGTCTCAGGATGGGAAAGCCACCTCTTGCCATTTTTCTCCTCAAGATTGCAGCACATCTATGAAAAACTATAAAAATTAAATGAAAAGTAAAACTAACATATCCCTTTGATTAGCTTCTTGGGATTCATTAGTTTTCCAGTGCCATTTCTGCACAGCTTCTTTGGCAGCTAAGTCCCAGTTCTGGATGATGTAAATTTGACAGCCTTTAATAAGAAACAGATGGTAAATGTATTTGCAGTGATGCAGGTGGCTGGCTTTGACTCTGCTCTTTCATGGGGATGCAGATGCTACTCTGACTCAACTAGTGGAAGAGAAGAGGAGTATGGGTTCTAAACTGAATGTTCACTTTGGCAAACTATTTATCTCGACCAATCTGACTTGGAAAGTGACACATCAGGACACTGCCTTCTAGAACTTATTTACATGAAAGAGTAAGGTAGTCATGAAGAGCTGAAGATGTGCAGAAGCAGAAAAACATCTGGGTTACAAAGGCCAAATGGAAACTTACACCAGGCTCAGCCGGGAGATGTAGCGACAGAGGACTTGCCATGAAATCTCTCCTTAATTAAATAAACGCAAAAGCAACTTTCTGCCTGTGGTCAAAGTACTGCACACTGGCTGCAGCTGCACCATAGAGAACTCAGGCCCTCATCATGTCCTGATGGTCTCAAGACTTAATGATTGCTGTAAGGTGGGGGATAGGAGGGAGGGAGGGATTGAGCTCCTGGTTTCTCTGTTAATGTGAGGGACCCTTTGCAACTAACCGAAGAACAGTTTTCCTCATTCAGCAGAGGTGGTGTCTTTGTACACTCTGGATAGGGTACAAGAGTTGTGTGGGAGTGTCTGGAAACACAAAGTCTTTACGGACAATGTGGGAAAATTTTGACATTGAAAGAGATAAATTGACAGGCACCTAGCCTAAACATTGAAAAATCCTGAAGATGGATAAGATAGGAATGGAACAGTAACACATGTCCTCAGCATGGGTAAGAGGAGCAAAAGAAGTGGTGACTGGGTGGTCAGTACCAAATAAAATGGTTTTTTCCTTTCACAGTTGTGGAAATATAGACAATTGTTATCAGCATTAATAAGCAGAATTCTTTGATCATTGTTCCTTGCTGAAAATATCTGTATGGATACTGACTTCAGAATGTTTTAATGGAATCTTAACCACTGTTAATGTTCTGTGAATTAGTGATGTTTGGGTACTTTTGAATTTATTGTTAGCATTTAAGGTCTATGTCTGCTTACTCTCGAAACATAATGCTAAGAGACACATTTATTTCATTGTCCAACCCACTAATACACATTTTCTACACACACATGGTCAGGGAATCAGTGCATAGACTGGAGGTGTTGGAACAGGCAAAACAAGAAAGAGCAAGCAAAGGCCGTAAGTATAAACAAGGTCAACTTAATATACCAGGGAAATAGGTATAAAACTTCAAGACGATGATGGAGATACTACTGAGGTTTACACAGAGAGAATTCAGACAAATGTTCTTGCTTCCATCTCTTATAGCAGTGTGTAATTAATCCCTGAAGGAAAAAGCTGAAAACCTCAATTTTAGTTGTACTGTAACATTGCACAAAGCACTTGGAGAAAAAAGTTCCCACTATAATATTTTCACACAGGCTGTTACTGAGATCTCCTCTACATCTCATCTTTCAGACAACGTGTAAGATTTTTGTGTGTGGTCTCTGTGTCACGTCCGACAACCCTGGAGACATATATTTACATGTTTGCCCCAGCCAGCCTCACAGACAGAGGTGAATGTGGCAGTGGCTGATATTAGACATGAAGATACTCTTCTGCTTTCTCTTGGGCTGCCTGTTTATTTGTGAGAGAAGACATGGCTTAGGATGGCAAAGGCTGTGCACACAAGTATCAGGAGGGTTCACTTATGGTGTGAAGCTGCAGAGTATGGGTGGTGTCTGGATCTTTTTAGATCACCAGTACAAACATTTGTGGGATCAAATTGTGACATAGATCACAGAAAGAAATCTTTGTAAAAACATTTCAAGTCCTTATATCTATGTTTTCAAATAACAAATTATTTGTTTTAGACACAGCGTGTGTGAGTCCAAAGGACTTCAAAAAGAGGAATTCATTGACATTTCTGTGATAAAACATGACTGGGTAGAAAAAAAAAATAAATGATTGCTCTTCTCCACTCTCATCTGCTTCTGCAGAGATATAATTGAGCCCTAAAGCTATCGTCCCTTTGACATCTTTAACAAGAAATTAACTCTCATTTTACTTGTGTCAGTACCATCCATGATCTCTCCTTGAAATGGGGATCTCTCGAAAACCAAGGCATTATATTCTCATTTTGAACTTGACCAGGAAATGGATTTTTCAAACACAAACTAGTAGTTTCAATTTACATTTGAACGGACATTGCCAGTAATAGATCAAGACGCATCAATTTGACAGCGTGGTACAAAATAACAAAGCACCTGGTTTTTACCTGCGTTTAGAACAGATATATTCCAAGAAGGAAACACAATAGCATCCATGTTCCATTTTACAAAGTGAGGCCTTGTACAGACTGAATGTACCAGCTCTTTCGTTTGATGTGTTCTTTGTTCTAATCGTGAAGTCCTATTGGATAAAACACAATGACTGACTGAGCAGTATTGATAAACACTTCAGTATGAGCCAAACCTAAAAAAAGCAATGAGGTTCCTAAGCATGCTCATAAAGAATCTCTCCTTAATTAACCCCACTGAAGAGAGATTTTTTCAGTTCCTCTAAAAAAGTTTGAAAACAGGAAGAATCATAAAAATATATTTAAAGTATTGACATAATTTCATATATAATTTTACCTTTACCTGTCAATTTTAACCTTAATATTTTGGGGGTTTGTTGTTGTTTTCTTTTGCTTACCTTGACAATGAACTCATGTGGTACAAAGAAACTGCATTTAGACAGCTGCAGCCTTTTAGAACTTTTTCTTCTCCTCTCAAACCCCAAATGACTTCAGCATCCTAGGAGACTTATCTCTTTCAAAAAACACATGCAGAAATGCCTAGATAATGGTTCCACCAGGCTGCACAAAATATGCAGTGGATCTGTAAATTATCTCTAGCCAAATGCAGAATATGAACAGGCATTTGACAGCAGTGACCCAGGTAAAATTTCCATCAGCTTATGGAGAAGAGAATTATACATGATCTTTACAAGGTCCAGACAGACACTTTTTCCTGGTATAATACCTGTATCAAAAAGATGAAAAACATAATCCTAGCAACCTGTTTAGAAAATGGTTTCATCCATTAGGTAGCAGGCCCATTATCCTGAAACCATTTATAACACCACTTTCTCAGCAATATGTTTATGAATATCTTTATGTAACTCATCGTGTTTATGAATGAATATAGGCTCATAACATTTTCCTGTTGCAAGGGAATAACCTCATCTGTGTTTCATAAAAGGTGAACTGAACCACAGAGATATGGAACAACATGCAGGTACAGGAACATCAGCACTTTCTGAATTATGTCTTTGGAAGAGGTGCAATTTACCAGCTTTACTCACCTTACTTATGCTGTTGTGGGTAGAATGCAGCTGAGGGGTTTCAATCACTACTGTGCTACAGAACACTAGATTTGATCACACCCTTGGCATACAAATGTGCCAACAGGCGAGAAGCAGCAAAATTCATGTAAGAAGTAAGCAGTTTAAGGCAATTTGTGATTTATATTGATAAAACTGGGGTGGAAAAGAGTCTACTCTATGTTCTAAAGTTCTTGAAATTCAATCTGTGCTTCTGGGAAACCATGATGATTTCACAGAGCTGGGCAAAGGGCAAGATCATGTTGAGACCTAACAATGATAAACCCCAACTGGTTTTGTGTGAACAGCCTTGCTGTTTCATCACCTTCCACCTTTACAAACACACTCTCACCCACACCAACTTCATTTAAAAATTAATCTTAAAAATAAACTTTATTTTTAAAAAAATCTTTATCACAACCACCCAAAAGCACAGCCTTTCTATTTTGCCTTACAGAAAAATTAAAAAGCAATCCAAAGAGCAAGCAGGAAATAATTATTTTTATTTTAACATGACAGCAGAAAAATCCCCCAAACTTATCGTTGAGATTTGCTGCTTTTTGTTTATTAAAAAAAAATGGAAGTTTAAAACAATTGTTAGTATTTCAAAACAGTCTTCAATATCCTGATTTTACATGAAGTTTTATAAGAAAATACTTGGTCAATATAAATTTTTTTTACTAGCATAATAAATCCTAGCAAAAATCAAAGTTTAAATAAATGATAGGATAATAGAGAAAATTTTGATTCAAATAGTGTGGCAAGGACTTTGAACTTCTTCATAATGACTGGTAACTGCACAAGCTCATTTTGCACTTAGTATTCCTGCAGTAACCCTAAACCCCTCAGGGCTCAATGCAGCAACTGCATATTTATCCTAACTTATAATTAAATATTAAAAATAGACAGATGTTGTAAAGAATCAAAAAAGAAAATTTAGGTTTTGAAATTATTCATCTATCACATATGCTGGCAGAATTTTCCTCTTGAGAGGTGAAATGGTGAAACAGTAATTCTCACAAAAGAAATGTGATAAGAGGGCACTGAATTACTTCCAGTGGGATTATTCAAGGCATGCAAAAGCATGGATTTCAGCCACAAATGCCTCTCATTTGCCTTGAAATAGGTGAAACGGTTCATCTAAATGACCTAGATGTGCTGTAATCGCTGGGGAGTTTTCAGTGATAATGTGTTCAAATACCAACTACTAATTATTATTTGCAATCATTAAACTAAATCAAAGTTGATAGAACTACTTCAATTTGCAAGTCTCATTCTTCTTAAATTGTTCCAGGATGTTAAGGATGCTAATTACTTCAAAGTCCTTTCTATGTGTGTATGCAGAAGGTATTGTGGGAAGAGATAGCATCAGTTTTGGGGAGTAAACCCTTAGAGGAAAAAGGAATTGCTCCAGGAGATTAGTCCAGCAAAGCAAAGATACTCTGTGCTCATTATATGTCTTAAGTAGGTGCTCTTTCCCGATTGAACTGCAATGGCAAAACCAAACAATCAGTAGGACTGTTACATCTGGTCCCCTCTCTGGTCAAGTTTCCAGAGTCTAGCAAATAAAAAGTATTTTTTACCTATTTTATAAAAACCTGTATGTAAAGCCCATATGCCTTCTTCATGGCATGTCAATTTAGTGTTAATCTGAACTCCTGGTATGACACAGTCACATAAAAATCCTGCTGAGTAAAAATTCAGTGACTGGTCTTTTTGTGACTACAGACCAATCATTGGAAAAGTGAAAAAGAAAAAAAGAAAGCAGTGTCAAGAATCAGAATTCAAAGTTAAGATGGAGGCTCAGGCCTAAGTCAGCTGTTTGAAGAAGGTTTTGGCTTCAAAAAGGTGGAGATTTGTCATTACTGCAGATGATACATGAAAGACACGCACTTTGAGGCATGCAAATATCCAGGAAGTTCATAGTTTCCCTTGTGGTTGTTTCCACACAAACTTATACCGGTTTAGTGACATTTGTCTACCAAAAGCAAAGCAAATTCTGGCCCATAATAATGTCATTTTGGTTTAGATTCGTTCACAATAGACTAGGTTCAAAATTCCTTTTCGCAGTTACCAGGAGAGTAATATTCAGACCCTAATATTATCAAGCAAAAATAAACCAATCTTAAAAATAGCACACAAATATAAAAAATGTGCTCTAAACCAGAAAACCATATAGAAAATAGAAATTTTAAAAACAGAATCAAATGTAAAATATTACCTTTCAAATCGATTCACGATTTATTCTAGAGATTTTAGTACATTGACCATCTAGCTCTATATTTATGTCATTAACAAAACCTGAGTCATGGCAATGATATTGCATTTTAAGACAAGAGAAAACAAAAAAGGAGAAAAAGAAAAAGAGGCTTTCACATGGGAAATTCAATTTACTTTTGGCTCTGTTGCTGCCGGAGACCAATTTGAAGCAGGTCCTGTTATAAATCCACCACCCAATGCCATTGCAAATTGCTGGGTTAATGAAGAGAGTTCAAGTAGGGAAATGAGAGGCGAGAGTAGCAAGGTGCTGATCGTCTGTAAATTACTTGCTGCAGGGCCTATGATGTTAAAGCTCAGGGAGTGAAATACACCATTTTTTTCTTGGATGATAAGCAGAGGACTTACTTCACTTTCATTACTATATTTCACCAAAACTTCACTGTCAAACTAATTCTTTTTTTGTGTACCCAGCAGTGTAAGGTTATGCCAGAGGAATTTCATGTGTAAAGAAAGGAGTGAAATACAGGCACACCAGAGAGAAAACATATGAAGCTGTTTAGGTAAGAAACTACTTTTCTAAAATAAAACAGTGCAGTTCTTAGAATAACAGTTTGGTACTCATTAGGGAAAAAAGACTCTAGCAATTTTCTTCAGTAAATTCTTGTATATCGTACCTTCACACTTCTTTTTCTAGTAGTTACTTAAAAGAGGGGTGAATCACTTTTCCCATGATACTTATGCTATCTATAGAGAATTGTTTACTTCTCCTCCCATGTAAGTTCCAAAACTAAAATTATAATTATCTTTTGCTAACTTCATAGAGTAATTTAATAATTTTTTTGTGAATTCATTGTTCCTGTAACTTTATCTTTGCATTGTAGAGTTGTATTAAGGGGCTTTTTCGGTGTTTGTTTGTTTGTTTGATTGATTGTTGGTTGTTGGTTTCATTACTGTTTTTAATAGGTGGTGGTTCTGTTAAGGGAAGAAAATACTAAAGACTGTTAACTCCCCTCCTCTAAATATCTAGCATTGAATTAACTACTGCCTTATAGCCTCAACTTTCAGATATCTTCGTGCATGAATGGAGTTACTTTTGTGAGTGGCATTGCGTTCATGTTTGTAGGGTTAGGATTTTCTCCAGTGTTGCTCTCTTTGGCTTTTCCAGGGAGCCAGGCTCCTTTGCATGACAAAGGGTGCAGGATATCCACATGAAGTTTTGGAGTGAGCAGAATCTGGTTATGGCATCTATTTGTTGCCTGTTTTGGAGCCACATTGTGCGTCTTGATCCCTTTTGACTTTTATTGCAAATAATAAAAAAATAGTTTAGACATTTCAATGCTTTTTGTTTTACCATTGTATGTCCTGAACTAATGCAACAATGGTGGTTTGAATACTGGTTTGGTGAAGCAGAAAGAAAAGAGCTAATATAAGATATAAACAGGCATAATCTTCTCTATCATTTCTAAAATTGCAGCTTTGATGCTCATTACTTTATAGAAATAATTTCATGTTGTCAGTTTTTCGAGGTAGTGTCATGTGTTAATTTTGTGTCTTAGCTGCTCCCGAGAATGTTGCTTTCCTTTTTTAATTTATATGTTTAAAGGGTGAAAAGGGGAAACCTTTAACAATTCCCCAAACCAAGAAAATCAGAGCAAATATTTAAACAATCTTAGGGAAAATTCTTCTGTTCCAAGAGGAAAAGAAGAAATCTTTCTGTCATATTTTATTCACGGTTAACACATGGTAAATTGTTCATCATGTGAGCATATAAGTTGATTTTTCACATCCACTGTGGAGATGTTTCTAGCAGGGGAAAAGGGCAGGAAGGCCATGATAAACAGGTGTTGGTACATACTGATAGCTATATTAGCCAGAACCAAAGAAAAGCCCTTCACGTTAATAAAAATATGCAGACCCCGTGCAAAGGATCTTGACACCACAGTGCAGCTTCTTTAGCAAATAGCAGGGAGTCCTTGATCCTGTGAAGCCTGATAAGAATGCAGGCAGCAATCGGCATCATAGTTAGCAAGTCCTTTCACGAATCGAAGGGCACTCTTCTGTGCTCCTAATTTCATCGCTAGAGCTGGCTAAAATACCCACTGAATTACTTGCAATATGTTGGTCCTCTGGAAAAGATGGGCAATGAAACATCATGATTTCACTATTTTTGAAAATTGGTGTAGAAAGTTGGAAAGGGCTGACGATTTTCGTAAAAAACAGGAAGCAAATGTAGAGGTGAGTTCCTAAAATTGTGCCAAATCCTTCCCACTTCACAGGTGATGCAACAGCTTCAGGTTGTATGGCCAGGTAAACACCAGGTGGTACCTGATCAGAAAAACACTTTTCAACTCGTGCTTCTGTTTTGAGTTGTGAGGGCAGCTTCAGATTCAAGAAGCTGCTAAAGAGCAACAGCTTGTGTTCCACACACGGGGTCCAAAATGCCAATCTCAGAAACCCCATGGTCAGTGCCTATTCCCTTGCTACATGTACCAGCAGCACTGGTTATCACCACCTATAAATGCTTCTCTTTCCTTCACGCAGGGAGAAGACAATTTCCAAAGTTCTAGTTTTTTGATTCTAAATTTCCAGAGGACAAAACAAAATGGCAGTAATAGAGATGTCTCCTATAGCCTGCTCTCAGTGCTGTTACCATAGGTGAGCCCTTTATTTGCCAGTGGACTATGAAAGGATCTACGCTGAAAGCTATTGCCCTGCATCAGAGAGAGCTGTTTCTTTTCGTGTTTCCTAACATGCCCCCAGCTCCCATGGAGAGTATAAAGATATAATACTTTTATACCCAAAATAAGATGCGTGTTACCGGCTTCAGCTGCAGATGTATGTGCAGTGCCTGCTCCCAAGATACACATGACATTTGTCTCTCTTCACTATCTGGAAGCATCTTCCTAAACATTTCTGTAAAGATACACTAGTAAATATAGCTGGTGTGACTTTCCTACTGGCCCAGAATGGACCTAATTGAGAGCTGTAGCCATCTGTTCAGACACCCAGGTTTGCATGCCTTTTCCAGACTTGGTAGCCAGAAAACTGGATCAAAGAAAGTAATTCCTTCTATGTTTTTAGAGAACATATAAAAGGTCAGGTCCTTGAATGAGTGCCTCTACAAGCTTTAATCTCTGATTAAGCACAGGAACAACAAAAGCCTGAAGGCAACTGTATTTCTTACTGAAAGATTAATTAAAACTTATCAGAATGCTGCTTAATTTAGTCTTTGACCTTTTGGATGTGCTAACAAGCCAGAATAACTGTGTAGAATCTTTGCAATAGACAACTAAAACAAACTGTAAAAGCCTCAAGCTTAAATTGGTGGCCCATGAGTCTGCAGCTCAAGTGGGTACCTTATTTGCTCAGAAGATTTTCTGCAATAACTTCTGATTTTTGGCTGTAGGCCTTAAGCAAAAACTGCTGCCAAAATGGAGGAACCAGTTTCCTGGGGAATTTTTAAATATGTCCAAAGTATTTTACTGGTAGACATTGGGAACATTATAAACACGAGGTGAGTAAAATGTGGAGTGGTTTTTTTTCCAAAGAAATAATAACAAGCATAATTTCAAGACACGTAATTCCACTTTCTGGGCTATTGTTATTACTCTCATCATCGTTATTTTTGCTATTGCTCTTATTTCCTAACATTGCAGATACGGTGGCATGGTGAGGCACAGGGAGTGGGGCCAAGGGCAGCTGCCTGATCTGCCAGTGTTTTCAAGAGGTCTTTGCTGTTTTCCTCATGGTCTGAGACATGGCTGTGGTGAGAGACACAGAACCCCATGTATGTGTATGACGGAAATCCTTAAACCAGCACCCAGCTGTCTCGTTCTTGTTATTCATGACCAGTATCTCGGAGTCAATTCACCTGCCTAAAACAAAGACAGCCCATTTGTGGAGATCCCTTCACATCCAAGTGTTAAACGGATTTAAATTCCTTCTACCCCCACCCCCCCAAACCCAGGTGCCCCTGACACTGACTACCAATACAATGGACAGTTACAAGTGCTACAAAAGTGGCACTTACTTCTCCCCACAGAAGAGTGTGCATGTGGTTTGGGGCAATTTAGAGTGGAGCAGACAGCGTTCGGGGCTGTTGTCTGTGTGTGGCAGAGAGCTTTTTGGGCATGTGAGGACAGGCTCTACTAACCAGCATTAGTCCCATTAAAGACCATCTTTTCACTACTGCTACTTTAGGTTTTACCAGTTGCCAAAACTTTTCTATAATAGGCACAATGACATTTGACACATCACAGTAGGGAAAGAGTCTTTGAAAAACAAGAGCAGTCTCTTCTACCCTATAGTGACCTCCTTATACACAG
Organism: Grantiella picta; assembly: GCA_013397955.1. Taxonomy (NCBI): domain Eukaryota; kingdom Metazoa; phylum Chordata; class Aves; order Passeriformes; family Meliphagidae; genus Grantiella; species Grantiella picta. The sequence continues at coordinate 260,688 of VZRM01008696.1, forward strand.
ATTTGAGGCACATGCAGGACATTGATTACATAGTTCCCATTTATTGTGGCAATTTCAAAAGAATTAGAGGCTTGGGGGACTTTTAGTGGGTTGTTTTCACATTATATTCACTATGAAGTTTGAAAGGCTTGGATAAATCACATCAGGAGTTTGTAGCTTTGTCCAAAGTTTGAAACTTATCCTTTGTTGGCAAGTATATAGAGAACACTTCAATTTTCCTACCTCCATTAGTAAATAATTCTGATTGATGTGACCTACCAGAAATTTAAGAATGAGATCTGATGAGTAAATGTGTTTGTTCAAACCCATATAAATATGAAAAAACTACATACACATGAAGAGACATGAATACATACTTTATATCTACTGAAGTACATGATGTATACATACATACAATATACTAAAATTAAAAAAACACGGACTTTTTATATCCAAACAATGATGTTGAACAAATTTGATTCATGAGCAACGATAGTGAGCTTCTTTCAGAGGCTCTTCAATTTAAACAAAAGTCTTCTGAATGCATGAACTTATCTATGTTTGTGTGTGACAAAGAGGGCTCTTCTTTGTTAAACATTTACCATGTTAAGCTATTAATGCAAGAATTAAGCAAACAAAAAACCCAACAACATTCGGATTACTAAATTTGCTAATTTACTTAATGGTTTTACCAGGTTAATTGGATTCTGTTAATCTCTCTAGAATTAATTTTTCTACCCACACTCCCTTGAGAATTTTCCTTGCAAAGGAAGAAAAAAAGCCTGAGAGCTTTAGTACTCTGACATTTTTGTTTCACATTAAAACAAATTTCAGAGTCTCTAGGGGGAACATTACCTCCAGCTACTTACTCCATATGCACTTGCAAAGAAAAATATGGCAGTACTTAAAATGCAACATTCTAGTGAATATCTGAGATTTACATATGAATACTCAGATATTTTCTCTCCTAAGCACCATAAAATCTCATCAGTCATTTCTAAAACGTTCGGAGTGCTGCTGTTTGCTGCTGTTTCAGAACGGTGAACACTGTCTTTAAGGACCCTCCATCACTGCCCTCTTCAGCTGAAGTATTTTCTGGGAGAGCCGAAAGGAAGTCCTTTAGAGCAATAAAGAACTTGAAACAACACAGGCAAATCATTCTTGTTCCTGCTCAATTTAAGCTATTTAAATGGAAGGGATTTTGTTTGTTCAGGTCTCACCAAAAAAGCCCCTCTTGACGGGGTGCAGATAGCACGCGAGTCTGAAGGACTGAACGTTCAGCATAAAGGCTGTTTCCTCTCTGTGCCAACCCCGCTCCCACCGCTCTGGCAGTTTCTCCAAGGAGTGACAGGGACAGAACGGTGGTCCTTGGCTGGCAGAACAGCTTGTCTGTGGAACTTCAGGTAATTGGCAGACCTACACCTGTCTGATGTCACACCACCTGGCTGTGGTGGGAGGATTGCAGGGCACCTCCACGTCTATCTTCCCCACAGCTCCACTAATGGGAGGGCTACAAAACCGGAGGGCACATATCCTGGAAGCTGAAAGAAAGGTGCAAATCCCCCCACTTCTGTGCATCTTGAAATGGCCTTATTGCATCCAACAACTGGCATGTTTTTAAGTACTGAAAGATTAACTCTTCCAGTGGAAGAAAAGAATCTTCATGTACTTGTTATCTATTTTAATAATTTAGTTTTAATTGTTGATTGTCTCAGCCTCTGAAAAGATAAACTTGAAGCTGTTTTCATAGTGTTTGTGTAAAGTTTTTGGTGTTGAAGGCTATGGGCTCGTTTTGTGGGGTTTTTTGTGTTTGAATTTTTTATTTTTATCCCCAGGGATAACTTTTCTTTTGATTCATGGTTTTTAAGGTTTGCATCTTAAATGCTAATTGGGGTTTTAGGTCTGTATTGCACCTTTCTAGTTACTTTTGACTTGCACACAGAAATTTTTACTTCAAAGCTAATTCTAAGATTTAGCACACTCTATTTCTTAAAAAATGCAGAGCATCATGTACTTGTCAGAATTTTTAAACTACATTTTCAAACTGTGAATCATATAAAAACCCATCATGTTCAACCAGGCAATTCAGAGTAGAGAGATTCCGAGCTACCAGAACTTTCTTTCAAAAACAAAAATAACATTATTGATTTTCTTTCCTTGACCACTTTTATCTTGGGGCCTCTTCTCAGTAACACTTATTTTCAGAGATGGAAAATTCACAAAAGAGGTACTAACACCTTAAGATAACGATATCTTTATTCTCATTGTGCACACTCAGAGGCTTTTCAGGTCTGATAAGTAACTAACCGATCAAATTGTTTACATTCTACATTAAAGAGTTTCATTTGAAACTAATAATGGGGCAGAAAGAATCACGAAATTAAATCTCATTTCCACTTTTTATATTCTTTTTTTCCTCTAGAGAAGAGTCTGGGTTTATTGCAGAGCAGATTTATACCTATGTTCATCACAACAGAGCTAGCATATGATTGAAGACAAATGCTAAAATATATGCCCAATGACACTTTATTATCATTTATTTATTAAGTCTCATATCTTTAAAACTAGTACCAATTGAATGAAAACCAGATCTTTCCATAAATCTTAGGAATGTATCCTTGTGGCACATAGATAGTATGTAGCATTTATAATATCAATATTTATCTAGAGCAGATGCAACATCGTTGGGTCCTGGTTGTTTCATTAGTCCTCAACATCCTCAGTGTCTGATTTCTTTACCCTAGAGAGCAGGTTGGATTTGGGTTTGTTCTTTTGGTGGCTTTTTTCCTTTTTTTCCCTCAAAAGGACTCAAAGGAATAATAAGATGTCTTTGCCAATCCTAACATCGATATTTCAAGGTACCTTATGCAGTACCAAGTCTCACAATGCACTTCTACACACTACAGAGCTCCACATTTGACAGCCTCACGGTCAGTGAGGGACGTGTGTGGAAAAAATCATATGTTCATATTCAGGAGGGATTGCTGCATAAGCAATGTTTTTCTTCCAAAAGTCGTTCCTACACGGGAAAGTTTACTCACATAAGTGCTCTTGCACAGACCACCGGTGACACAGGTATAGCCTACAACTGGGAAAATGGATTCAGGTACAGAACCACCAAGCACAACAACAGTAATTTTATTCCTAAGGTCTGTATTTCACCTTTCAGAAATTTTGTTTAAAAACAGGTCAGATAATCATGATGGAGCTGATGTAAAGGAATGAGGTCACGAGTGTCTTAACCAACATTTTCTTCAAATGCTCTCTGCTTCCCCATAGCTCTTCAGAGTTTTTGTCTTTTCCTCTATTAAGGAAACTGATTCAGTATTTTTTTCGTCCCTCTCCACCCCAGCCTAATAGAGGATAAGTAAGCTCTGTGTTTACGTGGGACAAGTTCTATTTTAAGCAAGATTTTCAGACACAATGTGTATGGTTTAATCACTCTATTAAATTTGCCACCAGTTTTTGGCTTTACACTCCCTGTCCTCAACCACACAAACATTCAGCAATATCCCCAGCCTTTCTGATGTAATAACAGATTTACATTGCTCCAGGCTAAAAAAACCCAAAAGACCAGCATCTAATGAAGCACCCCATAAAACCCCAGCTGCTCATCCATATCTTACCTTGTTATAAGATAGAAATCACTGACATATATTTAATAGAACAACAGAAAGTTTCATTACTCTTTTTTTTCTTTTGCCCTTTTTTCACATTCTTTCTAGTAACGTTTAAGTTCTTAAAGGGTTATATTTTATGTATATTTTATTTTCTTATCCTTGTACGTATAAGCCAAAGCCTGAAAGGAAATAGAACAGTTAATTCTCCACCAAGTGTTCATTAGATGTAAATGTGGGAAGAGCAGTTCAGTGGAGTCCAGTTCTGGATATTTTTTTCTCATGACAAATGGACAATCAGAGGTACAAGAGAAAAAATGCAATTTAACTTAGTCACAATTAAATTCATTATCACACTATACTTAATACACTATACCATCATGGAAGTGATCCTTAGTTTTTATTAGACAACAGAGGGGGATGAGACAGAAGTGCACAACATTAGGGAAGTGTTAGTCAAAAGACAGCAAATAATGCACTTTGACATTTCTTATTAATTCTATTCATTACAACTGGTACTCATTAACATTTCTGTTACCAAGGCCACTTTTCTTATTCTTTCAAAAGACACCTATTTTTCTATTTATTGCCTTACTTTAAGCATTAGTTACATTGAAATAAGGGGCATTTTTTAATGTCTATTATTCTTAATTTTTTCATCTGCATTCTTCTTCAAGACCCTGTGAGAAAAGGCAACTTTCTCTACAACAGTCATAAACAAAGGTTTATGTCCTCAGCTGGAATTGTATCCTTTTCTCTCAGAGAAGCACAGAGACCATTTTGTCTGTGAAGCTTATCATTCTCCTGCACAAGGTTAGACAAATGACAGGCTTAGGTGTGGGTTTGGACCACAGATACATTTGTGAGTGTCTTGCCAATGACCCAGACATGTGCCGGCTCCTGCAGTCTCCAGCCGAGAGTGTTACCATAATGTTTGGCCACCAAGGTATGCCAAAGCTCCTGGTTTGCTCAGGGAGCCTGGAACAGACTCACTCACAATTAATCTTGGTAAAATTACAGCCTCTAAAAGACACCTAATAGCCCTTCTCAGAGTGTTGTCTGCTGAGACAGCGTGAGAGACTCAGTGTGTGGTTAGAAAGGCAGTGCTGGCAGCTGTACACAAGATCTGAGTGCTGCTGATGGCGTTACAATGTACATCTCCTGGGCAGACACAGGAGCGGCTGTGTGGCAGCCACGAAAATCCTGAATGGGAATCCAAGTTTTTCTGTCTGACTTAGGCTCTTCTCACAATGTCATAAAAATATGGATTTGTTAGAGAACACAAATTGGAGCTCTCATCAGAAAAGCTGATGAAGATCTTGATAATGTCTCTCTTACCTGACACAACAGGAACAGCAGAAATTTCAACAAAAAACACCTGATGTTACCACAGGACAAAATCTGGGACACTTTCTTCTGTGAAAAGGGGTCATGAACTAACAGGTCTTTGATTTCTTGATGTCCTTTATGAACATTTAAAACAGTCTGTAGAAGTTATTTGAGAAGCAACCCTTACGAGTGAGGTCTCCTATCAAATTTTTATTGTGCTATTGACAGCTGCCAAGTGTTGCAACCATCACATTGCAAACCCCCGTATTTTGAAATGCCCATCTATGAAGAGGACAGCTAATTCCCTGTCCCAGGATATACCAACTCTCTGTGTTTCTCTTTGTGCATTTGCACATCTGATTTCAGGCTGTACTTGCATATGGTTGCAGTGAAGGTCAAGCGGGATACTGGTTTTATGATTGGTCTAAAGCCACAGCCCAGCCTCACAAAATTTCCCTGTTCAAAACTCCATGTCCTTCAGCAGGACTTTTGCAAAACATACAGTTGTAGGTTTAGACCTCAGTAAATGGTACTGTCGTTATTATTTATACTATATCTGCTCTGTTGGACACTGCGATAGCCAGAATGAACAGATGCTCAGGAAATTATTCAGTGGCATATGGCTGACCTTGTCATCTCATAGAAGGTTTTGAAACACTGCTTATATTTCTTTTTTATATAATTACAGAAAACTATTACATGTTTGCTCATGCTTGCTGAGAATAAGGAGGGCAATAAATCTGGATTACAGAGGAACATGAGTACAGCTTACAGCAGCAGTGTTGTTTAAATGAAATGTCTTATCATTTGACTTGGAATTACACTCTTGTAACATTTTGGAGGCTTGAGTGAGCAATTATAGAAGTAATATATCTGCAGCACTACAGAAACCCAAGTACTTACAGAAAACGAAACCAAAAAAACAAAACAATTTTCCTGAAAACCTCTCCCTGGAAGTATTGCATGCATTTTCAATCACCTCATAAATTCTGCTATTTCTTATGGTTGAACTGAGTCCCAAGGTTCACCTTACATAATATCAAGCTGGACTAGATGTGAGAATTATCTCAGCTTTAAGCAAGGACAAGAAATTACAGTGGACAGAAATCACAAAATGTAGTACAAAAACTTCTTCAGAGAAATGGTAATAACCTGTTACTGGTATGCACTTTTTTGACACCCAGCTTTTTCGTCGTGGCCACATGCCAATGGATTATTTCTCGATCACAGAAATGCTACTGTTTTTATACCAATTATCTTTGACTGTTGGCCTTTAAGTCATTCATTATTTTTCTGTTCTTCTGTCAAGTTTTGATCATTCATCAAGAAATAGGTTGAGAGTTTTGGGACTTAGATCTCTAGTTACATGAGAATAATTAACAAATTGAAACTAATAACACTAATATTTCATATATAAAGGGCTAAAAACTATTCACATGTACTGTTTGGACCTCTTCTTAAAAAACTGGCAATACAGTTGGCCACTTTTTCATAGTTATTATTTCTGCCTGAAAATTAGCACATTCTGAGATAGTGATGAGTGACTCTGAAACTGTGAAGGTTGCCAGCTGTAGTGAGATCAAAGACCTCTTTCCCTGCCTGTAAATTGCCACCATAAATGTACTGTCACAAACCACAATGCTATAAGACATGTGTTGGCATTTCTCTGGTCAAGAAATTATATAACCTCATATTAGTTTTCAACACCTGCACTATTTACAAGCATTTGAGTCCTTGCCGGCTCAGTCCCTGAGGACAGCAATGCAGTCTTATGATCTGTTAACCGTGAGGATTCATTTCTGTTGTCATGTTTTGCTATAATTAAAACTGCCTGTTCAGTCATTTATAGTAAGCCTGAAAACCCAACTCAAAACAGAGGAGCTGGGAAGGTAGACTTTCCAAGCCATGCATGGGCTACTCAGGGTATATAAATAAAACACCACCTTCATTTTTTCCACTTTTGTACTTTTGTTTTCTTCCATCTCTGTGTCCCATTCTGTTCTATCTCCAATACTCAGACACCTTCCAGCATGTATAGCTTTCTAACCTTGTTTCTAATCCTAGCAACTCATCTTCCAAAGAAAGGAAAGGAGCATGAGTATCTCCTGCCTATGGTGGGAAGTGACACAAGATTTAGACTGGTCCAGGAAATCCATAAGAGATAGTTTCCCATTTTTAAAACATTCAGACTAAATTAATTGAGATGTTCACATAGTACTGTGCATTTAATCTGGATTGAGCAATGAATTTCAACTATAATAAAATATATTGTTGGATGTTCCTACTTCTAGAGTTTTAGGTCTGCATCTTCAAGAAGCCCTTTTTTGCTCAGGAGAGGTCTGGTGGAGATTTATTTACAATGAAAACCAAGCCAAAAATAAAAAAAGTAGACATGATGAACTGCAGATTTGTGGACATCAGACAAATAACAAGACCTTCACAAAACAAATGCAGAATGTACAGTTTTTGTCTGGAATTAATTCAGGTATCGTCAGGAATATTTAACAGGTTAAGGGAATGTTTTTCACTGGGTTATTTGGATTAAAATCTTTAAGACTGCCTAGAGATAAAGGAGAGCAAAAAAAAAAAGAGAGTAAGAACACACTAAGAAAAAACTACAGAAGAAGCCAGTAACTTCTCATAGTATATCTGTAGAAGATATAGAGTGATAATAATATATTGGTTCTTCCATGCCCCGACTTTTGTCACTAGAGCAGAATAAGATTGCTCTTAAAATACTCATGTCCATTCTATAAAATACACATTGAAAGTAGTGAGGGCAGTCAGATATGCTGAAAGGGTTCGTGGTTTTGTTCTCTCTGAAACAGATTATCAACATCTAATTATGGCAATTCAGAAAATAGTGGGCTGAATGAGATTAAAAAATAAAAGAAGAAATGGAGAAAAAAGTTGTTACTCACTCGTGACACAACTGCATTAGCCTTGTTTACAGGGCCATGGAGCTTCTATGGCATAAGCAGAATGTTAAAGTTTTCTGATGTTTCCTGATTCGTCCTTCATTAGAAACTTCACAATAACATATTTTATCCCCGTACTTGTTCATGCCCAAGAGTGGCTCAGAGAAAGTACATTAAGATGAAAAAGGAGATGTAACTCAGTAATTTCTGTCTCAATCTCCAATGTAAGTGTAGGATAAGGCAGGTTCACTGCAGCAATTTAATAAATGGATTCCTGGATCAGCTATAGAGCTGCTTTGAACAAACCACTTCACTCCTCAAAGTCTCAGTCTTTTAATCTATAAAATGGAAATATTAATACTTATATTCCCAATACAATGTTGCCAGGTCTGTAAGTAAAAAGCTCTGTATGTAATCAGGGCATTTCTTATGCTTTCACTACTGATGTGTCACTCTTGCTTTCTCCAAATTTCTGAAAAAGAAGTCAGATCTCTTCTGGTATTGCTCCAGCAGTGTTAGCTTATCTCTTTTTTTTAGTTTTATTGCTTGGGTTGTGAATGTAAAGGGCAAGTTTTGACTTGATGTACAGTACTGTGCTTTCCAGGTCATCTGGTTATATGTGTTCAACATTCTTTCAACACTGACAATTTCACGGGACAGTTTTAATGTATTTGTTCACATTCAGATTGCAAATTATTAAGCAGTCTAATAATCAGACAATGGAATTAAATGACAATAAGAGTTATGTCAATGCCAGGTTTTCTCAGCTAAAACTCAAAATTACTGGTTTTCAATAAAATAAATATATGTGCCATAAACACCAGCTCATGAACAAGCACAGGTCCAGTGCTTTTCCAATAGAGGGAGAAGGTGATTTCACTTTTTTTTCTCTGTGTTTAAGATTTCCTTATTAATAGGCTTCAGAAACTGACATCCAAGACCTTACAGGAAACATTTCAAGACATAACTTGTTTGAAAGAAACATTACCATTGAGGAATTGCATGGTGCTCTATATCGTACTACTGGAGAAGTGGAAAACTGAAAGGGGAAAAATGTCTCTTTTGTAAACAAATTATGTATTTTCTACGTAATGCTTATAATAAACTTTCATTTGTGTCTGCTTAGATATGAGAGGAGATGTCTGTCTGTCATACATGGAGGTAACTTTTCACTGACTTATTGCAGTTATCTTTGATTTATGCTGGTTTCATAAAGACAAAAATTTGACCCTTTTCTTGTATTTGTTTATGTAAGACATGAAAAATGACATGTTTTTCAAGCAATTAATAACTGAGAGACCAAACTAATAATAAAAAGCTTGTAAATTAAAATGTCAAGGAGACTAATGCAATCTTTGATAAATGACTCTGTTGTTTCTGAGGATTACATTTTAATGTCATTCTAATAGCTTGATTATAAAGAACAATTACTGCATTTAAAGTAGGTTGGGTAGAACATAACCAGACTCAGACCTAATTTTAAATTAACCTGGATGTAACATCTCAACAAATATATTTCTTATCCAACCAAAACTGAACTTAATTATTAGAGCATGGGATTTTATTTTCCTCTTTTCCACCAATATATCTACTAATGTAATTTCCTTTGATTTTTTAATGTGTTTTGGTTTTTATTTTTACTGTGCTTTCGAATATACTTGTAGCCTTTCCCTTCTAGAACTGTTTACAAATTACTTGACCACCTCTATGGAAATTATTTAGAAAAACTGACAGTCATTTCCATGTGATGATATCTTACACTGAGAAACAGGAGTCCCTAAAGTCCACATCCCTGCCTGCAAACTTGCACTCGTATTCCAAAGATGTAGGAAAGTATTAAAAGTACGATTAATGACGGAAAGACCACAAGGTAGAAAGACCTCTTCTGTGGGAAACATATTTTCAAAAAATGTCTTTTAAACAACTCTTTTTCCTCTTTTGTAGCAATTTCTTTTCCTCACAACAAAAAATTAAAGATACAGATTCTCTGAAATAGTCGTAGGGTATCCAAAAAAAACACTCTGTTTAGGACCCAGGAGCAACTTCTTGAGGCTGGTAAAGTTTAATCAATTTTCACTCATCTGCTGGCAGACCAAAGGCAGCTCATCAGACTGTCTGGTCAGGGTCCAGGACCTTGGAGTTCCCAAAGCTTAAGGTCAACATTGACCTTTATTTCTATAGTTACCAAAATATTTTTATTTCTCAAAAAAATCCTTAGTTTTCTAAATCATCTGTCCTATATTGATGAAAATATAATTTCATACTAGCAATTTGTGCCCTGAAAGAGGATCAGTGGATGGTAACATTTTAATATGTTGCCAGACATCATCTGTACCTTTTTGAAAGCATGCCCAGCTGTGACATGACTGACTTCGTCTATTATCAGTCTTTAGGCTATAACTTAATTTAAACTAAAGATACTTTGCAACAGGATGCTCACCATCTTCTGTGGTACTGTACAAACCCCAGTGTAGTAAATGCTCTTACCCATAGCCTTTTTTAAATGGGAGACACTACATCTGAAGTGGGCAGAAATAAAATTGTTCACAAACATTTAAAAACAGCAAATGTCCCTCAGGGTGATGGGTGTTTCTAGATGGGGAAAATACTTGTTACTTTTACCATTTTGTCCAGATTCCTTCAGTTAAGTATTTTCTAAAATAACTTATAACTGGGACAAAAGACAAATATTTGAATAGACAAACATGTCTGGTACCTCAGCAGGCAAGATGGTGGTGGCCACTGCCTCAGACACTGCAGCTGCTTCCAGGGTGTGGAAGTGGTGAATGTTCATAATGAGGTGTCAGAAAGATATATGACATTGATGGATAATGTTAAATAAAATCAGAGAGGAGCAATGAGGTAAAAATGATGCCTAGGGGTTACTGAATATGTTAGGAGGAAACTCCAGAATTGAACAGTCTGAGATTTTAAGGTGAGCCAAAACAAAGGCATGGCACAAAAGTTAACAAATCATCTTCTGGCAGCAAAGTGCTTCCTAACTCGTGACCTCTAATGCTTATTTAGAAAGGCATAGAAAGCTATTTTGATATATTTTGATGCTTGCATGGCAGCCAAAAGTAAGAGTCCCCACTATGACATGTGCCACTTTGTGGTGTTGCCAGAGAGGAAGAAGGAATTCTTGTCCCTTATAAATGGTGAGAAAATGAGCTTTGTTTCCACCAGAAATTTCAATATTGCCAGTGTCTGTTTTTAAAATATTTAGGATCCAGGTACCCAGACAATGTCTGCTGAGATGTGTCTGGTTTGCAATAAAAAGTATTCATTTGGTCTCATAAAGAAACTATGCAAATTATGGCAACTGACAGAGTAACTGTGCAGCTGTGCACTCCCATTTTAGAAAGTACAGCAGCTTCACCTAGGAGGGTGCTTTTAGAAAGTAGCAGATTTTACCCAGAACCACAATTTCAGAGTCTTCACCTCTTTGTGTTCAGCCTTGCTGTTGCCAGACTTATTATTTCAGGTCAGAGATTTCCTTCATCAAATCTTGCACCAAGAATCAAGATCAAATACAATTTAAAAATGTACATTACACCTCCCCAGTTGTGAAATACAGTACATTGTAAAAAAGCCTAAACTGCTGATCCTTCCATTACTGAGTTTTGGGCCTCAAGGAATGAATTTTGTTCCCTCACATGAGACTAACTGCCATTAATTAAAAGAAAAAGTACAAGCAAGCAAATATAGTGGTATAGAAGCAAAATATGATAAATGGAAAAGACTAATTGGGTAATTGAACACATTTTTCTGCCATTTTACTCTGATTCCTCAGTGCATTTGGTGATGCTTTGCCCAATCTAACTTAAAATGTCTGAGGCAACGGTGTTTTGGTCCTAGGTTTTCATAAGAAAATTACTATTTCCCAGGACAAAGAAACATTATTTGGAAGTCAAGATTATATTCTTGCATAATTTCTAATATATTTTCATTAACTCAGTTTACTACTGAAAAAAAGGGAAGAAAATGTCTCAACACCTTGGATACTGCTATGAGTTGCAATTTACTATACATCTTCTTGTTCATGCTAATTCTGTGAATCCACTTTCTTAGCCCATAACGGACAGTAATTCAAATATACTCAGGTTGCTTACACTGTAGCACTGGTGCATGAAACCAAAGGGCACTTTTGAAGGGAACCCTTCCAGGCAAGAGTAAATAAAAGATATGCTCTAGGAGCCCACCCCGTACACATCACTGAGAGAATTTCACTCCAAAATAGAACTAGTCTGCATTAGAGATATAAGCCTGTAAAAGAGCCTGAAATGCACAAACTGAACTGCAGGGTCTCACCACCAATTATTTTCGCTTAATGCTGTTGTTGGTTTGTTTTTTTTTTTTAATTAGGCACTACTTGTTACAGTAGAAATTGACTAAGACCGCCTTTTGCAACATTGTGGTTCTCCATTTTTGCACCAGACTAAAATAGCAAGTAGAAAAATCTAGCAGAGATCATGTGTCTGTATTTAAACTCTTGGGTATTCCTAGACAACAGTCAAAGATTTAGAAGCAGGTTAATATTTAAGTACTATTTAAAGGAAATTAAGTTTTTAAACAGAAATATTGTTTATTTGGATTACACTATCAAGTACCAAGCAGCCTGTTAGGACTAAAGACTGATTTTGCTCTATTCTCTAATTTCAAAGATGGTTTGTGTCCTGAACAAGCTGGTGCCCTGATAATACAGGTAGCATATGATAAATCACTAAAGGAACTAGTCAAAGTAACAGCTCAGTACAATAAGTCATATGAAGTTGGGAATACCTCACTCATTTATTAGGAAGTACTAAAAATTTAAATGTTCAAGTCCATAAAGTGACTATCATGCTATCAAAACATTAAAAGGTTGCAAATACCATGAAGCTAGTTGGTTTAAAATTCCATAGAGTACTAACAAAATTTTTTTTATATACTAATTAATTAAAAATACAAGGAAAACACTGCACTACTTCCCTAGTAAGTCACAATGTAATCAAATCTGAACATGTTAATGTGAATGAAACATCAACTTGCAGTTCTTACAAAATTCCTTTCCCACTGTCAGCTGAAACACACTGGTTATTTTTCCAGATTTTATGGACATAATAACCTGCTTCTCTAGTTTGGAGAGTTATTAAGAGTGTATCTTAAACAAACAGGGTACCCTGATACAGCCTCTTAAGAAAGCATTACCATACTCCTTTTCCTTATGATAGTGAAGTCAGCTTTTCAGTTCCAGTAATACAATTCCATAGTGCATAGCACTGACCAGCTGTAAACTCAGATTACAAAATCAGACTAATTCAAAGGATTTTGACAGGTTAATTTCCTACCCCAAGCAGATTTTATGTTGGTCCCCTGATGCTTGTTCATGCCAAATTTCAATTAATCTTGTCCCAAATATTTATTTTATGGTATTACATCTTTTTCATCCCCCAGTGGACCCTCAAATGTCCGTTGCATGGGGCCCCTGTGTTGTCTTCCGTTCTGGATTTTTTCTGTTCCTAAACTTCTGCTGCACATTTCTCAGCCAAGTCTTTCTTTAAGCTGCAGTCAATGTAGTATTACACCATATAGTCCTGGTTTTCAAGATACCAGGCTTCTCCAACTGCTTTTCTTGCACAGTAATTTTAAATTTCTTCAGCTTTCTGTTGGACCTGTGGCATAATACAACTGACTTCATTAGAGATAAATACTTGTCAACTTCGAGTGATACAGATGAAATAACACCACATCATGTAGCATAATGTATGTTTACATGAGCTTAGAGATACCCTTCACAGGACCAACTGCCATGTTTTCACCTTGACCCCCCTACTTTCTCAGTGTTTCTGGCATGCTCTCCTGCAAAACCTCCATGCTATGTCTCCCTTTCTGGTGCACACAGAGAGCATTCACAGGGATCCTACCATTAGCAGCACTGTCCCCAGACATACAAGGAAAGAAGTTAATAAGGACCCTTAAAACCTTGTGGGTTGTTTATCTGTCTAGGTAAAGATCGTCCTGACTTTCAAGCTTAAGGAAGCTTGACCCTTCTGGTTAAAATCAGACAACTAAAGAAAAATCAGCACAGCATAGGTGAAAGTGTGGAAGACAAGACTCAGCAAGTGAACACTACAGAGAAGAAATTTCCTGAATACATAGTTGGTGGCCGCATTTGCCAAGTACAAAAGATAGAAGAAAAATGTTGAGACAGTAGGAACACTTTCCCAGAGCATACAAAAACCACAGTACCATCTGCACTTCATCATCACTTCCCACATTGTCCTGTTTCATGTACCTTGCACCCATAACCCAGCCCTTCCATCAGGGAGCCTACAGCGTGTACTACAGGCCCTGCAAGCTGGCAGGAGCTTTGTGTCAGTGAAAATCAGGAACCAGCTGCTGTGGCACAATTTAGCCTTCATTTCCTTTGATGTCTGCTTCTCCTTATTCTTTAAAATAATGTGTAATAGGCAAAATACAAACAGTCCTGATAAGTAAATGGAAGTCAAACAAATCTAGGCCATCTCCTTTTCTGGTAGTTAAGCGTATATGATCAAACAGAACAGGGGAAAGAAATACATGTTTTGTAGCCTGTTAGGCTATATGGAGGTCACTGTAGTCAAGTGCCCACTGAAATCTTCAATGGACTTTAAGAAATTAATTCTCTCCCTTTTAATGAAGGATCAGTTTTGGTTACCTAATGCAAACAAGCATTTTATTGACAGCATCAACATAGCAAGAGGAGCCTACCTGCGTAAAATCTACTGTAAACAATTTCAGGTAATTAGAAAAAACGTAGAAATAAGGCAGAGAAACTTATCATTATTCAAGTACTCCCTGAATCATCCCATCAATTATTGTTTTCCAATCATGGCAACAATTTGCCAAGAGTCATTGCTGTCATATTACAATAGGAAGGGTAACTGGCACCTTCATGCTCTGTGGCATCATATGTTGCTCATCTGCATCAAATCAGCCGTGGACCAAATCTCCAGATGCTACTTTCCCTAGCCCCAAGGTCTCCCCTCTCTGATAATGTTCTCACATTGCAACTCAATACATGTGTTCTTGTCATGAACTCAAAACCATATAAGGAAATTTGCTTGGCTTTTTAGATACCAGTTTAGATAAAGACAACTGACCACATACAGTATCTGAATACACATACTGCTAGGGCAGTATTTTGTGTCCAGCTGTCCTTCACCTTGATGTGCTTGACAGTAATAGGGTATTCCATCAGTTCTTTAGTGACTGTAGCTACTACTAGTACAGACTCTGCATCAACAATATAGCATGCAGTGCTGTTAAGCTCATATTTTTTAGCATTTTTTTCACAAAATTTTACAGAGATTGGTGACACCCCAACTGTAGGCAAAACAGTCTTTTCTTCCATACGCTTGCCTGGTTTTAATTATGATATTCCATCATTTTTTTATATGCCTATATTGCTATCACCTATGGAGTTCAATCCATGGTAATTGTTAGGTAGAAAAATCATCAACGCTGCCCTGTGACTGAGGAACAGTCTAGGAGCCAAGTGTGACCATAACACAGAGTAAGAGAGAGGGCTGGATATGTGAATTTGATGGAAAGATCTCAGATTCCTGGGCCAAAGCTAAAACGGGGAGCTTGGGTAGAGTTGTGGGTCCCACGTGAGATGAGGAAGGTCTCTGGGGGTCTGTTGAGATGCTCCAGACCCTGACAGTAATGCAGTAAGGAAACATTCTAAAATACAGAGTGGTGGTTTATAAACACCACAGTCCAAGGCCACATTCTGCAATTGCTTACATAAAGCAAAATACAAAGCTCCATATAAAATGGCAGTATCTGCACCAGGTGGCAAAAAAACAAGAGGTGATGAAAGTGTAGCAAAGTGAATTACTATAACACAACATCCAAAACACAATCATTTATAAGAAATCCAATGTCAGTGCAAGGCAACATTATCTGAGACCTATAGATCTAAATCATTACAATTGAGCAGAAGCAACTGTCAGAGCCTTACTGCAAGAGGTACATGGTGGAATTGTCAAATTCTTAGGTGAGGCTGTCAAGTTAGGCTGTAAAACTTCAAACATATAGTGGTGTCTATGTGCTTTATAGAGCTGAAATAATGTACTCAAAATATTGATTTGTCTGACGAGTCTATAGAGAAAATCTGTGCTAGTTCTAAAGTCACATAACATTGCTGCAATTGACTCTGTACTACCAGAAGGCTGGAGTAGACTATACTGCTGATTTTTGTGTAGTATCAGACTGATACTACAATGATCAGTCTTGCTTTCCAAGTCTCAGTCACTTTATTTGCAAAGATCAAAAAGCTCTGATTATTTCTGTGTGCCTTGCTGTAGCCTTGTGCTCTGCCTAGTGTTTCTTATGCTTTCTTACCACTAGGCACCACTGACTCTGTGCAGTGGAACTGTGGGTGAGTTCTCCAGCATGTTGAATTTGGGCAGCTTCAGAACAGGAACACAAGCAGGATTTCAAGATCTGTTTTATGTCTGGGCTGCAGTGAAATTCAGATTTTTCAAAACAAATTCCAAGAAACTTGCTTGCCATGAGAGAGTATGCCTCAGGATACCCAGTTGCCAAAATGTGAGCAATATATTAAATAATCTGGGAAAGTGCAAAATGCATCTCTGAGACAGACAGGAGATCAAACAAGCATGCTGTTGGCACTGCCTCTCAAGCCCAGAGCTCTGCATTATTTATATGAAGACGAGCAGATCCAAGAGACACTGAAAGAGTCTGACACCATCATCAGCACCTTGGGCATTTGTCTAGGATCCATGATCAGTTATCAGTCAGAGCTGTCTTTCCTGGACCAGAGACTGACCAGCTTCATGTCCCATTTCATGGCTACCCTCCACTAACAGCAACAATGCTGAGGTTTTACTGATTGATGAGTGGAAAAATTAATTCAGCTGTTAATCTGAACTAATTATGGACTCTATATGAAGGATATGTAAAGATACATTACAGTCTCCCTCTCTCTTCCTTTCTCACCATCTACTAACCACATCCAGTGGACAATAACGTGTTATTGTTTATGTTAGCAGATAAGGTGGACTTCATTGTCTCTTCTTTACTATCTTGTCTTCCCTACAGAAGAATCATCTTTTGTCTCTGATGATCTCACCAAGGTTTATCTATTTAAACTTAGAAGTGTTTAAAATCAGCTAACATCTTTTTGTGGAAGCTGAATGGCAAGAAATTTAAAAAATAATTCATCCAGACTGTCTTAGAAATAATGTTACTACTGTTTTGGGAGGCAGCATTTGGCACAAAATGAAGGAGTGACAAAGGTAGTCATAAGCATAGGGGGCTGAATTTCAAAAACAAAAGAAACAAGTGATCTGAAGGATTGAAATAGAGAAAGTGTCACAAAAAGCAGGTCGTGAACTTGGGATCTAATTAAAATTTCTGTCATAGGTCAAAGCGTATAAGTTGAGAAAAACATGAGGATAACTAAGTGGGTCCATGAATCAATTAGAAAGTTATAAAGAGCTCTGTGCTTCTCTGGAGAAGATAAAAGTGATTCTAGATACCAATTATCATATCCTAAGAAAGTAAGGAAGCATACAGGAACAAATACTTAGCTGGAATGTGACATACAGTTCTCATTGCCTGTTCAATGAGACCCCAGAGAAGAGTCATGAGACCTTCTATCAAGACAATGAGTATGAGAATGATCAAATGATCCAAATGATCTAATATCAAAACAAGGAAGGAAAGGGGAGGTGATTTTTGCCCTACATATATTGGAGACAAGGGAAGGGTAACTTAACTTGTCTCTTGAATACATTCAGGTTGTAAATTAAAAGAGAACTTACAGTACTTAACACAGAAAACTCTGGAGCAAATTTTCACTGGAAATACATGGAGTAACAAACATAACTGACTTCAAGGTGGAACTTGCCAAACTACCAAAAGGTTATGAAGTCAGGTTGCAAATAAAAGCTGAGAGCAGAAGGTCTGTCACTGTCTGCTTTCCCTTTGTCAGAGTAAGTAGCACCTTACTTGCCTGTGTTTTTCTGTTCACCAGGAGTACCAGTCAAGAGAGGAGGAATCTGTCCAAGAAGTGGAAGTGCTAAGTTCTGTAACAAATGATATATGCTATGATTCAGCTTGCAGCTGGTCAGATTCCTGCATTATTGAGTGTATTAACAGCTTAGCTGGAATCCTGTCATGTAGCCTACCAGGTGCTTTTACAGACCAACACTTCAAAAGGGGTGAAAAAGAAATCTGTTTATCAGTCAGTCACTGAGTAGGACAAACGTTAGACAAGCTGCGTTATTCAACATGCTCTTTTCAGATCTATCCTTTTTCTTGGAGGGGACAGTGCTGAATTCTTGCAAGTCATATGGAAGTTATGTTACAGTGATCCACACTTGTCAAAGAGTAACTGTTCCTCCAGAGCCAAGTTATGACATCAGTAGCACCTGCCAAAATTTATAGCACAGATCAAACGTGGCATTCAGAGTTTGTGCCCTGTAACTGTCTGGTCATTCCTTGTGGTGTGTTGCAGACTTCACAAAATGAGACTGTAGGTTTGGGTTTTTTTCCCCCTGCCATCAAGCTAATTCATAATAGCAGATGTCGTCACTCCCAAAAAAAAATGAGTGACGGATGAATAGATTTCATCAGTTATTCCTGGCAGCTGGAGTTCTCTTGAAAAAGGGAACCCAGGGGCAAAACTGACGTGATTCAGTAATCACTCAAGAAAATCATACGTTGACAGAAGAGGAAGCTACTATACAATCAAAGTAAGCATTTATATTCTTGTATTTTGGCCAAAATAAGATTTTCTCTCCCTGTCTTGATTATTAAACATGCCTAGACATACATGAGTATACATTTATTTTATGTTTTGTTAATCATGCAAATTTGAACAATGTTTTCTTCTTGTTCCCTCCATGACCAGGAATTCTGTGTATTTCAGTATACTTTTGTGGAAATTATTCTGATCCTTTGTGATTTATAACAGATAAGAGGTATCCTGCCACTGTTTTGTTTTACTCTAATCATAACTTCAGTTATTAAGAAATTATTTGTTACTATCTTTTTTGGTATTACTAGAATTTCTGTATTACACACTCTTCAACTAAAAGGAAAACCACCCTGAAAGGAACATGTAAGGGGATACTCACCAAAATGATTAATTCTATATGGGTAACTTAAACTTTTTAGAACATTAAGCTTTTTTTATTATTTATTTTTTTAAGAGCACCATGAACAGGGTTTAAACTGTACTGTAATAGATCTATAATGCTGGAAGACATTCCATGCTTAGACAAACAAACCCTGGTGAAGGGCAAAAGGAATAGGATATTAATTAGTGTCCTGAAAAAGATGAACCAGCTCATGGTCATGATATGACCCAAGGGAGCAAGTCTAGTTAAAGTCAAAGATAATCTTTCCATTGTTTACAACAGTCACCAAAAAACCTCTGAAGGGACTGTGGAAATTCTTCCAGGAACATGCTTGTGTTCCACATTAAAATTGGCTGAATCTTCAAATTCATTGAAACTGTTAAAATTATACTTATGTCCAAATTTTAGAGAGGAAATATTTTTAAGATATGTATTTAAAAATATAATTTTTGTTAAAGACTTTGTCTTTCAGCAAAAATTTTGGAAATTAACTTTGGAAATGTTCAAATACTGTTTTACATTGCTGGTTAAAATCTTTTCCAATAAGGAAAAGAAAATAAGGAGGGTTTCTTTTTGTTAGCCAAACCAGTTATTCTTTAAACTATGTGTAATTTAGACTAAAAATCATACTGATATATTTCTCCAAATATGTTCAGCTAACAGTTTTACTTAATACATTAAAATACTTCTCACTAAAAAGTAAAAGCATAAATATTGTGCCTACAAGTCTGTCTATATAAAACACTGAATTTTTAAGACTATGGCTAGCTTAAGACACATTAAGTAGAAAGACTGAAAAAGGGTAAAAAATTACTCCTGAGACTTCAGAAAATATTTTCTTCTGCTGCTTGTTTATTTCATATGAAGGTAACTCAAAATAACAATTTTGTTCAAAACATCAAAAGCCATTTCTAACTCTTAAAACTTCCCCAGAAAGGTCCCAAGTAGAAATTATAAAGTGTGCAGAAGAGAAATCACTTGCATTGAATATTTTTTAAGACTCCTTTTTGTACCTCATCAGAGGTAATCTGAGATTACAATAATTCAAAATATGAAGACCCAGCAGGGGCTAAGACCAGAGCATTTGCAAACTTACTAGTTGAACACCTTTCCAAAGTACATATCAGATTAAATGAGAGAAGGTTGTACCAGCGGCTGTTTCTATATAGTTTTTGAGCCAATGAGTAAAACTTACTAGTTAAGTGCATGTAACTTACAGAGAGAAGCAAAATTTCCTCTCCCTTATATGAGATAGATCTGCAGAGGAAAAACTGATCCTCATTCACATTTCAAACCTCCTTTAAACTGGCTCTGGGACATGAGCTCACAAAGAGAACCAGAGGCAAAGGTACCAACTTTTTCACTCTGGTGGCCAGTGAGAGCACTGGAGGAAACCACATGAGGTTGTGTCAGGGGAGGTTTAGGTTGGATATCAGGGAAAAGTTTTTCACCCAGAGGTAGGTTGTGCACTGGAACAGGCTCCCTAGAGCAGTCGTCACAGCACCAGCCTGACAGAGTTCAAGAAGTGTTTGGACAATGTTCTCAGGCACATGGTGTGACTCTTGGGGATGGTGCTGTGCTTGGCCAGGAGTTGGACTCTGTCCTTGTGGTCCCTTCCAACTCAAGTCATTCTGTGACTCCATGACTTTACGAGTTTAAAACTATGTATTATATGTAGGTGTTATCTGTGCTCCATGAGTGATTGGCTGTCTTACAGATTGCTGCATGGCCCTCTGATTTATAGTTTGATTATAAATGCAGGAGATTTTTCTTTTATGGTGCCATTAATTTTGTTTTTACAATTACTTCTTCTTGTGGACATTCTCCATAAATTAATAACATGATAGAATATAAATTAATTCCTATAAATGATGAATTCTGTAAAAACTCGTTTGTGCACAATTACACATGGTTTTGACAGTTGAGTTTCAGAGCTACCAAATGCATAAACCACTTTAACCAAGATCCAATTTCACCCTTATTTAAATCTTGTTTTATCAGCTTGGGTCTCTAACACAGCAGTCAACTATACTTCATACAGGCAGGTAGAACTGCAAAACCCATATAAAAGTAGTTCTTCTTTAACTATCTTAGTTGAAGATTAAATAAGAGACTCTGTCTTGCAACAGTGTGTATGCACATTTTGGTAACACTTTATAGAAAATATATTGCAGAAAGTTTCATAACATAAATTTTCAGTTTATAAGTGCTCCTTACAATATTTGAGGTATTCTGAGTGAATCATTTTGAATTAATAGAAATGTTTGCTCTTGTTTATTTTACATTCATATCAGTGGATAAACATGTTAAAAAAACTTGTTATTAGGAGTGAGAAAGACACCTCCGTGACTTTCCTTTAATGTCTCTGGAATGATTAACCTATTTTCCTTGCTCACTTTTCACCCAGTCAAAACTGGTCAAGTGACTATTAAAAAGTGTGTTTTTTACTTACAATGAAAATCTAATTGCTCTGCTAGTTGCTGAGCCCTGAGATATCTGAG
Organism: Grantiella picta; assembly: GCA_013397955.1. Lineage (NCBI taxonomy): Eukaryota > Metazoa > Chordata > Aves > Passeriformes > Meliphagidae > Grantiella > Grantiella picta. Next base: position 282,167 of record VZRM01008696.1, read on the forward strand.
TGAAGCAATCAAGAACAAGTTTGATGGCATTAAGTCCAATTGTCAGTCTAAGTCCAATTTATCTTATTGGGAAATTCTGAAAACAAAGAAAAAAATCACATATCAACAAAACATGCCACCAAACACCTAAGCAAAATCTTTCAACTAGAAATAAAAAAGGTGTTGCACAGTGCTCATGAACCCTAGTCTCTACACCCAGATGTTGTATGCTAGGCTCTAAGATAGGATGCTTTCACACATCATACCATGTAAGATGCTGGCCAGCAGTGCAGACAATACTGTCTTCAAAACTTTTACACCAAGAATGTCTCTTAGCAAGGACTACGATAATACCATGTTTAATATTCACTGTCACTGACATTCCTGGGAACTATTACCAAATGTTCTTGACTTGCAAAAAGACCCACGGAAATGGCAGACTAAAAGTTGCAGAAGTACCTCCATCTTTTGGGCAGCTGTTTGATCACAGCTTGCTCTTCTGACTGAAGCAGCCAAGACTTAGGGCCACCAAAACCCTCATGCACCCCCTCAAAATGTAATCAGTTTAAACCTCAGATAAAGTCTGGGGACCCTCTTTGTACCATTTGGAGAATATCCTCTAGAAGCTTAATAATCATAAAAATTTAATCTCTAATGAAAGGTTAATGTGTTATGGCAGATTCTTATATGAGGCAAAGTATAATAGGGTTTGGAGGGCAAACTGACTCAGTTTGTCAGCAACTTGCACTTGGCTTCTGAGGCAATGGGATAATTATCTGTAGAGTGTCAAGTGGGCAGCTGCTAGTGATAGAAGAGCCTCTAAATGGTGCGAAGACCCGTGTGACCTGCTGATCCAGGAATGATGAAATAATCAGATTCCATCACTCGCTGTAACAAGCTATTACTAGACCACTTATTTGAACACTGCTCAAGGCCTATAGAATTAAGATACAGATAGGGTTTGTTCCAATACATCCGTGACATGCATATTTTTTGCAAGATGAAGCCTTAAATAATACTATTATTTTGGGGCATCAGAGTGAAACAAAATATTATCAAGATTACCCATATTCATTCCCATTTTGACCATATTCATCGACAACCACAACACATTTAGCAAAAGGTGTTAGTAGAATTGCTGCGCGCATACCAATGCAACAATTCCTCCTGTGTCACTCTGTGTTACATCTACAGCATCCCCAGTCCACAGCAAAGGAAATACTAGAAAAATGCTGTTTGCCTCAGAGAAGAATACCTGGTTGTTTTGGTGATAGTGCAGCTCTTGCTGACCTTGTAGTGAAGGGGACCAGTGTTCTAACCACTCAACCACTCCATCACACAGGAGGTTATATTACATGATCTAACCAGTTAACGCTTATCACTGCAGTTGGGCTGTGCTGGTCTTTAAGCAACTGGACTTCTCAGTAGAAAAATAATGCATCTCAAAGAGATTTTTCTTTTTTGTTAAGCGGGTTTTCATGTCCAGACAGAGTTCACACCAAGTTTGGCAAAATAATTTGTTATTATTGATCTTTTTAAAAAAAAGATTTGTGAAAATTATGACAAATCTAAAATATTCAATCTAGGAAGACACCCAAAACTTACTCATGCATCCTTTTAAGGTGCCAGGATTTTCAAACACTGTATTTGATAGTAAGACCTTACAGAAATGTGACTTAATTGTGTTACATCTGACTGCTACATACAACACTTTATGGCATTGTACAAAGCAAGGGTTTCCTCATATTGCCCTACATTAGCATAGTCTTTGTTGTATTTATCAAGAATAGCTCCTTAAGTATGAAATAATCTAGGAAGAAGATTCACCAGTATGTATCAGGGCCTATGAGGCATTAATTCATCAGCATTACAGAGTGGAGATTTGGCGAAAGAATCTAACGACAGCAGAATACAGAAGAACACAAGGAAGCAAAGGGATTTCATAGCAACCCTCAAATTAAGTGCTGATCTGTCTAGTCATAGAAAACTCTGGAGTTTAGGTTTTGGGGGTTCTTCTTTCTTGTATCCTCCTACTTGTTGGTAGGGCTTATTGAAGGAGACTGATTCAGGAAATAAACAATAGAACACAACTTTTCCAAGTACCATTATGATCGGATAACCAACACAATATGGTAATATCAGCAAGGATATCAGTCATGATGAGAATTTTAATGTTTGAATAAAATACATTTAGCAAGGACAAATTCGCCTATTTTCTGTCCTTTTTCTCATTTATTGGAACTGATCCTTTATTTTAACATGGTCTACTTTTAACAGTATTTAAGACTGAATTTTGACAAAATAAAGAACAAGACCATAACAAGCTCCCCAGGGCTTTGCACTCTGTGGGCTTCAACTTCAGTTTCATAATTCCCTTGCATATTTTGTGCATTACATCATTTAGAGTAGCAAAAGGAATCATTTAGGAGCAATGTATTTCCCTGATATAAAACCATTTGTTATCTGTTTTAAGAATATGGAAGATAGAAAATAGGGAAGCCCTTCACATCTAATCTGAACTTCAGTGACAATGGCACTATATTTGAAAGCATTCTTTCACAAGTCCTTCTAAACTTACTTAAAATCTCACACACACTGAGGCATCCACAATATTTCAGTGAACTGTGCCATGCACAGTCATTACTCAGTAACAAAAATATAGTTATGCCATTCAACTGTCACCCGAGGCCTGTTTCAATGCCTTATATTCTGGTTCAAGTAAGATTAAGCACCAGCTTCCTATTCTTTTCTGGCGACATACTTTATTTTAATAGCACTTCATGAGAATGAAATTTCAAGGGGCTAAGTAACACAGTATTTGCCTCAGGTTAGGTGTTTGACTGCTCTGACCTCCAAATTGCTTTTCAGAAAATGAGCAAGCATACGGATATTAGACGCCACAGGATGGGTGGTCATGATGCGGAAGAGCTGAAGAACTTCTGGGAAAAGGTCATCCAAGAGCAAACCAAGCAACAAGAAGCTGAAGAGTCTAGGTTAACCAAAAGTGCCCTGAACAAGTAAGTGGTATTTTATCTTTTCCACAAGACAGCAAGGCATGTCATCACGTGTTTTAAAATAAGGTAACCTGTTATTGTACTGCTTTATTCATAGCACAGATTGTGTTCTGGTTCTTTGGCACTTTTCCTCTCACAGCTGCTTGTCTCATATTACCATGGCTCTTCTGCATGGAAACTCAGACACCCCTCACCCTTTAAACCTCATGAGCATTCTTCAAAGGCCTTGGAGCATAGCCATGAAAAAATAAAGCACTTTGGAATTATGGCTTGTGACAGCCAGAAAATAGCAGGAATTTTACCTGGAACTGGTACAGCTACACAAATAAATAAAATAGTATTACATTAAAGGGACAACTACACAATCTGTAGAATAAAAAAAACCATGGCACCTTTGTCATGTTTAACAGCACTTCACATCATATAAGCTGAAAGATAAAAATGGAGCAATAAGATTTTCCCATTCAGCAGAAAAAGTGGTGGGTTTTTGTTTTGCGGATCTGTTTGTTTGTTTCATTTGTGGGGAGTTTTTTTACAAAGCAGTATAAAACAACAGGGAGAAAGATGTATAGCTGTTTTGTGGTATAGATAATCTGCACAAGAGGGATGGACTGCTTCAAATGTTTTCTCAACTTGATGCAACTCAGAAGTTTGAACCAAGTTCTCCGGCACACTAAGGAAAACCCCTGACTTCTAACGGACAGAGATGGAGGACAAGAAATACCATGTCTCATGTGGCTTCCTGTTGTGCTTTCCTCCTGAGATTACCAAAGGTTTTCCTGCCTAAACTTTTCTCAAAAATGGGACATTCACATAAATTAATTTGATTTCAGCAAATTGGAAAGTGTTGCTAAGGGCTGTTTCTTGAAAAAGAATTCTACAGACTTTGACCCCAGTGCCCAAGAAGGAAAGTACTGTCATTTAGAGACTTGGAAATCAAGATCTGGGCAGGCCTTGTGTCCCAAAAAAGTCAGACAGACAATCCTGCTTCCAGTATCCTACTCCAGCTAGTCAGTAGTGTTCCCAAATCTCAATAACAAAATTGCTGGGAAAAAAATATGTATGATAAAATCCAGAAAAACATTCGGCTTCACTGGAAACATTTATCACTCTAATCACAAAAGACTACAATGAAAAGACAGTGCAAACAAAATGCAATTTGTGGTTTGAATAACATTTTTGACTTCACAAAGTTGCAAATGTTAAAAGCTTTTATGAGATCTTCTCGGAAGAGAGAAAAAGAAATGCAGAGAAAGAACCTTGAATATGCGTTAACTGACATATTCAACATGTCTTAACTGACCCATCACAACTGAAACAGACCCGTGCAAGTTCCTTCAAAGTCACTTGCCCAGTCAAACCCAGATTGTTCAGAAAGTATTCTCTAATTTGGAAAAAAAAAGATACTTTTAGGAGGTAATAGACACTTTCATTACAAAATATGCATGTCCACTACCTCAGCTAAGAGGCACTCAGGAGAATGATGTGGTTTTTTATAAAGGCAAGTGCTCCCTTTGTGACATGTAGGACACTGATTGGGTGTGAACATCAGTGTTCTCAATGGCAAATTTCTCCTAACTCGCTGCACCTATTTTTTGAGGCTTAACTATATGCACAAAAGATTATTGAAGACTAGGTAGTCTAAAACACAATGTAAAACCAAACTCAGAAGCCAAGGTAACAGAAGCACACACATGAAACACTGAAATACTGCTGAGTTATTCTCAGATGAAATCATTGGCTCCTGTTCTTTTCACCACACCAAAGGTAACATAAAAACCCATATATTCTATGATGCATTTGGCATTACCATATAATATCTGATCTTATAACATTGCTGGCTCAGGTGTTTCATAACATTTCCTTCAGAAAACAACCCAGCCAGCAACATTTTGCAGTGGTCCCGAGAGATTTTCTCTTCTGTTTTTACTATACTAGTGTCCTGAAGCAGTGTGGTTCCTCTTGCATGTGACATCAACTCCTTTCATTAAACACATATAAGGTCTGCACAAATTTTTTTTCTTCTTTTTTTTGTTTTCTCCCAAAAGGACATATTTTAAGTTCTGCCTGCTCTTTCCCACAGTATTTTACAGCAGAACTTGAGGGATTGAGGGAGAAACCATATTTTTTAATTTACACATTGAATGACCTTACTGCATAGGTAGTACTTCTGTGTGGCTTTGAGAATACCCCAGAGGGAAAAACAGAGTTCTTCACAGTGACAGTATTTCAGCAGTTGTTTGACTCATTTGGAATCCAGCAATGTCAACCACTGATAGCATCAGCACTATCCCTTTCTCCCCTGCATTCCCAATCTAGCAAGCTAGAGGGATGTGTAATTGGTAAATAAATACAGGACAAGTGCTGTGGTGATGAAAGAGAGGAAGGCTTCGACCCTGCTGAAAAGCCCTGGATACATTTGAAGGATTTGGCTCAATAATTGCTAAGCACTTGTACTCTCTTTGCAGACTTCGCCACGAATGGACTCTGCGGCTGGAAGGTCGAGTAAGGCAGGTCCAGGCTCACATGAAAACACAGGATGGACAAATGACACCACTAGCTATCGAGGCTCTTCCCTCACCAGATAAAACTGTTGCTTAAAGTTACTGTGCAAACTCAGCAAGCATTGGGCCTGATTCTGACCTTCTGCATGCACATATAAACCAGCAGTTACACTGCTCAACAACCAAGAGGTCAGATTCTGCCGCTTTTCCAGCTATTTACTAGAGCTACTATTAAAGCCCTATTGCAATGCTCTGCAAGAATAATGCTACAGGGAAAAAAGCACAAAGGAATAGATGAGAAGCAGACAACTCTAATTTTCCATGATATATTATTACTGTGATGTATCAAGACTCTCTTATGTAACTGCATTTCCAAGTGACAAAAACATACTGCTAGGAAAGAGGGTGGCTTGTTTAATAGGAATAATACATTCAGACAGCTGCATGCAAAATTGCACGTTTCCATTTACACAGCTCACAGAGTCTGGCTTAATGCAGACATAAGATTTTCTGTCTGTCTTGATGAGCCACAGTGGAGGAAGTTAAGGATTAGCCTGATCAGCTGGCCTGGAGGAGATATAGATTCTCTAATGGAATGGGAGGGAAAGAACTTTTCTGATCAACATATAAGAACACTTACAGATCTTAACAATTAAATGAACAGAGGAAATTACTTTGACTTTCTTGGGGCAGGTAAGAAAAAGACTACTGAGTTTATTATGACCCAGTCTGACAAGTGTTAGAGTAGTAAGAGCAAGTCAGTGTGAGAGTTTGAAATGGAAGGCAGCAAATCAGTTCATTAAAACAGCACAGAAATGCTTTGCAAAGTATCACTTGCCATGCCTGGGATGCACTAATCCAAACAATTGCTTCATCTTCTGGATTAGGGGAAACAAAGACAGGAATAACTAAACACAGGGTGGTAACAGTGTCCCCTGTTTACCTATATGTCCATGTATCTAAATACTAGTCTTTTGGATTAAACCATTTATTTGTTGTCTCTTCAATGAATCTTTGGTATGCAAGAGAGGATTCATAAGTCTAAACAGGTATTTTTCTTAACATTATTATGCCAGATAGAAATTTACTTTGAATCTTTGTTTGTACTAAAGAAGTAGATGGCTATTTTCCATCAGAAAAGCATTGCTGAAAAATAATAAAGTTGTAGCTGCTTTTGCCCTGCCAGACTGGTCTTCCTCTTCTGCATCCACTTATTTCCCACTATTCTCTAAAAAGTTCTTTTCTCTAACCCAGTGTCCTGGTTTGGGCCAAGACAGAGTTAATTTTTCACAGTAGCAGACGGATCGGAGCTTGGAGCCCCGTGGTTGTGTCTGGATGTTATTCTATTACCACCTCAAATCATCTCTGGGGGATGGAATCATCTCTGGGGGGTGGAAGTACAGGGATTCTCACTTCCCCAAAGAAGGTGTAAGCAGCTTGGGGGATTCAGGTGGCTTGGGGTTGGGGAACTATTTGGTCATTGTTCATTTCCTTGGGGTCACAGCATTGGTCAGCAATTATTGCATGTAAATCACCTTCTCTTTGAGCACTTTTGTAATCAGTATTGTTTTCTCATTACTGTTTGCAATAAATTCTTCTAATCTCAAATCGTAATCTCTGCCTTTCATGTCTCACCAGAGGTTTGGGGTTTTCTTTTTAGTGAGATTACTAAATTGAGGAATACCATTCCTAAACTATGATACCCAAGTTAAACACTCTCTTTGGTGAAGTAGATCAAACACAACCTGAACCTGCTGCTACTTACGAAAAAATAAGTACTAGTTTACCTTACTGTAGCTGTAGCTAAAGGACATAGACAGGGGCTATTGCAAGGAAGAAAATACCAGATTCTCAACTTCTAGAAAACCAGATCTATTAGATTTGTTAACTTAACCACTGACTTATGGTGTTATGCCACCACATCAGCGCAGATTGTCCCTACTCCATGTCCATAAGACAAGAGAAGACCCAAGAAAAGCTGGTTCAATAAGCATTTATTGTTCTTTTACATTTAACGTCAATGTTTTAAAATTACTAGGAACACATTTATGTCAGGACAGTATTTCTGACTCTATATGAATTTACATGTGATACAGGGAAAAGACTATACAAGTAGACGGAATTCACACAGAACAGATTTCAGCACTCCCCCAAAAACTACCTTAGGTCTCTGAAGACCAGTTTTTTCTGTAAGGAGCTCTGAGGACATCCAGGTATATGTGAAATCACTTCCCCTACAAGCAGCTGGCTTCGTATTAGCCACATGCCAAAGGAGTGTTGCAGGCATTGTTTATCTTCACAAGTCCATGGAACCTATTTCAGTTGCGAATGGATTTCTGATGCATCCACTGCTGCAAAGAGTGTGCATGTCACAAGTGTTAAAAACCAAAATGGTCCCACACTAAACAAAATCCATTTCTCTGTGGGTTGCTCAAGTGCATATGCATTAGTCATGGCTACCTATTCTAGCACACATTTTTCGTGACAGCAATAACCTGACACCTCCATGGTACTGAACATCAGGTGTTTCTGTTCCCAAATGCAGATGTTCATCCAATTTTCACTGCTACATGCACATACAACCAGACTGAGATCGGCATCAGGCACTATAAACAATAAAGCCTAGCAGTCAAATGCAGCCATATATGCTGCTTGCAAATTGCAAAGCTGAAGGCAGACAGGAAGGTGGCAGATAATGTTTCATCATTTTGCTTTATTCTCTGAATGGGTGACAGTCCAGCCTGAACTTAGGCATTCCATACATAACTGAAAATGTTAAACCTGGCTCTCAATAAACAAACAAACAAACAAAAGTCAGTTCAAGTTGAATTGTTATATTTTAAAAAACTGTCTCATTTGTACACATGGCTGCCATTGATAAAACAGGATAGTCAGTGAGCATAAGCTGTTGGGACAGTAGGCCACTTCAAATGAATACAGAATTATTTTTCTCCTGTGTCCCTAGTTTCTCCATCATTCCAATGGGAAAAAAAAATCAAATGAAAATTTAGATCACAATAACTATATTAAGAAGGTTGAACGACTCATTTGAGAAGAGAAACTAATTACCTAGAATTTTTGCCTTAAGGTTTATTAATCTGCCTAATAGAAAATGAACTGAATGAATATTGAATAAAATGAAATTATTTCAATCATATTATTCATAATCAGTACCACCCTGACCCTGCACTAGCAAGATGTTACCATGTCTTACATCAGCATATAAACCAGGCCAGCTGGCACTTGCCTTGGTCAGTAAACAACTAAAATTGTACAGGATATGCCAGTGACTAACATTTTGGTCATGGGACTTTAACTTTATGATATATGATGCAATAGGTGTGGATCATGCACTTAAGCTGGCATACTGATGTCAGCTGTAGAGCACCCACTTAGCATGCCCAGATTTATGTGCATGACAGACACTGTGAACACAATCTATACCCATTCACACTGTTGCTCTTTAAGCACTGTCTGATCCATGAACCAATGACTAATGCCTGAGAAACAGCAGTTTACTTTCTTAAACTAACTCTGAGCTGCAGCCAGTTGTTGAAGCCTGGCTTACGTAAATCAAGGCAGTCTAAAGTGTGACTATAAACCACATTAATTTGCAGTCTGACTTCATTTGGACACCATGGTAAAGCACTCACACAATCAGTTATAGGCAGGATGCAGCAACTCAACATCAGTCAGCTGCTCCACTTGAATTTGCTCTTAAATTCAGAGCAGAGGAGATTTTTTAAGCTAAACCCTTGGCTGTCTGCATGCACCACACACTGGTTTGGAGCCAATTTAATGCATGTAAACCAGATTTATCAGAGGAACCTAAACCAGACCAAAAGCTGTGCTCCAAAACATGGACATGAAAGGACCCTGCCCTCTAAAGTTCAAGACAAACACTAGCTCTTCAGACAGTTTTGAGGCACCTTCATAAATGGGGATACTTGGTCCAACTAAACAGATTAGTTTGAGTCTGAGGTAACCCCTGAACCACGCATAGTCTAATGTGGGGACGTCAGCAGCAGCCACTTTGGACTACTGAGCTGCTTGGCAACGTGCTGAGTCACTTGCTGATGTAGATGAGTATAACCCAACCAAAACAACAAAGATGGGATCAGAGCACATATGTTTCATGTAGATCTAAAGGTGGACCTCAGCTGAGCTCAGGAATGGTAATTTAATTAGACAGGCATGCAGATATGCTAGAATGCACAACTAAGCACAGCTTTGTCAACTCACCCACTGGAGCTGCATGTATTGGAACAGAGCCTCCCCACAGAAAACTTAGAATAAATCTGGCTTCTGAAACCATAAAACAGCTATGTATGGTTTATTTCTACAGTTAAATGATAGGAATATGAGGATAATTACCTATTTTCTAGACCAAATGTTCCTACTAATTGCAAACTGCCTGTGTCCTGAGGGATGCTGTTCTCTACCTTGCCTAATAAACAGAACTTAACTGCACCACAGTGTGAATAAAGAATGGTAAATCACATAAAAATACTTCTGGATTGAAAAAGGCATCTGTAGATAAATGAAATTAACAAAAAGGTAGCTCTAGAAAATCTTATCCTTCCTGAGAATGTTTCCATTCATGTATTAAGCATTATTATATTATTTATTTCTTACAAAGAAGACATGGATCTATCCACAATGTTATGCATTTCAGACAAAACTGAATACAAAAACTCAGTCGTCAGGACAGATGATTCAAAAATCTACTTCTTATTCCCAGCTCTTTCAGCTGTGTATATTTATCTGCATGTTATTTAGTGGCCAGTGTCTTAAACATATTCCAAGCTACGCTGGACACAAAACAGGGAAAATTCCAGCTCCAAAAGTGTCAGGCTGACAAACAGACCTAAAAAGAATTATACTACCAGGGAAGCTAAACTTAACATTAGGTCATGTGTTATTTCCATAATTAGCTGTTCTTGTCTCAAACCCCTTTCCTTAAATGAACTAATATCCTACTAGCAGCTAATGGAATGTGAGAGACTACTGGCATTACCTAGTAGTCAGTGCCAGTGTTCAGACTCAATGATATGACTTCAGTGGTTCACAATCAGGGTCACTGTTTTTTACACAGCAAAGAGCACCAGCATCAAAGAGAGCTATGGTGCTAATAAAACAATCATCTGACAAGAATCAAAGGGGCAGAAAAAAATGCAGTAGCAAACCTGAAAGATAATATTTGTTTTAGCTATTTGGCCAGCTCTTTAAAACATAGTCTCTTTGTGGTAGATTTTCACTATGATTGTACTGCACACCCAACACAAACATTGGTGCCATTTGATCCAAACTGTAATTTCACAATCTATGTCGGTGATTCAGCCATAGGCAACAGTTCAAAAAGTTGAATTAATACTGAAAAGTACTGTCTCCCATTAGATTTAGTACCTAAATCAAAGGAATCATATCTGCAAAATACTGATACAAAAAGCTCAGTCCGTATTGTCTCTTCACAAATAAGCAGTAGAAAATTATGTTTTCAAATAGATTTTGCTATAGTTTATGCTATTTTTCTGCCTCTAATGTGCTATTCCATTTAACAACTGCATCATTATTGTTAAGGGTTTGAGGTTGCAGTACAGGCTATGAATCTAATTAGGCAAGGAAAACACAACATTAGTGGGGTGGTCAGCAGTGTTATTTCAGAAAACCTTTTGAAAAATTATCTATCTTTGCCCTGATGTCTTATTTTTTTTTTTTCCAGGGTGATAGTGATTTTACTGCAGCTTCTCTTAGAGAAAATTTTTCTGTAAGATTTTATTAGTGCTTTTATGTATCCTAATAAGTTAACAAATCCACACAATTGTTCATTTTTACATGTTAAAAGTTTCAAATAAAATGTTGTCTCATTAATTACTGGATATCATTGCCGCAGAGTTCTTGTAAGAGTTCAGTTCATGATAAAGTGCTAAGTAATGAATCAATACTTTTCAGCTTTTGGATAGCACATGAGTTTACTGATTTTGTTGATACTGCCTCAGTCATTAAATATGTATTTGTAATAATAAGACTAACAGTCACTGAAAATAAGCCCTACAAGCAATAAGGGCCATCTAATCTAAAATATCAGAAACAGCAGTTATTATCCACCATCTCAAATGAACACTTAATAACCTGGAACTAAATCCCTTCAGGCTCCATTTATGATATGTACACACTTCTGCTACAGTGATGAAAAATACTCCATTTTCCCAGAACTAATGACCCCTCTATTATATGTACTAGAGGACGGTGGAATGAGTCTATCAGCAAACTAACAGAGTGCGCACGTTTGAAAAGTTTTATGCCTAAATCACAGGCAAATTTCAGTACTTCCAACCTACAAAAAGTCCCTTTGGAGCCATTTCAACATTCTGTAGCATGTGTTTGGTCAAAACAATTTCTGTACGTGTTTTGTTTATTTTCAGTTTGGTTACATTTGGCCACTACAGATAATGAGAAGTACTACATTGAAGTAATTAATATGTAACACTTCACTATGTTTAGACAAAATACTATTGCCCCACGGGATGTTTTATTGCTTTAATTGGTGGATGCATTTAAAAATATCCCCCTTATCTCAAAACCAAAACAGGGGTTTTTTTAATTCTAGGGCACCTTTGAAGAACATCTCAAAGTAGGTTCCAACATCTTACAGCTTTACTGCAGAGATTTTGACAGCACTTTGTTAATGTATCACTACAAAGATTAAGGATGCAGAAAATAAGTATACCTTGAACTATGTTAGCTGCTATATTTATAGTTTAACTTGAGCACTGTTTTTACATACCCTGGAATCACCAGGGAACACAGCCAACCCTGACAATAAAACTAGCATTTCTCCCAGCAAGCTAGTTTTAAAAAATATAATACTGATTAGCCCAAACACTGTTAAATTTGAGCTACATTTTCAACAAAAGGCAGTAAATCTGAGCAGCTACACTGCCTAGTTCCATCTGTGCCATGTTTTCTTCGAGGTATTCTCCTATTTGGAATCTCTGGCACTTCACTTTTGAAGGCTCCCATCCAAGTGCAATTTTGGCCGACAGTCCTCAAGTAGCCTTAAGAAAATATGGTCTTTCTGTTGGCAAGCAGGCAACAAGAGTCCACAGGTAGGCTGCAGGACTTTTGAACAGAGGAGCCTTTATTTTTCTGTTGTCAAAAACAAAAGCAAAATTTGAATTGGGAAAAATATGGTCTTCCAGCATGAATTCTAGTCAATTCTATTGAATTCTAGACAGCCTTCAGGAGATTTGTTCTGATCTGGCATGTAATTGTTATCTGTCCCTGATATCAAAGCTGTGTATCCTAAGCTGCAGAACAATTTCTGACTTGCACATGTATATATTCCCTGACAAGAAAATTCTACTTGGAAGACTTGTTTCAGAAAATTAATTTTCAATCACTGGAAAGAAATGGAAATAAAAGCAATTAATATTTTTTTTTCGATGCTCCAATTTTCTCCAGATTAATGTGTCGATTAAAATGTAAACCAAGTTAAACAGATACACGTGAATTTTGCCAGCAGGAAACACAGGCTTTCCAGCAGAAGCATTAAATCAGTTATAACTGAAACAATGAAAGCTTTCCACATAGGGGACTGGAATTACAGTTAAAGATAAGGTTTCTGGTTCCAAAGAGAAGTAGATGCAGACGTACTATCTTAAATGCTTCAGCAATTCCAATCTCAATTTTAGAAAAATGCCAGTTTGTAATGCCCCATCTCCAATCTGGTGGCAACACAGTGAGAGTACTCTATCTCCTGGTTCCTTAATATTTGGTGTTCTGAGCAATTTCACCTGGCTGCTTCCCTGCTATAGGAGGAATACATCAGAGAGCAAAACCATGTTAGGGAATGTGAAGCACTGATTCAGCACATCCCCAGCAACCTCAGGCACACAGGTTCTACAAAGCTCTAAACACATAATAAAGCTATTTCCAGAGCAAAACATTTTAATTCTTTTGGTTTGTTTTTCAATTTTTTTATAGAGGGTATCGAGGTCTGTCAGAGGAGTAAGGACAAAGAAGGAATATTCAAGTCCCTGGCACTGGCAAGCTGAGCTTCTGCTCCTTCAGTCTGGAAATGAGTTCTGCATTTTCCTACAGGGCCTGTTTGACACCTCTATTGTGTGTCACTGAGGGTGACTGGGCAGTGGGGCAAGGTGTGCTCCATCATTTTCTGCAGATGCTAAAGATCCATGGAAGAATGCCACGCAAGATGGAAGGACACCCAGGCAGCTGCCTCCACAGCTGACACTCTGCTAGCCTGGCTAAGAGACAAAGCTACCTCCTGGCCCAACTTTTTATAGCCTTCCCCAGCTACTTGAAGCTGCCTTTCTGTTATTGAAAGCAGCAGCAACAGCTCACTAGGTTTGTGACAGGCAACATGGGAAGAGGCCCTGAGGACAGGAATTTAGAGGCACTTTAATTTTCTCTTCTCTGTCACCCTGAAATGGCATTTTACTGAAGTAGCTTGAGAACTGATGGCTGCTCTCGTGTCAGTTCCAAATTCAACCATCTGCAGCAGCAGGACAGTCATAGGACGAACCCTGGTAAGTGCACACAAGGCAGTGTTTCTCTTCAGCAGCTCCATGACAACAGAAGGAATGTTTAAGCAACAAAGTAATGGAAGATGGAAACTGAAGTCAAGGTAAGATCTTTCAGCACTAATTTTAAGTAAAATAGTCAAATTATTAACTGCAAACATGGTGCTAACACAATCATCTGGCACCACAGATCCCTAACCAGAGTTTTTGGGGGTGAGACTTCTGCTGGGTTAAGCAGACCTGGCCTGCCCAGGACAAGCGCCCTTGGGTGACCACAATGAAACATCACATGAGTCAAATTGGGAGTGGAACTGCAGGGGAGCAGAAATATGTGCTGACCTTCACACTCAGATTGGCTAATGCCACCCCTCACCAGGGGCAATCTGCTACACCCACACCAAGCAATTTCACTGCACTCATCATAAATTCACGCACAAAACATAGCTCCCTACTTCCAGCTTTATGCTGCCAAGTGTGAACATGCAACCACAGTATGTCGCCTCCATGCTTCTTTTATTCAATGAGTCATATGACCTGAGGATGAGCAGCCACCTTTTCTGCCATAATTCTGGCAAGGCTTTGAAGGTTGACTGGGAAGACCTTGATTTCTAGGGATTCAAAACTCTGAGTTACCTCTAGCAGTAAAGGAAATCCATAAAATTCATAATGAATCACCACTGATTAAGTTCTCCATCAAATCAGCAGGACTTGCAAGGAGCCCTGACTTTTAAAAATTCTCTGCTCATTGGCAGATTCTCAGAGTCCAGCATTAATGACCTCCATGTCACACTATAAGACATAAATATCTGTCAGCTAGAAGTGCAAATGTGCCACAAAAGTGAGTAAAATAATAATTCATTGTCTATGGAGTTACTGAGAATGCAGGAAGAGAGAAACAGGAACAGTCATTCTCAGTAGCTTTATGTTTCCTCTAGATAAAATTCAAAAGATAGTTTGAGATCCAATTTACAAGGAATTGAGATTTCAATAAAATTTTCATCAAGGGAATAAGTAAAAGCAGAAAGCTATTCAGACAGAGCTAAAAGAGAAATTGTGAAAGAGGGTAGTGACAACATTTATTTGTCTCCAAAGAGAAGAGGCATCATTAAAAGATACAGTTCTGCAATTCTCACAGGGTAAAAGAGTTAAACACAATATAGTTCAGTTCCCAAAGCTCAAGAGCTTGTTGCCTTGTTAGCTAGGAATAGTCTAATAAGCACAGGTAAACAAATTCATGCTTTAATTGGCATCTTTTCCCAACTGCCAGGGAATATACTGACATTATTTTACCTACTCTCTGAAGAAAGATTTTGTTATATCATAATACAGAACTCCCAGACCATACATGGTATTGCTTTTTTGAGGAAATCCAAAAGACTTCCTAAAATTTCATGTCAAACTGTACTTGTGAAAACTGTTTATCTTTAAAAACACCCAACTCTTCTCTAGAGAGCACAACTACTTTTATACCTTAGAAATTCAATATAATTAAAAGCAACATACGCTTTCTGTTAAAAATTAGCTTTGTTGAGACATCAACTGTCATAAAATACATATACATGTGAACAAAGTAAAATGCTGAGCAATAATTAAGCAAAATATTATCTTTATATTCATTGTATTAAAAATAATGTGCCAAATATCAATATTAAATACAGCACATGAGAAGCAAAAATATTTTAGCAATTATGCATACAGATTTTGCATACTTAAGATTTCATACATTTATTCATAGTCAAATTAAAAGCAAAATATAGGTGGGTTCTGATGAGTTCAAATCAAAAGGAAAAAGAGAAGAGTCAGAATTCCTGGATAGATCTGGCTGGGGGATCTTTGGTTTGGTTTGGTTATTTGTTTTTGGGGTTTGTTTTGGTTTGTTTTGTTTTGTTTTTTGGGGTTTGTTTCGTTTTGTTTTTTAAGAAGTTAAAAATAAATGCTCTGTGGCTTGAAAACTGCTCTATTGGTGCAACAGAAGGTAGAAGTTTCAATTTATGTGCTTTCTAGGGTTCCCACAGAGATGTTTTAGCAGATTTTGTACTGCAGCATCTAATTGTTTGTACCAGTTTTCTGGCTCCCAGGCTCCCAGTCCATCTAAGCATATAGCTACAATTTGGTAGAACTAGCCTAAACCAACAGTGAAGGTTTTGCACTGAAATGTGAGTCCTTGACCTGGGAGAACTGAAGTACAGAGGTAATTTCCATTCTGTCATCCTGGCTAGGAAATGCAGTAACCTGCAGCTGGTGAGGAGAAATGGGCAGGTGGGGGTGGTAATGTCCAAAACTCCTGTAGCTAAATCTGACACAGCTGATCTGTTGGGGTCCTTAATCCTCTGCTGAAGCTGTCACAGAGAGCCAGACTGTGCAAACAACTTTGGTCAGAACCAAGCAAAAGTCAGGGTTAGTCCATGCAGTCCAATCAGCCACTTTTCAGGTTTATTAAGGCAAGTAGGTTATCAAAGGACCCAAACTTTAATCCTTTTAGGATGGCAAAAGAATTAGAAAAGGAGGCAAAGGTGGAGATAAAACTTCGAATCCTTCACCAGGAAGATACACCTAGAAATTCACTCCTCTGCCTGACAAGTATGATCATATTGCTTTGATACCTGAAACCAGGCAATGAACAAATAACTAACATGATAAATAGCTGGATTTTTCAAACCTTCCTGATGCTGAAAGATGCTTGTTTGCTCATGGAATTTGTCTGCCTTATACTGCCTTTTAACATGCTTGTTTCGTCTCCAGATGAATCAAGGACAAGTAAACTAGAATAGAGGAAAGAATGGCACAGCTCTTAAAATCCAATCTGTCTTACCTTATATTGCTAATATGGGGTGGAGAAAATTATGTGGCTCAGTTTACAATTAGGAATCCTCCATAACGATGCCTTTCCTCCTCAGCTCTTACATAGGACATCTACCTTTTACAGAAACCTAAAAATAAAGCTTATTCCACAGTCCAGCTGTAATGTTGCTGTCACTTGTTTTGACAGATTAATCAAAACAAATACAGACAACATAAAAAGGAAGCGAAATTTCCTGGCCAAATATGATCTGAAGGGCATGCTAAATGAGCAGCTGACAAAAAGGGAAGTCTTTCTACACTGCAGTTAATGTTCAGAAAAGTTCCTTAGTATGTGCTTATAAACGTACTTCATAATAAGACAATGCATATTTACATAGTTGGTTTGCATACTGATGTTTCCACATGCCATCAAAACAAAAAATATTCATTGAATATAGGGTAAAGCTCTCTGTGTTCCACGTAAATTTTCAGTGAAGGCAAGTCCTGTGCCATTTACTGCAAACATGAAACTAACTCTACACAACGACAAAACTTTAAAATTATTACCTCTTGTTTTGTCTTGCCACACTTCAGCAAGTTTAGCTAAAAAAAACCCACCACCTTTACCCTTCAAGAATTTTGGTTGCAACGTTCATTATCCATGCCAAACTCCCTATGGAAATGGAGCTAGATGTTTGCTACTACACTATAGGTTAACTAAGAAACATATTTTACCTTAAAATTTACAACTTTCGGGGGAGAATGAAGGATGAGCTGCTGCCTAGAATGACAGGCAGAATGTTTAAAATAGCACCCATTAACTAAGAAATCACCAAGATATTATTTTTATTTATGAAAGGTTTGCTGTGCAAGATTGACTATCCTGAATAAAAATAAAGATCCATGTGAAATACATATTATACCAGCAGTACAACAAGCTTTCAGTCATAAAACTAGTGCCACTTAGCAGATCAAGTTTTCTGGAATGAGATGCCCCAGTCTTTGAACTGTGAATTCTTCTGCTCGGCACAAGGAATAACCACACTGAGTCATCAAATTTGCTCCACGTAAAGTGAAGAATGTGCACTTATTTTCTTGCTAAACTAGATTTAGAGAGCATTCAGAACAAGTTGTGGTTTTTCCCAAAGCTCTGCTATGCTTTGTATCACGAGAGATGACAATGGATGGATGGAAGATAAGTGCTAAAATGTAAAATCTCAGTTTCATCCATTTAACGGAACTTTGCTATTGAGTTCAGTGTTGCCAGGATTTCTCCACAGCTTTAGTCATCAGCCAAAGAATGGCAGGGAATTGGAGTCAGCTGACCTTTAGGGACAACCACATCATCGTGCTCAGAATAACTTACCATTATTGTGAATTTAGGTAAATCCAGACTCATAATTACTTCTCGTATTCTCCTGTAAGCTGATCTCTTTCAACTGTCTTCTTTTCCTTTTTCTCTCACTGGCAGTAGCTCTTCTGGGATTCAGAAGAACTGTTGTATTGTGGAATCAAACTCCAGACTATCACAGGCAGTTGATCTGTCTCCATGCCAGGCACTCCAGATATCCTGGGAAAGGACTGTAGTAGTTTTGGGAGATAACTGGAAAATACAAAATAAAATTGCCATAACACATTTCGCAGAATTTTATCAACAAACAATTTCAGAATTTTTTTTTCTCTTCCTCCTCTGCTCTTTCCCTAGTTTACACCCTTGAACACATAATTTATAAACACAGAAGATTTTTGCATGATGTCTAAAATAAAAATAATTATTAATAATTTTTTCAATATTTGCAAAGACTCTTTGGCTTTTGCGAGAATTCAGACTCAAACAGCATAACATTTACAGAAATTGTTGGAGTGCCACCTATTGGAAATAGATGTACAAGTGAAAAAGACCTTAGTTAACTGCATAAAATAATTATTTATTACCCAAATGTTGGTTTAACTATATCAAGTTAAGAGGCTTTAAAATGCTTATAATTCATGTTCCATTCATAATTATGGTTAAATTTAGATCAGCTTGGAATGTCAGAAAACAATGAGCCTCTCTAAGGAGCAAAACACTGGAAAGTGGAGAAAATTTATAGCCCTGGACTATAAAATAGTAAATATCAGAGCGGATCTGCTAGAATAATCACCTGCCTAAAACCTGACTCACTCTACTAAGCTGTATATCCATGGCTGATGTAAATAGCTTCATATCAGATCCTGGATTTCACTCTGCAGAAGTATATGTAATCTTTAGACTCACACAGTTCAGCTGTGTTTTAGACTCTGAATGTAAATTATTCATTTTCCCTATGGAAAACTGTCACCTTGAGATAAAACTGCCCTGACCTCCCACGGAAATCCTAGAAATCAGTCTGGAACAGTACAACCAGTACATTTTATACAACCAGTATAAAATTATCTTCAGCTGTCATTTCTGTTCAGAAGACACTCAGGCAGTGGCAGAAGTGACTTCTCTGTCTCCCATGAACAGATAAATTTATGGAGTTTTCCTCCCTGCTTTCCCAGCTATATCTTCAGCTTTTCTATTAAGTGAAAGTGTGTTGATCTACACTTGAAATTGAAAGAAACTACACAAATACAGAAAGCAACGGAAAAATTGAACCCAGTTTTGAACCTTGAACTTGATCCTTGAGCTGTCTGTCCTCACTCCTTCCTTATCACCCAGCAAGCAGCAGACTGGGAGAGCCATTGCCTGAAGAGCATCATTACTGAAATGCTAAAACATCTATTTAATTTCCTCATCTTTACTACTGCAGCTTCCTCCTCTGTGGCTTTATGAGCTCTCACACTAAAAGAAGCAAAGTGTTGCCCAGCTCTTTTCTGTCCAAACATCCCAGCCTTGATCTCAGAGTCACACTATTCTGCTTATAAGTCCTTCTGTTAATTAGCACTGACCCCTGACCAGCTCATGACAGTTTCTTTAGCAGCTCTTTTTATGGTTATGATTAAGAGAGCTACATAAACACAGAGTGGGAGCTTTTTGTAAATTGCTCTAGGAAAGAAACAAAACAGAAAAAACTGCAGTTAATTATACGTGTTAGCATAGAGTAGAAAAAGAAATAAAAGAGTGGCATGAAACAGAAACAAAGTAAAGCAAAATATACGGAGTGCAGGCTATTTCATATCTTCTGTCCTCAGAATTATTCCAGCAGCCAAAATTTCAGTTTGCTTAGCTGTCCATGATGGGGTAAAATTTTCAATTCAAATTCTGGACTAAGTTGTATTTCATAAAGTGTTTACAAAAATGACATATGGAAATGAATTACTAAAATACATGCTCTTTACTCTTATTTGCAGTAGTAAAGGCTAAAAACACCTTTTCCATCCACACTGCTTATAAACCAATTTAGACAGTGACAGGATCACTTCCAAAATCAGTTCCTAGTCTGTCTCACCTTCATTTCTAGCAGATATCTGATACATATTTTCATTCTTTACAACCACTTCTTCTTTTCCTGGTAGCTTACATCATTCTATGAGTGAACACTTTTTTATTCCTTGGTTTTATCTCTTCCTCCAGATCCCACAGAGTATGCTCCAGGCTTCTCTGTGGTTTATAAAAGACTTTTTCTTCTATAGCTTTCTCTTGAAACTTCAATCATTCTCTGCTTCCTCTTGAGGCATGCCCTCACATGTAGCTTCCCTCCTTTAACAATCTTATTTTATTCTTCTGGGGACATATTTACAACAAAAGTTTAGGGGCGTCAGAAGTAACATTTCTTTGGTGCAATAGCTGTAGACCCACATCTGATAATAATGACATGTCTCTTATGCCTACTGTAGTATCTGCACTTACATTACCTACCAGGAAGAAAGAAATGTTGAGGAGAATAAAAACACAGCAAAACTCTATCAGTGAAATCGCCAGGCCTACTTCAGATTTTGTGTCATATTTCCAACTTAAGTGACTGTGGCATAAGAATTTTAGGTGAGAATTAGTATGGGTAAGCACAGCAGGAATTTTCTGGGGCTAACAAAAGTCTTGGAAGTCTTATCTGTGACCAGATTTTTGTGAGTACAGATCCTAGGCTCCTCCTAGTCTTCTATTTCCTTCCAACAGAATGTTTTCTTTGCAAATCTAGTCATAGGTGTAGATGAACCTAGGCTTGTTCCCCCAGTTGGTGTCCTTCAGACTGGCACTAAAGACCTAGCCATGAGGTCACATTATTCTAAATATGCATATACTTAAAGCCCAGTTTTAGTAGATTTCTAAAATATTTGGTGGGGGAAGGGAAAAGAGTCTGCTGATTTTCTTTCTGTTGGACTGCATGAAATGTAAGTTAGGTGAAGCTAAACTCTGTGTGTTGTTTAGATACCAGGATTCAGACAAATGGGAAAAGAAAATTTAAAATTTAAAATTTTATCCATAATCTGGAAAAAATTACAATTTCAACATGATCTTCAATTGTAGATAGCACAGTCCAGCCACCTCTGATAATTGTGTCAGAAGATTTTCTGAATGTGTTTTGGAGTAGTACCGGAACAGGAGTTTAGCCGTGCCTATAAGCTAAAAGCAGCAAAGGGAGATTTAGGAATTCTGTCGGCTAGGGTGTACAAAAACTCTGTACAGGTGACATGGCAACTGTAGATAGAAACTAAATTAATAGACATATTTTTCATAAGCAGTCAACACAGCTGAATGAAAACAACAAATAAATATGCAAACATCTTTGCTCTCATGAGCCTCCAAAAAGCAAATTAAAAAGACTTAAAAGTCCCAAAAAACAACAAACAAGTAACACACATACACACCAAAAAACCACATCAAAAACCTAAGCTAAAAAACTACTGTAAGGCCTAAAGGCTTCTTCAATCGTTTGAGGATACCACTGTTCATTCAATTTAACATGAACAGGCACACCAAATGAATGAGGGGATTTATAATTTCCACACTATGGATCTCTCCCCTGTGATATAAATATCTGTAAAAAGCTCCCATGAGGTATGGCAAAAGACGCCTTTAACCTTTGCATACATAATTTCAGATCAGCTTAGCATCATTTTTCTGAGAATGAAACCATATGTCACCTAATGGCTCAGGGGACATACTGGCATATGGAGCCTTTCATGCTTTAACTGCCAGCTTGAATCCAGCCCAGCTCCGTAACAACCAGCACTGCTGTATCTGGAGGCTGTTGGGTAATCTGTGTGAAATGAGTTGGCCATCTCAGATCAGATCCTACAGCAAAGTTGTCCACCAGAACGTGACCACTGCAGATGGCTCAAACTCACCCTCCTGTCAGAGGTATCAGCATGTCAGCCAAAGATTAAATGGGCATGTTTTGAGCAAGAGCTTTCACTTCCTAGAAGTCAGTCTCCCTAGCCAGGGAATGGAGAGTGGACATGCAGGGCACTACTCAGAGGAGGACCTCTGGAATTCCTCAGCCAGCCACCTCTAGCTCCTTTGACTTAGTGTTGCAACACCCTCTCCAAACTCTTCCTTCATGCAGCTTTAACCCATCAGATAGATCAGCTTTTACCTCCTGCATTAATTTTCCACACATGATGGCAGGTCTTCAGCTAATAACTCTGCTTCCTAAAGTGAGGATTCAGATCTGTGAGGATCTTTTGAAAAAGGAGAATGCAGAATTAAACTGTGTCCTTATGAGGAGAGGTTAAAACATGCAATCATTTTATGAAAGAAAACAATTTTTATGAGGACAATACAGTATGATAACAAACAGCTTTCTTTGAAATGCATCCAAGACTATAAAATAATTAAATATTAACAGTAAAACATGCATTGCAGTAGAGAACACTGAAGGACTGGGAAACAGAAATTTGAAAGCTTCCTAGGAAAATATTACCAGGGACCCTGTTAATAATTTTCAATGGAAGGGATTTTTATCAGTATGAAATGTGAGATTTCTCTTTGCAGTAGTGAAAATATTATACGTCTATATTATTGGTTCTCAGTTCGGCTTCAAAAAGTGTCATTTTGGTTTTATTTCCTGCTGAAAAAGTTACGAAGACAGAAATTTCAATGCATAGCTTGGCACTGACGTACAGCTGGGAATTGAAGCCAGGCAAATTAATTGATAATGTAGTTCTTTATGCACTCTGTGGGAGCTGTATCACAAAGACAGCTGTAGGTGTTTACAAATAAAACAGAAACTGGGAGGTTATTTTAAGAACAGGATTATTACTGATCAGATTCTATTCCACGTCTTGCCAGGTAACCAAAGAGTTTACATGAAAGCATTAGTGTTAACAAGTAGTTCATTGATATAACAGCCCATGTATACCTATTTACATGGGTTTTTTTCTGTTACTAGATCTGTTGGTGTTTTTTATTGTTGCAGCTTTGTGAAATAAATATGCATATGACAGAAAGCAGCGTACACAATTTACCCATTTACCTTTTCTTTTTGCTTTTGCTTTTGCAAATTATATTGTTATTTTAAAAACATACCTATTATGTCAAGTGCTGAAAAGGACACTCACATTCAAGATACACTTCTCTCCATCACTATAGTAACTAGGCAGCTAATCTGTATCTCAGCTCTTCATCTTGTGTCAGTCCTGACTCAGTTCTCTTACAGGGCTCCACAATCG
This sequence comes from Grantiella picta, assembly GCA_013397955.1. Taxonomy (NCBI): domain Eukaryota; kingdom Metazoa; phylum Chordata; class Aves; order Passeriformes; family Meliphagidae; genus Grantiella; species Grantiella picta. The sequence goes on from VZRM01008696.1 coordinate 305,561, forward strand.
CAGTCTCCCAGAGTATCTTTCTGCACCAATCCTCTGCTGTTAAGTCTCACAACCAGAGCTGTAGCAAAGACGCCAAGGTGGGGGGTACCATTGCTGGTGTAACCATGTGTGAAAAGGTTTGAAATGAGCCTGTAAACCTCCCTGTAAGACACTGACTACTGCAACCCAAGCAGAGAGCAGAGCAAGCACTACTGCAGAAGATAAAGAAATGACTGGTGAGAGCTGTGTACAGTGCAGGGGGTCTGCATTCCCTATTCCATGGCAGTGAGAAGTGGGAAACCAAAGTGCTGTGCAGGGATGATATTCTAAAGCCATGCTACATAGCCTTTTCCAAAAAACTTTTGTCTGATTCCCACCTCCTATTTCTTGAAGTACCCTATGATGCATCATTGAATCTTGCCTTCTCTCTTAAATTCTACCCAGATATCTGAGCATTCATACCCAGCTACAGAACAGAGGTTGGTCTGATAAACATCAGCCTTTGTTACAAACTTGTCATGATGTCTTCTAAACTATTTGATTTCAGAGTACTTATAAAACCATAAAATGTTCATGTAATACGTATTGCATTTACTTTTTCCTTTTCAACTGTAAACTTATGTCTTGTATTTCTATTAACTATGGAACTCAGATCTTTAAAAGTTGTTGCAAATGGAGTACAGACTGTAGTTTCTCCCACTTCTATTTGCATTATCCTGATAACAAGCTGTTCTCCTCTCGGTTACAGAAAATGTAGAGGGCAGTTTAAAGCATATGTGCATGGATTAATCTAAGATTTACTAAAAGAAGATTAATACATCCAGTTATTATTATCTCACAATATGGAATTTAAACAGAATAGTGCTTTCTTAATACAAAGTTGGGCTGAGTACAATAAGAGTACACATTTTTCCACAGGTACAATAATGGTGATGAAAACCAGACATTTGTCTCAGTAGGCTAAGGAGCCTACATGAAGAGCAGAAAGAGAAGATGTATGATGTAATCAATTTTGGCATGAAGGACTGGGATTTTTCAGCCAGATAAAGTAAAATGGAATCAACATGGAGGTTGACATTTGGGTTAGAGAGCTGGGTTTTTTTATTCTTTTGTACCTTCTGTTGCATCTCTTTTGTATTTAACTCTCTTCTTTTGCACCTTAAAATTTAAAAAAAAACCCCAGCAGTTATGTAAATGGTAGATAAAATGCACCTATCTATCTTTAATTGAATAACTCACTGAACAGAAAAAGAACAGCATGTCATACCTTCCTCAAAGACGGGATGGCTGAGTATTCAGGCTGACTCCTCCTTAATGGCCTGGCTCAAGTACAATTTGTGCTTGGGATATCTTTTCTCTGACAGGAATCTTACTACATCATGAGATAACATACCTATCCCTTTTTCCAAACCTTTAGCAGGAGCACTGTATTTTTATTTCCCTTGGACTAGAAAAAGTCAGCCATTTAACTCACATTTAAATTTTTATCATATGAGATCCACACCCAGGCAGTACAGAGTGGTGAAGAGCCTGGGAAGATATCCTAAGTAATGATCAGACAGATGGATGAGCCTGGTGACATAGTTAACTGCTCAGCTGGGGACACTTAATGCCTAGCTAGGAAGGTCCCTGGGGGAGAGCAAGCTCGAGCGAGCAGAGTGCCCTGAAAGTAACGAGGCCAACAGAGTCCTGGACTCCGTCAGTCAGAGGTAACTCAACAGCTGGAGGGCTGCCATTAGTCCTCTTGGCGCTTGTCAGGCCACACCTGGAATGCTTCATCTTGTTTTTCAGGTCAAGAGCACTGAAGAACTGGGGAGGGCCCAACAAAGATCCACCAAGTTAATTAGATGACTGATGAATGTGATATACAAAAAAAAATGTTGAAGAAATGTGATTTGCTCAGCCTAAAGAAGGGAGAGCTCAGCAGAGACCTTATGACAGCATTCCAATAGCTAAAGGGCAGGTGCAGAGAAGGTGAAGTCACTCTCTGCACAGGAATGCAGAGGTGCTAGAAGCCACAAGATACACAAGTTCTCCAGGGGAAATTCCACCTGGATATAGGAAAAAGAATACTTCACATGAGGACACAGTCCTGGGCAACCTGTTTGAGCAAGGGGGTTGGGCCAGATGACCTCCAGAAATTCCATCTTACCGCAACTGTTCTTTGATTCTGTGTCAACTAAATCACGGAAGTGGTGGTATCTCTCTGGCTGGTGGCACTGAAGACTCAGCTTAACACAGCCCTACATAATTTAATCCAGGGCCTTGTTTTCACTAGGAACTTGGACAAGGTGATTTCCAAGGGTTCCTTTCAGCGTAAACTTTTCTATAATTTCTATAATATGGAATACAATATATTTAATTTCCTTGCAAACAGATTGGAACTAAAGAAAAATCATTATCAAAAGTAGTTATTTGAGGTAGAACTATCAGGGAAAATAAATAAACCACAATAAACCAGTGGGGTTTGAGCTGTTCAGATGTATTATTCCTGCTTAGTTGAGCATAGGCCTGTGTCTACTCAGCTGCTACCCCGCCTCACGATAGTCCTGAGGCTCCTTTTTCTGCTACAGGCCAGGCACCAAACCAGACAGCAGACTGCTGTCATCACAGAGATTGTGGTTAAAGTCTCATCAGAACAAAAATAAGAATATCAGTTACATTCAAACTACAAATTTGCATTGAAAAATTTAGCAATAGCAGTATGCTTCAAAATCACTTTAAGTGCCCCCAAAAGTGCAAAATATAGTATCTATCTATTCAGACTTTCAGAGCTGTAAGTACTACATCCTTTTCCAAATAGGCACCCACTTAATTTTTGAAAAGCACTTTTTATACTGATTGCTTGAGAGGGCAATATCTATTGTGGGAGTGCCACTGAGTAAAGAGCGAGCATACTCGTTGCTTTCAGGGAGTTTTAAAAGGATGGTAGGGCAGGATACATGCCTATTAATTTGTTTAGGATGCAAAATCTGTTTAGAATGCAGCCCTTGAGCAAAAACAATCACAAAGAGAATCAGCTACATTTTTGAAAATTATTACAGACTCTACCTTTTTTAAAAGATTTTATCAGTGCACATTTCTTTCCTTCACCTCAAGGCTTTTTCCATTAAGAAAACACCCTTTTCTGGTACAAAGTTGCCTATTTCCAGTACTTCCATTACCTCACCTATTAGTGAGGTACTTGTTTCTCCTCTTTGACTGACCCTGAACTCAGTGTTGCATCCTTTCCCACATAGATATATGCTTTCCTTCCTGTGATGACTAGTAGCACACATGCTATTTGTCTTAGATTTCAAGTTTCCAGTCTGAAGAATAATCATAAGAAATCACAGTTCTGACACAATTTAGCATAAGCAGCTCAAAACTAGTTACAGTTTAACGTAGACAGTTTATTTTCTCTCTTCTCTCTGCTATTACACTCAGATATCCACTCTCATTTATTTTGTTGCTTCCATAATTTTGTTATTCATCACACTTTCTGGTAAGTTTTCCAGACTAAAGATAAACCCATATTAAACATTATTTGCTGAGAATACTAACAGCTTGAAATACACCACTGATGTACACAGCTTGTTCCATCATTCTAAGTATGCCATAGATCAAGCTATCTGCCTGTGATGGTGAGCATATTAAATCACTTGAAGTTCCATTTGCATGATCATCTTTCCAAACACACTTGCTGTGGTGCTGACTCAAGCACTTTGAAAGACTCACTCGAAATTACTGTTTAAAAAAAATGCGAACATTGTCTCACTGAGTATGCAGGAAATTAAATGTGTTAGCACTTATCCATTTCAAATTAGATTCAGCACATAACTGTCTAACGTGAGCACACCTAGCTATAGTTTACATTTGTCTCTCCAGTAAGCTTTTTAATCAAAAGTAATTTAGTGTTAAGCATATTGAAAAGCCTTTCATTAACCATCCATGGGGTCTTGATTTATTCATACGCTGTGCAACATATGTTGCTGATGCTGTCATCTACTACAATTTGAAATAGGTCTTTCAGTTTTGGGTTGATATTTATGCAAAGGAGTGGTGTTCGGGCCTTGGATCATCTTCATGGCCTTCCTCTGGACCCACACCAACAGGTCCATGTCCCTCCTGTGCTGGGACCCCAGAGCTGATGCAGTGCTCCAGGTGGGTCTCACCAGAGCAGAGCAGAGCAGAGGGGCAGAATCCCTTCCTGGCCCTGCTGCCCACACTGCCTTGGATGCAGCCCCAGAAATTATTGGATTTTTGGGCTGCAAGCTCACAATGATTGTCCATGTACAGTTTCTCATCAACCAACACCCCTAGGTCCTTCTCCCAGAGCTCTCACCACACTTGTCCATGTTGAATTTCATGAGGTTTGCACAGACTCACCTCTCAAGCCTGTCAAGATCCCTCTGGATAGGATTCCTTCTTTCCAGCATCAGGAGACTGCACCACACAGCTCGGTGTCTTCAGCAAAATTTCTGGAGGTGCACTCAGTCCCACTGCCCATGTCACTGACAGAGATGTTAAATAGGTGTTATACACGGGCATTTCTGATAATCCCCAGGGGTTGCTCCATATCAGCTGTGCACTTTTCAAAAATCCCACTTAGCTTCCTTGTATCTCAGTTACCCAGGCTCAGACTGAAAAGTACCCAAACAAAATACCCCAAACACAAAAAAAGCCACAAAGAAACAAAAAAAAAAAAAAAAACCAAAAAAACAACCCAAGCTCATTTTGCTTAGTCAGGTTTAAGTCCTACAGAACAGGTTTCTCACATAATACGGCTGAAACCGTACTATTAAGTTTCTATTGAGGTAGATAAGAATATTGTTTTTACTTCACTGAAGTCAATATTTCAACTTCTGTTTATACAGCAAGAATCAAAAAGGGTCACTTTAGGCTTGCATGAGCCAAAGAGTGACATGAAATGAGAATCACATTGCCAGCCTCATAACAGTATGCAAATCAGTTGTGCTACCAGTCAGATATAAGCATGGATAAATAGGCATTTTCCTTGGGTGGCACAGATAACTGCACGAGCCCATGTGTTACCTTACACATTTATATTGCCAAAGGATATATCTTGGAAATGCTGTTGAGAAAGAGCTGAGTGTTTTCAGCAAATTGAAAATTGAGGTGTTTCAATATACTGCAAAATTTCTAGGTATTTTCTGAAGACAGACTACAATGAGGCAGGGCAGCAACGTTGTGTGAAGAGTTTCTAACTTGACTAAAGTAATTTAAAAAAATTCAACAACATGCCAGAATGAAATTTTTAAAGATGCTTAGAGCTCACATGCTAAGTTAAACACAAGCAAGTATTTTGGATTTCCTCAGCAATGAACATTTCTACAGGGCTGCCCTTATTACAGGAAAACTGGTGACCATATATAGCAAGAACTGTTCAAATGCTCTAGTGGTAAAAATTAACAGGCTCTTGTCAACACAGGAGACCAGGAGGGTAAAAGGAGAGACAATCAGCCCACCAGCATATAAAGCTCATTTCCATAAATCCTGAGGAATCCAATTCAGGTAAACATCCGTCTCCCAAAATAGTTGCTTCATTTCTAAAATACATGTCATTTCAAGTGTGGCAGAAGATACAGTTCAGCCTCATTTCCTCAGTGCTGACCTTGTGTGTCCTCAAACGTTTTAAGCTGAGGAACAGAAATTGAATTTTTTACTCTGTTTTTACCACCACCACCATGAAGGATCAAAACTTGCTTTTACATACTCTTGCTATGTGCCCATATCTCAGGCTGTTTCTGCCAGTCTCTTTCCCTTTGGCAATATTTGAACTTTATGTTCAATTTCAGCCAAATAAGACAAAGGGGTCTCAAAGGAAGTTTCCTGGAAATAGGCAGGCAAGGAAAGGAGAGAGGCGGCATTAGCAACCCAAAGATGGAGAGGCTAAGGCATGCATTCTGACGTTATTAATCACCTGAGATACCCCCAGAAAGAGAAACTTGGTGTTTCCCAGCAGTCTCTGAATATTCCAACTGCCAGCCAAGATTAGATTGGAGTTCATACCTATTAGACCCCATAAGGCACAACCATCCACTGGGACCCAGATCTTAATAGCATTGTAGTTTCTGGAGGAACTGTTTTTCTCTCCCTCTCTCTCCTACAGTCCTGCTCTCTTCTTTCTTTGTCTCACAAATGAGCTTCATTTTTTGTGTGTCTGTGATAAACTGTTAAAAACCTGCTATAGCAGCCTCCCTCGGTAGCACCCTGATTCCACTTTGCTTCTGTGCTGAAATGCAGCCTCTGAGCCCTTCTGCTCCCCATGTGCTGCTGCACTCAGCCCCTGGGACCAACAGCCTCTGCTTATCCATTACTTCATGCAAAGAAGAAAGGCTCTAGGGCCCAGCAGTAATAAAGGAGCAAGGATTACTTTCTAGGCCAGATGAAAGGGAGTTTTTCCTGCTTTTGATCACCAGGAAAGTATTCTCTGCCTACCTCTTTTGAAAAGAGAACTTCTTCCCTGCTCACCTCTCTGCCCCACAAAGAGATTCCTAACTGCAGTGGACTGTCTGATGGTTTACAATTTACATGTATGAGTCAGGATGCTCTCAAAAGCAATCTTAACTAAGTTGAGCGGAGAAAGTGATACAAAGACAGGAACAATTAATTTGCAATGACTCTCTCTCTAAAAAAGGGTATTCTTTGAATTATGAGTGGACATAATTACTTGTATGTGCTATACAGAGTCATCTGTCTCAATAAAATAATACTGTCTGATCAAAGATAAAGTTCATGCTATGGACTGTGTCAGGGAAAGAAAACCTCTATTTTACAAAACAATTCTATTTTTGCACATTAATCCAGCAACATTAAAACAATGCACGATGGTTTTAATGTAACCAAAATAATCAAGATTATTTAATTAAATTGAGGTTTTGTCATATGGAACTTTTAAATATTTTATTCCACCAGCAAAATCTGTTGATGCACGTGGAATATCTGTGTCCCTAAAGCAGACAGAAACAGAATCTGGATCCACATTGCCATCTTGTGGAGCCCTCCCCAACAGAGCATGCTGCAGAGACCTGAAGGTTTGCTTTACTCGAGAACCATTCTCTTCAGAGCTGGTATTGATGCTTAACATAAAAAGAGTTTTCTAAGATGCATAAGCAGCAGAGATTCTTATACACAGGCTGCACTGCCAGACAGAACTTTACAGTTCAGACCCACTGAATCTCTTTCGGGATATCTTAGTTGGGAAGTAAGACAAAAAACCTTTCACTCTTAAAGCACTGCTTCGAAGCAGAAGTAAAACAAATAAATTCACCTGTCTCTTCCGTTTTACGAGATGTACATAACTGCTAAAGTGCTCTGTTTCACATTTAGGACCACACTCAACAAGCAAGGTGACTGAACATTTGTTGTGTTCAGAGCGGTGTATCCTTTAGGGCAGGTTTGAAGAAGACCAGTGTGACAGTGGGGAAAAATCTGAAGTTCTCCTACTTAAGAACTAGCAATTTGGAGACACAGACATGCAATTTTGTCAGCTCGGCAAGTTTCCAAACATGAGATTTCTTTCAAAAAATGAGATATTTAGCAACAAGCTCAGATGAGTCAGGGAGTTCTTTGTGGAGTGATCAATCAATACCAAATAAAGCAAACCACAGAAATATGAGTCATATCACCAAAATACTGAGGAAATAAAAAATCTAGCCCTTCTGGCTCTTACCTCTTTTGTGGCCTTTTGTTTGCTTGGTCTCTGTTTATTCTCATCATTCAAAGTAATTTCCAGCTATTGCACTCCAATTTTAGTTTCTTTGGGTTTTTGCTCATAGAGTCTACTCACAGATGAAGGAATTTTTTGTCCTCCTGACACAGTACTAAACAGCTTCCAAACTGCAAACTCACAATTTCTTTTTCTCCTGAGTCAACTAGTGCTAGCCCTAAAGCCTTTTAACTGTGAAGTAACAAAGCTCAGTACACTCTCTAGCAATATTACCATTGAATTTATCAATTGGGACAGCTGGTAAGCACAGCTGTGCCAAACACAGGAGCAGTGCAAGAGATTGCATGTTTCTCTGCACTTTTTTTTTTTGTTTACAAAGGCTATACTCACAGAGTTTTCATAACACTTAAATCAACACTTTACTGAAAAGCTGATGAAAGCTGAACCCCCAAACCAATGAAGTTGATGAACAGCTACTCTGTGGTCAACATGACTAAGATGAGAGGTAGGATGAAGATCATCACCACATGGAAATGAGACAAATGGATTCCTAGGCAAATAGCACATTTTGGCTGATAAGCAGATGTGGCTGCAGTGTGAGAAGAAAGGAGTAAAGATAAATCCACTGCACCTCGAAAGATAGCTTTGGGTTCACTCAGTGACACCTCCGATGTTAGGCAAAGATGAAGACACCCACTTTTAATCAGTGCAACACAGAGAATGCACTGCTCAACCTAGAAACTAAACATATTACTTGGTGTTTGTGGTCTTTTTTGTAGACTACCATCAGTGAAAAGGATAAAAACAGTCATTCTTTGCTGCAAGGTGATGTCATCAGAGGTGTCATGAAGGGATCTGACAGGTGTGCACATCAGGATACTGGTAAAAATAACACCACCAGTATCACTGCTCAGTAAACAGAACGAACACAGATTTGGACTGACATGAAGTGGTACTTGAGCAATGCCTGTGAAGGGTTTGCAGGCCACATTTAATACCCCCTACAATCAATAAGTTCTTACTGAGAGTTTATTCAGTTGCTTTCATAAAAGTAGAAAGAATAGGAACCATAAACAGGCATGCCAGAAGCACATGCTAGTAGTTACTTGATATATGAAGTGTATCTAAGTTTCAGCAAACTTCTAGGCAAAATTATACCCACTGATTACAATTCTGTACTGATCAACTACATCTTGCGTTATACTCTTTTAGGAATTTAGTGCTTTCCACTCTAATTTTTATTATAGTGTTTTTCTTCAACTATTGCCACAAGGAGGGAATCATATAACTTTTATTCCTTATATAATTTCTTTAAATAATCATTGTTGCCAAGCAGGATGGGCTCAATGAAATTAGGAAAATACGTTCAGAATTCTAGTCAGACTGAGTGGGCAGATAGGATCAATCAACAACCTACATTATGAACTGAGCAATTTTGTTACCAGAATCATTGAAAGAATAAATATATTGTCACATAATACCAGTGATTCAGAATGAAGTGTTATAAATGTCAATTCTTATAAACTGTGGTGGCAGAGGTTAGAAAAATATCTTAGGTTATTTTTCCAGTCACTGTAAAAAGGAGTTCAATATAGTCCCCTAATTCCAAAACTTGTAATTAAAAAGAATATATCTTTGACATATTCACAAAGCACCTCTTGCAACCACCATACATTATACTCATACAGTGAACTAGTTAGCAATGACAGGTGGCACAAAAGTCTTCTCCATAATTACAGTCAATTCAGAAATGCTCTATGATTCTAAATACCATTGACCATGAAGTAGAGAATCTTAGCTCATACATGTTTTACTAGCATAATTTCTGCTGACAGTAGACATACAGGAAAAAACAAAAATCATTTATCCCAGTAACAAAAATCATTTATCCCAGCAACATACTTGTGCATCTCAGTTTCCCTTGAATATGGTTCAGTGTAAAATTAACCCTGAAACTTCCACAGCTACAAGAACAAGCATATTGATGCTGTGTAACATAGACTAAGCAAATTAGAAAAGAGCAACCGGAACCACATAACTCAGGATAAATAAAAACCTAAATCAATTTACCAGACTACCTGTCACATGTCTGTATGAAGTGGTATGTTCTGTCACCTGAGAACTAGGTTTGATTTCTAGCACAGCAAGGATATACAGCAGAATAGACACAGCAAGAGGTGATCTTGCAGTTTCTAAGACAAAGTGCATTGATACACAACCATACAAACCTTCACCTAGAAACCAGCATTATAGCCATGAAAATCTGAGAGTATCTAAGGCTTTGACCTGTAGGACAAGAGAAGCTCTTGAAGGGAGTAGGTGCTCATAGAAGACAGAGACCAGCAGGCCCTGCCAAAAGATCATTTTTGAAAGCAGAAGAAGCTGGCATTCATTTCTTTTTCTTATTATTTCTTCCTACAGAGAGTATCAGATAAGTCTTTTAAAACAGCAAATTGAATTGAGACTGTAGGCCTATAATATCATTAAACACAGAGCATCAACTGATCACAGCAGACAAAAACAGTGGGCTCCTGATCTGCCTTCCACAACAGTGGTGTAAAGAGATCATCTCTGTTTTTAAAAGAAGGTCATTTATCCAGATTTTTAACAGTATAACCCATGGCAGATTTGGCCCAGCTTGCTCAGTGGCCACCAGGGCTCACAATACATATGCAACGATGCACAGATGTGCAGTGAAGTTTGAAAAACAAGTTCTGTGTTTTTACAAAGTGTGTACAATGAATATTAAACAACCCCCTGAAGTTCACTTCGCCACTCGCCCAGAATCAGCATTGCAATCCCTATTTTACATTGCACTTTGTGGAATGTCAATGACTATTTAAACTAATTCAGAGTGGATGTGTAAAGAGTCAGGGCAGTGATGGGGATACAGCATATTATAAATGCAAATTGTACTGTAGCTTCATATAATCCTTTTCCTTCTTCTTTATTTCAAGAAGAGTTTTTCTTTTCAAATTTGACTATTTTTGATAGTCTTGGAGGACAGAAAATGAGGTTTCCACATCAAAATGGTTAAGGTACCCATAGACAAATTTTGATTTAGGAAAAAGGAAAAGCTGCCATGTACTGGAATACAATGCCAAAGGCTGGGGAGACTGATTGAATCATACAAGAAATGCACAGAAAGCTTCATTAAAAGTGTGGTATATGGAAACTCCCTGTAAGCCACAATGCTTTGTAACCTCATATTTGCATTCTAATTATATTTGCATCAGATTTCAAAGAATTGCAGCACTAAAGCATCAGGAAGCTTTAACTACGCAATAGGAAGCAAAGTGAAGTGACAGCCAATTATTTACATAACTAGAAAGACTTTATACATGACATGTAATCTGCATTAGCATATATCACTTTTTCCTTCCATATTCTGAAAAATACTCCAGCTAATGCATCAATCAGCAGTAGAGTCTGAGGACTCCATTTTCTGGAGTTCACTACAGCTTTCATATATTAGCTCAAAAGTGCATCAGTGTCCTTTTTAATTCTTTGGGGGTTTTTCTGACAGGGTTTCTTGTGGCCTGAAAGAACTAGCATTCAGACACTATTCAATTTAGGCTGTGGCAAACTAGAGTTAATAGGATCTACTCCATTTTGGTTTTGTGCCTCTGTTCTCTCAGAGACGCCTTCCCCAGATCATCACTCCAGTAAATCCCAGTCTAAAATTAACGAGTTATTGGACAAATACATATTCTGATAAATGCTTCCTTGAAAAGGCAGTCATAACTGAAATTCCTTTTTCTGCTGCAGCAGGAACTTGCACAAAACTGAGTTGTGAATTCTCTACCAAGTATACTAGGCACAAAAAGATGAGCACCTGGCAACTACCAAGTATCCAGAAGAACCTACTAGGTGTCAGAGTAAGTCCTGCTCTGTCTGAAAGAGAAGCAAGGGCTTCTAAGAAGCTGTAATACTTTCCAAGACGTAACACAAGCTGTTCAGTCTGGGGACAGACCTAGATTTTAGATACTCTAAAATACCTTCACACTCTGATATTAAATATGGCTCTATGTTTTAATTTACGATACATTAAATATAGCCCACTATATTTCCACAGAGGGAGTTCTTGGCTAGAAATGTGTCCACCTATCTATATTACATTCCCCTGTCAGATTATCAGGCCCATTCCTTACTTTCTTCTTCACCCTTCCATGTTCAAAGCAGCATAGTGGCAGGTAAACTGGCTGCAAAAAGAACAGTGATTTTTCCAGGACAGCGATCCTAAAACTGTTGCTGCTATGGCTTTGCAAAATGTTCATGAAGTGAGAGGGATGAAGATGGTCTGTACCTTGCTGAATGTGTGTGGAAAGGCTAAAAACAAAGTATTGGGGGAAGGCTGGGAAGGCAGAGCCACCTAATTTAAATCCTTAAAAGAAGCCAGGTTGTTACCTAGCTGTCCTTGTAGTTTACTCAGTTTATGGCATCCTTTACCCTAATTAAAATAATGGGGAGTTTTGTTAATTCTCGAGCAGATGCATAACCTACTTTTTTACTACCTTGCATAAATAATTTTAAAACCAGAGAGCTTCTTTTAAAGAGCCATTCTCTCAAGCTGCAATTCTGGGGGAAAAATCTGAGCACAGAAAAAAAAAACCAGGAAAGGCTTGTGTTGCTTGCACACAACTCCTGCCAAATGCATTTCAGCAGGATTTTATTTTACCAACAGGACTTCATTATAGCAGCATTTTAGCAAAAAAAAAAAAAAGTGCAGCTAAAGGGCAAGATAAAGAGACTGTGGGAGCATGGTGGGGGGCAGGGGGAGGGGGATGGTCAAGAAAGTCTAAAGATTGGAAAAGAGGGAAAAAAGGAAAATAAGAATAAAGAAGCAGAAGGGCCAGCCTATTACTGAAGCCGCAGAATAAAAAAAAGATTACACAATATCAGCCACAGCCAGCCCGACTGAAATCTCAACACCTGAGCAGTGCTGGGCTAGGCTTTCCTGACACCATGTGGTTCCTCTGCAGAGGTGCATTCTGTCGGTCACCTGAATGTGCTCCTCCACCCTCAGAAGGCTGTTCAAAGGAAGTTGTATTTAAAGGTGATTTTAAAGCCAATGCTCCTAATCCCTCTCTTGGTTGGTCACAGGTCCTAAGACTGTCTTTCATAAGAGGGTCACAAGAAAAAAAAAGTCACCTAAACTTTATTTTTATTTCACTCCAGCCCTTTATCTTTAAAATTCATTTTCTTTCATTCATACTCAAAATAGTGTTCAATTCAGAAGAAAAAATATTTTAAAAGATCCAGTCTAAGAGAAATCATATGCATATTCTGTGAAGTAAAACACCTACAATCTTATAAACAAATTCACAGCAATAAAAAAGCCCCAACACAAGTTAAAATCAAGCCTGACATGGAACAGACTTGACGCCTCTCATACCACTATTAGAGAAGCAAGCCAGAAAACAAAACTTACCAGCCAAGAAGAACAGCAAAACAAATGGCAGCATGATTGTCATTTTGTTGACATGATTTGTGTCTCAAATTTAATGATAATTGAGACCCAAATGCCTTCAAACTCTCTCAGCTGTATATAAATCTGCCATTAACTGTGATCAGCATTCAGGGGAAAAAAATCCACTTTCCTTTTAAATTTTTATGTCCAATTAACAATTAAAATGGGTACAATTATGTTTATTTCTGCTTCATGTAAGGCAGCCATCACCACACTTCCCATGCATTTTCAAATCTTTAGGTCGTTTAATGAATGCTTCATAGTGGACCCTGAACTTTTTTGTCTCTAGTGGACATTTAAGCCAAGCATGTTCAAATTCTCATTTTCTTGATGATTTCTTTAATTTTTGACCTTCCTATTAATATAATTCTGTCAGCAGTAACATCAACAGAAAAAGGATTTTCCTAACATGTACTCATTACAAATTGCAGTTTAAATTCATTTTTATTTCATCCATTAGCTTACTGCTCAGACAGGTGATGTCCTTGAAAAGCCTTCCTCATTTGTCCTGAGATTTTTAACTACAGCATTTACATCTTGATCTTTCAGACCAGGATGTAAATGTAACAAAAAAACAAACAAAACCAAACCAACCAAACAAAAAAATTAGGGGCACTTGAATGGATACTAGAAGTCAAATAAGAGACTATGGAGAATCATGGAAAACATAGCAACTTCTGGTAGTGTATTTGTTTACAAAAAGAAAATCAACTGCAACATTTACACCAGATAAAGATGGTGCTTATCACCAGCTTCAGATATAAATCATTACAGCAGCTTTGCTCCACTGATGATCAGCATTTCCTCAGTCTTGATATTAACTCATTGCTTTGCAAGACTCATCTTTGGTACTTGAAGACACTTTCTTTCTTCAAAGAAAGTCAGTGTTGTGAACAAATCATTATCAAATATAATTTCTGAATAGTCGCGATCCCAGTTCCATTTATTTTAATTTTTTTTCCTCTGTTTTCAAATGTTTTATCCAGTGGACACTCTAACATCCTCGAGGAGGAGCCATTTTCAAAGAGACATTTCTACAAACAAGAAATGCAATTGATTTCTATTACAGTTTTGAGTATGTCATAGAAATAAAGTAAAAGCCACGACTACAGAACAAGCAACCAAAAGGCAGCAAAACAGATTTTGCTATTTAGGTAGACCCTGAACTACCCTGGGTTGTCTTTGGAATCCACTCAGTAAATGTTTGTCTTGCAGAGGCACAGCATGCTATGCCAAGAGATTGCACCCAGCTGGTTTTGGGCACAAACGTGGGGATTTTTGTATCCAGGGGCTGCAAGGGTGCCCTGCAGGGAGGAATCCAACAACTGCACTGTGTAGTCACAGCTGTTTCCAGCTGACTCTGCAACCAGTATGCACACCACACCCCACATCAAAATTTCAACCAACCACATGGTGCTTCTGTTCAGACACGTTTAATAAACGTGTCAGCTGCCAGGAAAGCAGGAACAGAGAAGACATATGGATGGGGACACTATTGAGGACATGGATGGAGATGTGGTCTTCAGAGGTTCTCCATATGCAGAGGAGGTGCTCTGAAGGGACTGCAGCCCATGCTGAGGATGCCCTGGAAGGGACTGTGGTCCACTGGTGACACACACAAGGGTAGGGAAACCCCTGAAGAGCTCCACTGGTGACACACACAAGGGTAGGGAAACCCCTGAAGAGCTACAGCCCATAGATGATCACTACCAGCAATGGGACATTTCCAAAGGGACTATGACTCACAGAGAACGTATGCCAAGGCAGGAACTTCCCAGAGAGACTGCGTGTGCATAAACCACATTGGGGCAGATGAAAACAACAAGAAAAGGTTGGCAGAAAGAAAACATTAGATGTACAACCCCAACTCCAGCTCCCCAAATTGTGGCTTTTTTGCTTATGATTGGTCCCTAGGTGGAATGCCACCAGCTCAAGATAATCTTACAAGAGACCATGTGAGAGGTACATGAAAAGGGGATCCTCCACTGGCCCCTTCTACACACTTAGAAATAATGGGTTTGTTCCTGGCATAGAATTAAGAGTTACACAAATACTTGCTTCCTCCAAGTGCTACTATATGCTCCAGTCTTCCAAAAGACATTAAATCTGAGAGTTTATTATGTGTACATCATACAAAATATATGCTCCATGATTTCTTCTTTTTAAGGTAACAAATAACTGTCAAATAGCACCTCTTTCTAGGTAGATAGCAGGCATTAACACTAATGATTTCATAGGTAGTATTCTTACCTCTAAGATGGTATTAAATAACACACCAGCATGGTGTCATGCTGAATTATTGGCTGCACTGTCTTTTACATGCAGCATTAAACTTATATCTGAAGTATTTATGGTTGTCAGAGATCTCCACTGCACTGTGAACAAGGTTATCCCTGGAGTTCTGACTAAATCACATTTTTGCAATTGCATTCTGTCAAACTAAATTTTCTACTGCATTTTTGTTTAAATACTCTACACTCCTTTGCCTCTTGTCTTAAACTGCTGTGCTGTACTTGTGCACACTTTTAGAACCCTGCATGTCAAGAAGTGCTTGACAAGGTCATGCCACAGCTTCAATGGGAAAAGAGCTTTTATTTCACTCAGACTGGAAGAAAGTGGTACAACTACATTTCCCCCTAGAAGTACAAGTCATGCACTGTTAGCTTGAATTGGGACAGGCTAGACACTGTAGCATTTACAGAAAGCATTAAAAAGTAGCAGCCAGTGGTAACTTCAGTATTGACAGTTCTAAGTAAAGGTTGCTTTTGATGCGGAATCTTTTCAAAGGTGTCACATTGGCGGTTCTTTTTATGTTGAATCCAGATGTTTACATTCATGGTCATTATTTTCAAGTTTCTGTTTGTTACAGAAGTAGAACCAGCAACTTTCTAGTGAAAGCTTGTGATTCCAGGTTGACATGTTGCTGAAGTAATAAAGAGAACTAACAACAGAGACTTCCACGCTTATGACACACTATTTTCCCATCCCCTCCATCTTTTATAAGCCTTCCAGTGCAAGTATTGTGGCATGCTATGCTTAAAAGCAGACCACTGTTCAGACCCCACAAATGCTTCCAAAATGCACAGAGGCAGTTAGTGCACCCAGGAAAATGGAATTTTCATACCCATAGCAGATAGCTCTTCCACTTTATGTGCGACACTTGTTTCTAAGACTCTAAGTCTTTGGAACCTGAGGAAGGCATAACATCTTTCTTGGATTACATAAATTATTTAAATTTGTGTGGAAAACTGGAGACAGACTGTATCACCCTTTTTGTGAAAAGACTGGTCTATCCATTATTCAGCAAGCCAACTGTTGACTCCCCGCTCTTCATTCTCTTTTTTTCTGGAACTGGAATTCAGTAAATAACTCGATCTAGAAGATTCGCCAATTTTCTTCCAAGAAAGCAGGATTGTTAGTTAAATTTCAAATTATACAAGATGTCTCTTATCTAAGTGATATCAGAGATAAGAAAAACAATACTCCAGATATTTTTAACACCTGAAATTCCCATACAAAGCTAAAAGTGAGTCCCACTGAAGATTTCTCACAGCTTGTCCACAATATGAGGTATAGATATTCTGAACACCTTCATGTTTTTTCCTAGAGAATCATCCCTTATTCTGATTTAGTCTCATTATTTGAAAGTTATTTCAGATAAGCAGAATTCAAATAAGCACAACCACAAGTGTTCACAACTATTCAGCAGTAGCTACAGATATTAAATTTATATCTATTTTAGTCAGAATTAACTTTCAAGTGTGAACAATCTCCTTCTTACATTGTCAGAAACAGAGGCAGAAGTACAATGATCTGTTTAGAATACAGTTGCACAGATATAGAAAGAAAAATAACAAAAAATGTGATTTTCAAAAGTACCTTATGAAAGATTTTATGCAAAAGTCACTGCCATAAGACACAGAGGACAAGCCACAGAAGCAGCATTCCAGAGCAGATAAACAAACACTTGAAAAATGTATCATGCAGAAAAAGAAAAAATATACATGCATTTCCAAGTGGGCCATACTTCATGAAGTCATATTTAGAATTTTTAAAAATATGTCCATAGATTAAGACAATCAGGTTTTTAATATAAATTCATTTAAATAAATATTACACACAAACAATCCCTGCCTCGAGTGGCCTGCCTTAGCAATTAGCTTTCTACTAAGCAGTAGGAAGGAATAAGAATTCTTCAATTCTGATTCATTCTTTCCTGTCTTACAGGCTTTTCATTTAAGGAAAGCAACATGGCAATAACTACTCAGAAAGGGACACACAAATTACATTAGCAGGAAGTGATTCCTGCTGGCATGGCAGTTCCAGATGCAGTTGTGTTGATCGCATTTGGACTGTCAGACAGCTATTTTCTCTTTCCTGATATTTTTAAAAAACAACTATTGCTTCTTCAAAGGACTTCCCTTTGTAGAATTAATGATAGCAGCAGCATAGAAACACATATGTTTTACAGATTCATTGTTATGATACCTAGCTAATTAATTTGTATGATCAAACTGACACTGAAATCACTAGGCTTCTACGTCAAGACCTTGGAAACCATGGCGGGGCCACAGCTTGAATGTTAAAGTGCCTAATGAGAATTTTTCAACAGTGGCTGTTGATCATTCTCTGGAGAGAGCATGAGAAAATCAATTGAGTTAGAAAAAAAAGTGACTCTTGTCCTATGCAGAAATGGCAGTAGCAGCATTTAACAAACAGTTGATGCATAAAAATCGGCATCAAGAATATGAAGTTAAAATTGTTGCAAACATTTTATACAGGAATAAAACGGAAAATAAAAAAAAAATAGAGCTTAGAGGGAAATTCATTCCTTTCCCATTATTTTCTTTATTTTTAAACAGATTTTGTGTGCAAGTTATTCTTCAGCTTTTCCATGTGGAACCTGAGGTGGCAGACAGAAGGACGTTGCACATTCTAACAACATGAAAGATGACGGTGTAATGAAACAATAGGACTTAAATT
Source organism: Grantiella picta (assembly GCA_013397955.1). NCBI lineage: Eukaryota > Metazoa > Chordata > Aves > Passeriformes > Meliphagidae > Grantiella > Grantiella picta. The sequence continues at coordinate 323,665 of VZRM01008696.1, forward strand.
TGAACTAATTTAAATGGTGCTTCACCAATAAGAAAAGAAAGACAACATTTGTTTTACATTTACAGACATTTCAGATACCGAATTTGTGTTTTAACTGATATGTTGATATATTTTAATTTATGGTTGTCTCTAACTGAAGTACATTTAAGGTATTTATATTCCACTTTTTATTCTAATCTTCACTTTAACTGCTTATTGTGCATAAACGAATGACTGCATTAGAAATATTCCAAAAAGATAATTGAAAATAGCAATTGAAAAATAGGGAAAGAATAAATATCTTCATTAAGAAAGAAAATCTTCTGGTGCAGATTGGCATCTTTGTTGAAGTAAATAACGTAATTATGATGCAAACAGCAGAAGGAAAATCAGCTTTCTGGTTTAAACACTGAAGATACAGAAGGAGCCATATTTTTGAGCCTTAAGCCAATGATCATCTCTCAAAGCACCAAGTGCAGGATTCATGTCAACATCCACGTGAACTAGAGATCCAAAATGCTCTCAGGGCTGGGCCCTCCACCTCAGTTCTAGCATGAATTTTACTGGCTGTAGTAGTTTTCGTTGTTAACAAACCAAACATTATTTCCACTGGAGAGGATTTCAAAGGTCCTCCTAGGAGAGTCAGCTGGAAAGCTGTAACATCTCAAGCTTCTGATAGAGTGTTCACAAGGCCATTAGACACTTCATCTTCAGCCTCTTTTCTCTTATTTAAATAATTTTTTAAGGAAGTCCTCACTAAATGAAAGCTGTGGCTCACTTCATCAGAGTTTGTCACATACATAATCTCAGTCAGTCAGACAATGTTTAGAGAGAATTAGGCAACACTTTTTAGCCATTTTGAAAGGCAGGAGAGTGGACATGGGCCATGTATTTATAGTCCTTAGGATACAATCCATCAGGCAAGCTTGAGAAAAAATCAAGCCTACCTTTTTATGAGAACTGGCCTGGGTTTCTAGTTGATCCCTCTAGCAAAGAGGCTCAAGAGATATGTCTGATATTAAAGTGATGCTACTCTTAATTATATACCAGGAAATAAATGAGTTCTGTTTCAAGTGTGTGCTATAATTAGCACAAGCTATTAGTCTCCAGCGAAAATATTATACCATCCACTGGTCTCAAGAAGCGAATTCCTAACTGTAGCTAAATATCAATGTTGTCATATCTAAAAGAGCCATTTGAACTGAATCTACTGCTAAGTACACATCCAGCTCTCTATGAACACAGAAAATAGGAAGAGTAGCTGAGAACTACAACCCTCTCACAATACACTTTTCCATAAAAGAAAAAAATGGGGGGAGGAGGGGAGAAGTTAAAAAAGGAACAGCATCTGAAGTTTTCAAGAAAGTTTTTGTTTGCCTTGCCAGACATCAGTGCAAGAGTCTTAATTTGGCTTGAACACTCCATGAGATCACCTCTGCTTTTCTTCACATTCTTTATTTTTTAATCCTCTCATCTGGTTTACACTAATGATAATTAGCTTACTTTTTAAGAGCCTTATTGCTAACAAGATACAAGACAATTCTGTTTGGCCAGTCTGGATTGTAGCATAGCTTTTATTCGCTTTTTGACCATGTCTCATCTATTTAAGCAGTAATTTGCTTCCTCTTAATTATTTTTAAAATGTTTAAAACCAGTGGCACTTAGAGTAAATAAACAGTGTCTTCACACATAATTTACTATTCTCTACATATAGATGGTCATCTCTGTTTCTCATTTGCAGCACAAAGAGTACATAGCTGCAAAACAGAAATAGATCAAATTCAGAGAGTTCCTACTAAATGCATTAAAATTCCTCTTTATGCCTTGAGGCGATATTAAACAAAATATAAGTATTTCACTTAATATTGTTAATTTGTTGTGTAGCAAAGTTTGCACTACTGATCTCTGTGTTGAATTTTCATTACAGAACCAAATACATCAGACATAACAGGAGAAATATTTTCTCTCTGTATATCATTACAATCCCTGAACTATTAGAGTAGATTTTTAATTACATTTCTATTATCTGTGTTGTGAAACAACAGTTACTCAATATGAAACACACACTGATATTCTGACAGTGCAGCCAGATTTATGAAGCCCTTAGCCCAAGATGGTAAATCATCTTGAATAATTTTTAAAGGGAGACAAAAAGCAAAACTTAAGCAAGCTTTGAAACAGTGCTTCCCCCTCAGGAAAAAAAACAAACAAACAACCTCCACTCAACAAACAAAAACAGAGAAACACAAACAAAATCAAACCAAACAAAAACACACACAAACCCAGCAAACAAAAAAAACCCAAAACACAAACTAGAACGCAAAACTAACAAGAAGAAACATCAGGATGAGAACACACACCAGGCAGCAAAAATAGATATAGACCCAGCATTTGCACAATTACTTTCAAGGCTGCGAATTACTGTCCTTGCTGGTCAGAAAAATCACTCCATGACACTATGTAAAGCATATCCCCAGAATATGGTGACACTAAGGGAACAATGAAAGGCAGACATAAAGGAAAAAGCCTCTTATCATAGAGTCATAAAATAGTTTGGGTTGGAAGACACCTTAAAAATCATCTAGTTCTGCCTCTCTGCCATGAGTAGGGAACCTTCTACTGTACTAGGTTGCTCCAAGCCCATTCAACCTGGCCTTGAACACTGTCAGGGACAGCGACTCCACAGCTTCTCTGGGCTTCTCTCACCACCCTCATAGAGAAGAATCTGCTTTATCTACAGGACAGTGCACATTTTTACTCCTTTTTAATTACAACAACAGTTTAAAAACATCTCATTCTTAGCTGGTGTTTAGTATGTTCTTCCCTGGAATTGTAAACACTAATTTATTTTTTGCTGATAAGTAATAACCATGTTATCTCTAGTTAAACAACGCTAGATTAACAAGAAGAACAAATACCCTTGTGCTAAATAAACAGCACATAATGCAGTAAACTGGTAATAACGTGTTGCTTTACAAATAAACACCATATACTAGTCAGTGTTTCTGGTATTGATAAGGCCACATTCTCTTGTCAAATATTTTGTTCAGCTCCTGCAAATAAAGGAATTAAGGTTGTATAATTACAGCTGGTATTTGGTTTCACTAGTCAATACAGAACAAATAAATTAACTGCCATCTTTGCTTAATTATTGTTTTCCTTTTTGAAATGGTAGGAATGTGAATTTCTTATCCACAGTACCCAACGTTTGATTAATTAAATATTCACTAAATTTCTCTCTACAACTGTAAATTGCACTGCAGTGAAGAGAGTGACTTGCATCTTGAATCACAATAATGTAAATGCACTGATTGATTCTGTTCAAGACAATGAAAAGTACATCACTCTGACAAATGTGTTTTTTCAAGTTATCCATATTTCTATATTTGCGAGCTATAAAGAAAAGAGGGGAAGGGAAGGAAGAGGAAGTTTCCCCATTCCCAGCACACACTAATTATGTGGTCTTAGTAGACTGCACACTTTGACAGTTAGTACTATCCAGAGTATCAGCAGATATGGATTCTTTCTTCCCATCTAAGTCAGTGAAACTTATGTCTGCATTTTTGTTAAGCATATACCAATGAAAGGCTTTAAGCTTCAGCTTTCAAAATGTGACTGCTAATTTTGAGAGTTTCCTCTTTCAGAGAACACGTCAGAGTACAACTGCCCTCACTTCTTTCTCTTCTGTAAAACTGGGGGTGACAACAATTTGTGTTCTAGCAAGACTTAAGATTTTCCACAAAAAGTTAGAAACATGCCGTTTGAGGGGCCTTAGACATTGCTTTGGCAAATATCCTCAGAAGAAAGTTGTTGTTCCTCACTTGTATACTGCTGAAACCAGCTGTTAAGGATGTGCTTCTTCAGCTAGTTTAAGGAGGCCAAACAACATAAATAAAGCAAAGACTGCAGGCAGTCTTCACTGGATTAGTAGGAATGATTATCACCTCTCCCAGACAGGCAGAGGGCCTTTCTTGGGCTCTTCAGCAGATTTCATTTCAAATCAAGAGAGAACAAGATCTCTGGATGCACAAGATCAGCTATGTGCCAACTGACCCAGGGCAGTGTCCTCTGAGTTTGTGACACCACACTGCCCAATTCTTTTCATCAGCAGTCTCATCCCTACGTGTGCTCCCAGTCAGAGGCTGCGGTAGCCGATCCCCTACAGTGATATGACTGCCTCTTCTGATTTCCAGCTGCAGTGGCAAAGGCCCTGGTCCAAGCTCGACTGATATTGCTGTGCTCGTGAGCCCTGCCCAAAGCTACCTGGTTTTACTGCAGGCGTAACACAACGAGGTTATAGCCTAGACACTTCAGCTTCAAGATGAAGACCAAAGCCTGTCAAAAGTCATCAGTCCTCTCCTTTGCTATGTCCTCCAGTAGTCAGGGGTAGGCAGCACATTCCCATCAGAAATGCTGAGGGAGCTGCAGAGCACTGCTTCACAGCCCACGGTGTGGTTTGCGAACTGCCAGTGGAACAAATGTGTTGGACAGCATGCTGGTAACTGAACAAGGAAGACTGATGAAAATAGCAGTGGGGAATAGTGCCCAAATTATTTCAGAATTATTGAATCACTTATGTTGGAAAAGACCTTTAAAATCATGGGGTACAACTGCATCTAGCAGAATTTTAAATTTCACAATTTTCAGACGTTCTTTACTAATCTTTACTAATTTGAATTCATCACACTTTTAATCAAAGTCCTTGTGAGGACATACTGAACTGCAGGACTTAGCTTGTTCTATGTGCTAACTCCTGGTAACATCAAAGCAGCAGCCTTAACCCAAAGCACAGGGGATGTAAGTTTGCATAACATTAACATATAGATCTTGGGGCAGTTTGCCGGCAGAAACTTCAGAATTAATATAATCAGAGAGTGTCACAAAGCAGAATAATTTCTGGAAATCCACCCAGTCCTATTCTCTGTGACACTTCTTTTTCTCTGCACACTATGAAAAGTATCCTTATACTGGTAAGCTTTCAGATGACACAACAATCTAAAGATTACAACGTTCTTAAACAACCTAGTGTTTTTTTTAAGATCTGTTCACTCATTTCTGTGTGCACTTGAGCATCTTCTGCAATTCAGCTGTCCCAGTACTGTAAAGTTCTGCATTTCCATGAACAGGAAACCCGGGTTTGGTGTGTTTTTTGTCTGACAGAGCAGCTCGACAGCTCCTCGAGAACAGTTTTGTGTCTCGCTCACGGCCCTGTGCCGTGCTGCGGCCTGCCACAAAGCGAACGCCGACCTCGAGGCCGTATGGCCATGTCCCTGCTCCTGCCTGCACACCATTCCTGGGAGGCTCCGTGTGACTCTGCTATGTTTCCCGGGCACAAACCGCACCCCGGCTGTGGCCGACGGGCGCGCTGCGGTTCGGCCGCGCGTTTCTCGCTCTCTCCATCCGAAGGCCCCAGCTCCCCCTGGGCCGCGGCGCGGCTGCCCGGGGTCGCTCCCACCAACGGGAACGAGCCGCTCCGCTGCATCCCGGCCCCGTCGCTTCCTCGCCGTCGCGCAACGCCCCGCGCCTTTCCGCTGCAGCTCCGCCTTTCCTTTCGGCGCTCCCATGGCCGGGCCGCCGGCGCCCCCGGTCACGCAGCAGGTCGGGCGGGCGCGGGGCTGCGGGCGGCGGCCGGAGCAGGACGAGCTGCGGGAGGCCGCCCGCTGCACGGTGCTGGACGCGGACGGCAGGAGCGTCCCCTTCCAGGCCCTGTACGGGGAGCAGAAAGCGATCCTGGTGTTCGTGCGGGTGAGGAGGGGCCGTGGCGGGGCCCATCCCGGCTCCCGGCGGGGCTGCGGGAGGACGGGGCTGCGGGGCTCAGCACGGGCTCGGCGGGAGCGGAGGGGGAGCAGAGCACGAAGGAGATCAGTGCTGCTCCTGAGACCCCCTGCTCTTTGGTAAAGTGATACGCTATTTATCAGAAAGGAAATACTTCTTCAGCCGGGTGTTTAGGGAAACAAGTATCGTGTTCCTTGATTTCCCAGCTGTCGAGCCAGCTATCACATTCCTAAAATATCTATAGATAAAAATACTTGCAAGGCCGCAGGCCCAGTGTTCTTGTTCGGGCTTGGAACCAGTACCCCAATGCAAATTTGGTGGCCGCAAAAAACCAGAATCGCTCCCATTCCTTGCCCCGATCACCTCTAAAGTGCTGTGTGCCCAAAATCTGGTGCTTCATTGCTACGCAATAGTATCTGTTTCTGACACGTTCAATTGGCTGTGTTGCAGAATTTTTTGTGTTACACTTGTAAGGAGTATGTAGAAGATCTGGCAAAAGTCCCCAAGGCATTTTTACAAGTAAGTACTATGCCCTTAATATGTTGGTGGGGTCACTGCAATCAGGCAATGTTGTTACGTCCAGCTACAGGCTTATGTAAGGCTTCTAGGAATAAAAGAAATGGCTAGGAAGAAGTACTTTCATTGTTTGCTATAATAGCAATAATGAATCTGCCTAGGAGACACAGGAGAGGATTTATGGCACTACATGCTCTGTTGCAGCAGCATTATTTTTCCTTGCCCTATTAGCTTTGTGCTTTTTTTACTGCTGTGTTCAGAACAGTTAGACAACATCTGACAGGCATTTCTTTTGGTATTAGTAAGGCCCTGGACAGCTGTCGTCTGACTGCTAACTATCACCCTTTCCATTATGCTAGTAGGGCAAACTGATGGTTGTGCACGGAACAAGATCAGAAAATTGATCTGGATTAAAAATAGTATCTTTTTGTGTGGTTATTTGTAAGCTGCATTTGTAGTGTGTCCTGTTCTCCAGGCAGCTGCATAAACAGGAATGACATAGTGACAGAAAGGAGAGGTAGAGTGGGCAGAGGTTGCTATCAACACACAGTTGTTGGGTGGTAGGAGACACCAGTGAAGACAATAATCTCCTGCTAAACGTGGAAGGTCAATCTGTCTCTTCTAGACTGCTGATTGAAATTCCGTCATACTTTATTCCCAACAGCAGCATAGCCAATGACAGAGACTCGGGTCATTGCTGACAGCATCTAAGTCCATCTGAGACAGACTAGGAGCCTGAGGACAAAAAGGGGCAATTTCTTTGTCAGCTTCCCTTCTCAGGACAGATATTTCTAAACTATTCGATCAGTGTTACTCAAGAGGACATTTTCTTAATTTGGCTCCTCAAAGAAATGTATATAGAGAATCAAAAATGTCCACGCTTTTCTTAGTGCCAGTATTATGTTTTTAGGAGGGTTTCTTGTCATAAAAAGTAAAATGATTTTATAGGGGAAATGATTCTATGTGAGAAGGGCAAGTATTACACCCTAATAAAAGAACCTTATATTTATTAACTGTTTTTACTGATATCTAAATGAACTTCAGTTTTGGCCCCTATTCTACACTCAGGCCTAATATTGCAAAAGACAGCAGTGTGCGTGAATGTAAGTTATGTCTATTAATGAGTGTTCATATAAGTAAATCACAGATGTTTTGGCACCATCATTTGCATGCTGCTTCTTTAGATGTAGATACAACTGAGTGAAAAATTTGGGCTTCCAAAATCACAGCAAGTTACAATCAATTGAAAAGACAATGCTAGTAATGCTACAGGAAACTCGGAGTTTACACACCTGTAATTTAAAAGTTATCTTTAAAAATAATTTTTCATTTAATGAATAAATGTAGCTGCTAACTGCGGGTGCTGTACAAAAGTGCAATCCCCAAACATGTAAATGATGTTCATTTAAAATTTTAGCTCAGTGCACTGCAATCACTACCTCAGAACACCAGATTCTGTTAATGCTTTGAAGTCATGTAGGAACATCCAGCTCCTCTTTACATCTTCAATGTTCTGTTCTAGGAATCGAATGTGAGGCTTATAGTTATTGGACAGTCATCTTATCATCACATCAAGGTAAATAAAGTAGTCATTAAATACAGTGTATCCTCCATTGTGTTTTAGTAGTCTGTATTGAGGGATTTGTTCTGCATGAAAAGGTGGTCTTTTGCAATGGCAGAAAAACAGGATAGTATTCATGAGGCAATTTTAAAAGTGATACAGGAGTAAAGCAAATAATTAAAACTTTCAGTTAAAAAACCACCAGGGCTTAGTAAGGAAACACGTTTTCTTGATTTCACTGGAAGGTTTGTTTTAATAGAAGCTTTGAGGCTAAAAATGTTTCCAGTTTAATTTAACATAATTAACAAATACATGGTTTTCAAAGAAGAGGGAGGAAGGTGGAGCTGGCAGGGTGTCGGTATTTTTTCTGTTGTCAGTAGACCCTAACTATTTACTGCCTTAATCTTACAAATGTTACTTTTTTTTTCTCTGTCTGTGTATGCATATATTTTGCAGCCCTTTTGCAGTTTAACTGGGTATACACATGAAATGTATGTAGATCCACAAAGGGAAATTTATAAAATACTTGGCATGAAAAGAGGTGAAGGTACTAAAGTATCAGGTAAGCATAATTTTCTAATTTAGACTTGCATAAACAGAACAAAAATGCTCTGATAAAATAGTATGATCACAATGTAAAGAGAAAATGAGTTGTCCACCAGACTGTCTCTTGTAGGGTGTATTTTGTAATATAATACTGGTAATCAGGAATCTCCAAACTATCCATAGCAGTGGTTAAATGTTGTTATTCTTGTATACTGTTGTATTTCTAGATAACAAGTGTTCTATGGTTTTGTTTAGTCCGGAGCCCTCATGTGAAATCCAACACATTTCTGGGAAGCATTAGGAGTATATGGAGAGCAATGAGTGGCCCAGCTTTTGATTTTCAAGGAGACCCTGCTCAGCAGGGAGGAGCTTTGATTATAGGCCCAGGTGAGCTTCTTTGTTTTGTGTGAAAATTACAGCTGTCTCCCTCAGCTGTTTGCTGCCATCTCGCTTGCTGTCCCTGTGGGTCCCAAGGAGACAGTCTTGTGTTGAATTCTGTGATTCCTGTCATATGAAGGAATCTGCAAAGTGTCATTGGGTAGTCCAATCTCCCACAGAGATGACACAAAGCTGATCACAGTCCTGCAGAAATTGATTGGAATGCTGATGGAACAACTGTCTCAAAGTCTGGAGGGCTTTCTTGACATTGAGGTATTTACCTACAGTCTGCTTTCACATTTGATTTGAGGCATTTAATGTGGATTTAGTAGAGGAGTAGATCATAAGGGGGGAATTGCAACATGACAGTCATCAAATTATTAGGACAGTCATCACATTATTAGGAAACATCATGCAACAGCAGATTTAAACTAGTTAGGTGCCTCAATGTTCCTTACTTCTTTAACATAATAAAAAAAACTTTTGTCATTGTTTAAAATGCAGTATATTGTGCAGTTTACAGAGCTAGTACACATTTGTACAAGAACTGGTAGGTAGTCAGAATGCTGCTTTGATTCACTTACATCTTTGAATTAATAAATACGTTATTCAACAATTTACATGTTATTCTCATTCCAGGCAATGAACTTCATTTTTTGCACCTTGATAAAAACAGGCTGGATCATGTTCCCATTAATACAGTTTTGCAGCTGGCAGGAGTTAAAACAGTGAATTTCTCAAACAAGCCCCAGATTATTGACATATGACACTGATAAAATATATACTTTTTTTAAAATTGTGCTCTACAAGAATAATTCTCCAGTGAATTTCAACAAACATCAGTTCTGTTGTGTCTTTGTGGGACATCTGAAACCTTATGTGGAAAATCAGAGCGCAGAATAAACTACCTGATACTAGAGATGGACACAAAAGTGCTATTTACATTGAGTACAAGATAGTAAAAACTAAAATACGACTGAGAGTTCTTGCAAAAATCTTGGACCTTATTATTGCCTCATCTAACAACCTTGCTGTTGTAATACTGTAAAAATCATTGATGAAGGTGCACTAAACTAAAAAGTCGAGTTTTGCTCAGGAAGAACTTGGGATTCTTGCCTTCAGCAGATCAACACTAGCTTTCATTGCAACACTTCTCAGCATTGTTTTAAAGCTTTAAGCACTGTATGACAATTTTGTATTGAAGTATCCCTTGAAATTACACCATTTTGAAAATCTGCACTTAATTTATACCTACTTTTGCATCTGGCACTGGCAGAAATTATGAAATACATTTCTCAAATAAATATTTTAAATACATCATCCATTGTCTGCAGTTTTTTTGTGTGATACAAAAACATGGGTCTGTAAGACCAGAGACAGGTGTGCCTTAAATTTGTATCTGATCAGATTATCACTTCCAAATTATTTGTTTTCCTATGACAATTTGCAGCAAAATGTTCTTCCTTTGTATGTATGTACTTTCTCTCAGAGCAAGAGGTCTCTGAATAAATTGTCCTTAGTTATTTCTGTCTTAGACAACTGAAGTAAGCATAACAGCATTCTGGTTTACAGTTCTGGCATATTTCATATTATCCATTAATCTACTAATGTTTATGTTCAGCATCTATTGCTTTCATTGAAGTAGATGTGCTTTTCATCCAGGAGACACTTCTTTTTAGCAATTTGAAAAGAATAGAAATTGTCGAAGATTTATGGAGGAGTGTATCCTTCTCTGCAGTCTCTGATCTTTGACCTTCACTGTAAAATGCTACCATACATACATGTCTCAACTGCAAATCTTCTCCCCTTCTAAGCTTTAATGCAATTGTAAAAAGGCTTTTCCCTGTATCCATTAAGTCCACTGGCAGGCCCAGAGCAAGTTCTGGAAAGCTTTACACCTTTAAGACCATGTGAAATTAAAGGCACTGTTCCTTGATGAGAAATAAAAAGCTTGCTTAAGAAACATAACAACACTGAACAATGTAATTCTGTTCTAAGACACCATGCCTTAGCAACTTATTCATTACACCCCTATTCTGGTGTGATGTGTTTAGAAGTAGTATCTTTTTAATGAAAAAATACTGTTGTCAGTTCCCTGCTTTGACTACACAGCACTCAGCACAGGGCTAAAGGTAGTCATGTGCAGACTGAACCGGCATGATTTCAGGGCTGGCCAGACGCTTCCTTAAACTTGGCGTAACAGACTGGGACAGGCAGCTGAGGCTCACAGGGGAGTGAAGTCTGCTCTTCATGAACCACTGCCCCTACATTCACAAAGAAGGAGCTGCCTCCTCCCTCCAGCACGCCCCCACCTCAATAATATTTTTCAGTATGCCAGAAACTCTGGAATGTATCTGCCTCTCTGCCTCTGTGTTAGTTAAACAACTGCCGAAAGCAGGCTGGAAAACTGGTCATATGTTTGTTAAACTTTGTTTTACAACAACACAGAAAAGTTATTTTCAAAGAGAATGAGTGATAAGTACTCAGTTTATTTGTAGTGCTTCCACTCTGCTTCATTCACCTGATAATCACAGCCAAGGACACTGTTGTTCCCCTTTTTTTCACAGTTTTTGTTGTTCTCGGTGCTTTTGATTTTAAAGGAAATGTTCTAGCTGCCTTCCTGCTTGTTTTGCCTCTAGTAGAATTAAAACAATATAGAATGGTAATATATCTGTTGGTCCTAATAAATACATATAACAAAACCAACTGTAGTTAGAAGAACTATGAACTATTAAAAGGGATTGGAATGTATTAAGCTCTAGCTTACAGCTCTTTAGGTTGAAGTCATCCACCCTCGCTATTCAATACTGATAGGAACCATACCACAGCCTCTGTGTTATCCCAGCAAAATCACTTCTTTAGATAAAGACTCACAAACTGCAGACAAACAAAAGGAGGGAGGAAGAGAAAGGAGGATTTAGCAGAATCCTCTTCAGAAGAGCTGAAGAGTCCTAATCACAGCATCAGCCCTGCCTTTTGCATCTGGCCACAGCTTCACAGAGTTTGCTGGTGCCCTGCAAGACAATGACTCCCACGTTTGTAACAAATCGGAACAACGATGGCCACATTCATGCTTCGAAGAGTTCATTTCCGAAGTGGCAGCAGAAGTTTAGGTTTCTGGTGTGATTTAGAAAGGATATTTAAAAAAAAAAAAAGTTATGCAGTGAAAAGTGGCAACTAGTAGGTTTCCCATAGGTTTCCCTCCATGAATACGCATGTTCAGCGGATGGTAAGAATTCTTCCCCAAGGGCTTTCATCCTGGCCAATTAGACAGAGGTGGGAAGGGAGTGGTTTTCCTAAGTTGTTTTACCTACTAGCTTGATTTATTGCTACAGTTATTTAAAATATCTGAGTGTTTTAAAGTATCACTGTGTCTAAGAGGCAGCAGCAAAGCCAGTGCTTTTAACTTTCCAGTTAAATCCATTTAATGTTGCGAGCAGGAGACTGCAGGTACCGGACTGGTTTCACGTGGCCTTTACAAAGTGTCACGTCCTCGGGTGCCTCATTAGGCACACGTCACGAGGGGCACCGGGA